>BSBK01003396.1:0-7500 GCA_027943335.1 Chamaecyparis obtusa
TTAATGCACATAATTTGAATTTGTAATTCATGCTATACTATTGGTTGGTAAAATATTGTATGCTTATATCATTGGTATTTCTGGTCGAGATAGTTTAGTGAGCTATTTGTAATCTCTTTCTGACATACCTTCAGGACATAAGCATAAGATAATTGCATTCAAGGGAAAAAGAACTTGATGCTTGAAAATGAATTGATGATTGAGACTAGATACAAAGGGAGTCTAACATTTCAAAAGAGTTCAATAAGTTGATAAACTTAAGCTTCAAAGGGAGAAGATGGTTAGTCAACTTGTGACAATCTTGATCATATTGATTGAGAGGGAGTTCACTATTGAAGGTGAAACACTTCTGAGGTAAACTTGATATAATTGATTATTATACTAATGAATCATGAATGTTGTAATGGGCCTACCACCTATGTAAATCATGAGAAGTGATGACTTCCAAATGATTATCACTTGTATTTGTAAAAGTTATTGGAAGGTGACGATCTTACTGTTAGGCCATTTTCTAGTCAGTGCAAAATTCTTTGAAAATGGCCTTTTTCCCTATGGTCTTTGTCATGTTGTCCTGCTAGGCCTACAGTCACAGTTTTAATGTGTGATGAAAATCCACTTGATTTTATGTTGTGCATTCTTAGCCCTATGTTCTTCCATGTGTCACCTTGCTTCAGTCCAGATCGCATCTCCTAAATCACAAAAATCCAGAAAGTTATTCAAGTTCTAAGATCTGCAGGAAAATATTTTTAGAATTTGCCAGTGTCGAAAACACACAATGTTTTTGAAAACCCATGATGTTTTTGGCTTCCCTGCTACCTTTCGGTCTGTTGATAACCCTGTGTGTTTTCGATCTTTTGCCAAAAACCCTCATTATTTTCAACCTTTGCCTTCCAGCTTTTGTGCACTTGTCTTTTGGTGCTGAAAACTTTGTGTGTTTTCGACCTCGATCTTAACTACGCAAGTGTGATCTGAAGGTGGGGCCGGGTCTTCAATGGGCTTTGAAACGATTGGTTGTCGCATGCTCGCATGTTAGAGTTTTCTGACATGCGACCGGTTACCTTTTTGTGCTGAGGCCCATCGGTGATGCAGTTTGGTGGTCCCATTGATAGTGATGTGGCAGCCTGGGGTTGGCTGTCGCATGATCGCATGTCAGAGTTTTCTGACATGCGATCATGCGACTAGTTAACACGTGTCCCTGGGGCCCAGTGGTAGGTGCTGATGGGGCATCTTTTGGATGCTAAGGTGGCAGTGTTCTATTGGATGCAGTGTAGAGATGTGGCGGTCTAATGGCCTTGTCGCATGATCGCAAGGGCCATTTCCACGGCTTTTGATCATGCGACAAACCCCTTGGTGTTAACTTTATGCGACGTGGTGGTTCCTGATTGGTCGGTGGGCAGGCAACGGTGGTGATTCCTGGCAGTTAGTCACATGTTCGCATAGCCTTTTTCAAGGCTATGCGATCATGCAACTAACGTTTTGTGTTAGCAGCAGTGGCGGTTTGCGGCAAGATAAAGGGGTGCGGCTTGTCGCATGTTCGCATAGCCCGTTTCCTGGCTATGCGATCATGTGACTAACATTTATGATGGTGCTGTTGCAGAGTTAAGGCAGGTCCACTGTGCCGGGTGTTGCCGAGTTGCTCAGTTTTGATTGGTCACTAACTGGTGGTGGGGCCGAGGACTTTGCAAAGGGTTTGTGACCGACTATCGACCATGGCTAAGAGTCTACGGTCGCATGATCGCAAAGGTTAGTTTGGTGCCTTGCGATCATGCGACCAAGCACATATATAACCAGGATTCCTGTGGCGGATAGGTTGATGACCACGTGATTGCGCGACTAAGGGCAAATAGTTAAGGAACATAAAGCCCGCGAAATGCATGGTGACCGTTTGTTTTCAAATTTTGATTTTCCTAAGGATCTGCAGGTGACCAAAGGTACCAAAATTCAATGCTTTCATGGCTAGATTTGATTGGTTTGGTGGCGCTTGCTGTTGCAGTGTGGTCCAGGGTGCCATGAGTGTTTGCAGGAATGTTTTTTCATGTGGTGATGGACAAATTTTGTTGCTCGAGGCTTTTTGCAAAAGTTTCAAATTTTGATGAATTTTCGATTGGTTGGGTAGTTGAAGTCCTAACCCTGTTACTCGTAGCTTGTTGCATCCTACTGGTTTAGGATTCCAAGGTAACTAGTGTTATAAATAGTTGAAATTTTGACTTTGTAGAGGTTCTAGCTTCGAAGTTCTGAAGTGTTCCTAGTCCTAGATCCAAGATTGTAACACTTTTGCATTCGGTATTCTATTGATGATAGAGAAAAAGTTGCAGGTCTAAGCTATAATTTGCAAGCTTGACTCCTCTGGATTGATTGTTTACACTTAAGGATTCTTCATACTTAATACAAGTACATGACTCTTATCTCTCCTTTGTGTCAACTTAGATAGATTCTGAACTTTCTAGTCCTCTACATATTATTTTATGTATATGTATCCATTCTTGAGTTCTAATCTAGGATTAGATGAAATGATGCTTTAGATGGGACATAGATATATCTTATTGTCTATGTAAGGATATCTCATAAGTAGTAAAGGGGATTGTAGGTGTGTTTATGGCTTGGAATCTCAGCTATTGTCTGGTGTGTGTAGCATTCATGTTCTAGGAGATCTTGCCCAATGGATGAGGCACTGGCCTAAAATGATTATCTCTTTATCAACAAATACTGATTGTTGTTGTTATGATCCCAAAAGCATAAGTTAAGAACCATCCTTTTAAGTTTTGAGTATTTGGTTGTATGTGGTTCCACCCATAGTAATGGAGAGTCAATGAGTGTGTGGTTAACACTTAGTACTTTCTTACTATCCTATTATCTGTTATTCAAACCTAGTTCTTGGTGTATGAAGTATATTTTATACTAGGTTAGGTGCACCCACCTTGGTTTTGCAGAGCCCGAAGCAGAAGAGGGCATATTAAGTCCCTGTAGTTGGTCTAGTTGCCTTGCAGAGCTCCCACACTTGGAATTAACCAGTCCTAACATCAGTCTCAAGGCATATTGGCAGCCCTAAGTGGCATAAGATTTTTCAAACACCAACACTTACAATAACTTGACCTTCTATTGTGATAGACATCTTGTGATGGCTGAAACAGATCATAATAGATAGAACATGTGGATAGAATTGCCGATTGAGGCAATCCACATTAAAGCTCATGAGTTTTGTGGATAGAATCACCGATGGAGGCAATCCATACGAGATCTTGTGGATAGAATTGCCAATTGAGGCAATCCACCCAAGAACTTGTGGATAGAATTGCCAATTGAGGCAATCCACATTAAAGCTCGTGAGTTTGTGGATAGAATTGCCAATGGAGGCAATCCACATGAGAGCTTGTGGATAGAATCGCCGATTGAGGCAATCCACCCAAGAACTTATGGATAGAATCGTTGATGAGGAATCCACATTAAAGCTCATGAGTTTGTGGACAGAATCATCGATGGAGGCAATCCACATGAGAGCTTGTGGATAGACTCGCCAATTGAGGCAATCCACCCAAGAACTTGTGGATAGAATCATCGATGGAGGCAATCCAACTAAGAGCTTGTGGATAGAATCGCCGATGGAGGAAATCCACACGAGAGCTTGTGGATAGAATCACTAATAGAGGCAATCCACACGAGAGCTTGTGGATAGAATCACTGATGGAGGCAATCCACCTGAGAGCTTGTGGATAGAATCACTGATGGATGCAATCCACATGAGAGCTTGTGGATAGAATCATCGATGGAGGCAATCCACCTGAGAGCTTGTGGATAGAATCACCGATGGAGGCAATCCACACAAGAGCTTGTGGATAGAATCAGCAATGGAGGTAATCCACATATTGAGACTATGTTTCTATTGATTACATCATGAGGATGATGTCTTTATTGCTTACATCATATGATTGATATTATCAAGTATCATAAGTGTTGACATTGGATTGATTTATCCTCCCTAGCTAAGAGGGAGTGTTGATGTTTTTAGCATTGCTCAAATAAATAATATTGACTATATGATTATTATGAGAAATGATTTATTATATATATACCTATATATCAATAATATATATATATATATATATATATATATATATATATATATATATATATATATATATATATAATATATATATATATATATATATATATATAATATATATATATATATATATATATATATATATAATAATTGATATTACTATATACATTAATATATATGTATATATAATTTAGATTATACATTATAATTATTCTCATAATGACCAAATAGTTAAATTAATAAAATAAATATTATTATTATGTGTAAATATTAGATAAATTAATATAATACTCAAGAGATATTATATATATATATATATATATATATATATATATATATATATATATATATATATATATATATATATATATATATATTCATAATTATCATTATATTAATTATATAATAATGAATAGACATGTCCCTTGAAGGGACATGTCTCTTCTTGGCTCATTCTCAATATAAATGCAAGAGATTGTTGCATTTGGAAAACACATATAAGAAGGAGTGCTATTACATTTGCAATGATCCTATAAAACCTTAACACGGGAGATATATACAAAATAAAGCACACTGAAAGCTGGGAAAGACCAAGATTGTGCTGATAGATGGAGTGTTTTGAATAAGTGGCACACGTTTGCCTGGTTTTCACCATCTTGGCAGAGATTCTATTTTGCTACCAAGGCGCCTGTTTCCAGGTTTTCACCAAGACACTTTTTCTTTTCTTCTTTTTTTGTATTTTTCATCTTTTCAAATTTTTTGTATTTTTATTTTTATTTTTATTTTTTTGTGATACATCAAGGCACCTATTGCTAGGTTTTCACTAGGATGATCATTTTTTTAGGACTTTTTTTTATTTTTATGATTTTTTTCAGGACATTTTACCATATACTGAATATCTTAGGCATAGCATTTCTTTAGATGGAGAATGTTGATTGGTTCTCAGAGTTGTTCTCCTTCAATCATTGAGATTTGATAGGCTCCATAGCTAAAATTAGTAGTGATAACAAAGGGACCCAGCCAGTTGGGTTCAAACTTCCCCTTGCGCACTCTATGTGATTGATTTTTAGGATTTTCTCTCAAGACTAGATCGCCAACCTAAAATTCTATGTGTCTGACTTTCTTGTTGTAGCCTCTAGACATTCTCTTTTGATATAATCTGAGATGATCATACGCCGCTTATATGTGCTCATCTAGTAGTTCAAGTTCTTGCAACCTAGACACTTTGTAATCATCATCAGTTACTAGACCATGCATTCTGATTCTTAGTGATGGGATGTCAACCTCAATAGGTAGTACTGCTTCAGACCCATAAACTAAAGTAAATGGTGTAGCCCCAGTGGGCATTCTGATACTTGTTCTGTAGGCCCAGAGAGATGGATTGATCATGAGATGCCATTCTCTTCCTTTTTTATTAACTGTGTGATGTAGGATCTTCAATAGATTTTTGTTGGATGCTTCTACTTGTCCATTCCCTTGAGGCTAGTAGATGGATGACCAATATTGTGTAATCTTGAATTTAGCATGTAAGGAATCCAAGTCCTTATTCTTGAATTGGCCACCATTATCTATGACTATTGAATTTGGAATTCCATACTAACATATGATGTAGTTTAGGATGAACATTGAAATTTGTTTGTCGGTTGCTTGAGTCAAAGGAACTGCTTCTACCCATTTTGTATTTAGTTTGTAGTTGTAATGATATGGGTGTGTCCATTGGAAGAATGTGGATATATAGCTCCTATAAGATCAAACACCCATTGTTGGAAAGGCCATTGTGTAGTAAAGGGAATAAGATCTCTCCTTGGTGCATGAATCAAGTTACCATGGACTTGACATTTTTGAAAATTCTTAGTATATTTGATAGCCTCTTTTTCCATTTCAGGCCAATAATACCCAGCCCTAATAATTTTTCAAGCTAGTGTTAAACCGTTGGAATGTGATCCACATATACCATCATGGACTTCCTCTAATGCATGTTGAGACTCTTCACATTCTAAACACCTAAGAAGTGTACCATCTAGTATAATGCCCCGCTAGGGAACCCAGGAGAACTTAACCTAAGCATGCAACTAAGTTTGCAGAAATTTTTTTTTTTAAAGTGTTAACAATCAATAACATCAAAGTGTCATAATGTGGAAGCAAAGCATACCAATAATAAAATAGTGCATATTACAACTCTCAAAGGTTCCTTGACATAGATTATGAAAGAATTAATTAATTAATTTTAGATAAGATAAAAATTATGAAACCCAAGAGTACAACTGAAAGATAAATACAACATCATAAACATGATAACATAAATACAATTGGCACCATAAGGTAACCATAAAATTTTGCATCCACTGCACATGTCGCAGGGTATGTAATACAATAACTGAAAAGAAGTACAATATGATATCTCTGAATAATTGAAACAATGATACAAGATCACAAGAAGAAAGAAGAAAAAGAACACATTTCATCAATGAAGATCAAGAAAGAATAGCAGCCACATGGATCATCCAGCCTCGGTGCACGAACGTCAGAATCTCAAATGGTAAAAGAATCACTACCACCTGACCTCGTGAACCTAAACGGTCCACTCCCACCATGCTAAGGAGATAACATCATATCCCACTTGGATAAAAACAACAACAATAACCAAGGAAGAGGTCCTGAAAGCTTCTAACTCAAAGGTACAATAAGTACAACAAGGTGTAACATACTCTACCAGAGGCAACCAATACACATAGGAAACCTAAGATGCATACAGGAAGTGTCATCACACAAGCCAACTCTAAGGTTATCATGGTAGTCTCTTCAGACCCTGGCGCCCTAGTGACTCTATGTGGTTATAGTAACCTTTCATGTAGACAAGGTACTACCTATGCCATATCCAGTCCACAAAGGCGGCAAGCATCCTCTCACTCCCATCCTAGTCAAACTCAATCGGGAACTTAGGCATGGGTGAGGCACATAATATCTTATTAGGTTCATTTTAAATCCTCAATGTTTTTAATTATCACTTATTAAACTACTTGTAACAGGATCTCCTGGTAGCCACTTCTGAGCCCCGGCACCAATTACAAGCCACTTCCTGATATACACTCAGATGACCTACCTAGGGTTTCACATTGTTGCCCCACTTTTCACCCCATAACCATGCTATCAAAGTGGAAGATTTTGATCTCATAGTTAGGTCTAGTCATGTCTCAGTCTAGGTCTAAGTCTTTCATTGGATAGGTTATCCTTGTCAGGGTTCCCCTACTATTGTCTTATCTTTTCTAGCCGAGTGGGTTATTTGGAAGTCTTGTCATAATGGGTAGGTTATAGATCCTAGCCCGGCAAGGATAATGTGCTCCTATTGATGTTCTTTGTCAAGTAGAATGATGATTGAAAGTCATGATCTCCAGACATTCACAAGAAATCAGAGAAAAGATCCCTCATATGAATAATGT
>BSBK01003396.1:1212500-1580000 GCA_027943335.1 Chamaecyparis obtusa
AAGATTTAATCAATGGTGGAGCTTGAAGAGGGATCAATCCATGTGCACAAATATCCTCCAATGAGAAAATAAGAGTTGACTTTTGTGTCCATATGAGACAAAAAGTGTTTTTTCTCTTTTTATAAAGTAAGAATAATGCTTTATTTGTGCAACTTAGGATAAGAGGAAAAGTGGGGGCTTTTTATTTAATAAAAGGGGAGGAAATATTCCTTTTAAATAAATAAAAACTTAGGATAAAATGGTTAGCCCATAGAAAATAATCGAATAAATGATAAAACTAGGATTTGATCAAGAACAAGCAATTGATGATTTAGCAAAAGGGGCTAATAGTCTAGATGACCATTTTTAGGTGTATACAGATAGCACCCTTTCTCTTGTGTGCATTTTTAGTTGAAATTATTCAGAGTGTTTAGTCATTGCACCTCTTAACTGGTCTCCCAGTTGATTGGTCATCTCTATGATTTGATGCATAACCGGTCTATTGGTTTTCCACACAACTTCACCGATTCTCAGGAAAAATTTAGAGTAGTAGAAATAGAGACATACCAGTAGGATCCCATACTTCATTGACTTCTTCCTCATGACTCCAAGGTTCTTCATATTTTCAAATATTTGGCTTTGGAGCATTGCATAAATGTTGTATTGGGCATTTTCGTGCATAATACAGTGTGTAACATGAATTGCACCACCTGGTATGATGTTGAAGTTGCTTGACTGATACACCTTGTATCCAAGAACAATAGACGCAAACCGAACTCCATCATCCTCAATGCCGTTTATAGTCATGAGTCAACCATCAAGCTTGGACTTAGTCAGTTTGTTGATGATGGCATTGGTGATGGTCCTTAGGGTTAGAGCTTGCCCCCAGTTGTTGTATCTAGTCACTATGTGCAAATCATCTTTGGTGATAGGAATGCATACACCTCTGTTGAGCTAGAAACCTAGTTTGTGAAGTTGACTGAGAACAAGTCAGATCATATCTTCATGGAAGACGGATGGGTAGTATACTCCATTGATGACTCCAGATGATATCAACTTGGCATACTTATCTAGGAGTTTCCCCTCTTCACATAGTGACACATGTTCTCCTTGAATATATGTTTCACCCAATTCTTCTTGTTTCGCGTGAATGAATGTTGTAATATCTTCAATTAGGAGGACTCCTTTTGGTACAAATGAGAGCACCCAAACCATGTTGTTTTATCTTTTCTGAATTGGCATGATATCATAATTAGGTCATTCAATTTGATCTCCGCCGATCATCTCTACGTTAGTGGATGATGACGCCATTCTTGCTAACCGGTAACTTGTAGAAAGTATCTTGGATCGGTTTTGTAAATAGTGATTCTCATTGATCAAAGTGTGAGAATAATACTTAGTACAAGAATTCATAAATCACAAAGTAAGTAAAGTGAAGACTTGTGAGTAATTCTCCTTTCTTTTATAGAGTTAGGTTATAACGGTAACTATTTGCTAAACAAATACATTAATAAATGCCTTACCTAACTTTTCTTTACATTTTCCTGACCGGTTGATTATAATTTTCCTTACCAATTTACCTTGCTGACCGAGTGAGTCTGACTCTCACCGATCATACCAGGAATGGTAGAAGATCTATCGGTTCCCTCTAAGCCTTCACGGCTTAGTTTGCTGATGAAATATCACCATCAGCAAATGGTGATCTTTCCTCTATCTTCTCTTCACCAGAGGTCTTTGATTCTTTTACAAACCAAATATGTTTAACTATTTTCTCAGTCTTCTCTTCCTTGTTGGTCTTTTCTTCAAGTTTGACCGGTTCTTTCTCCTTACTGGATAACTGATTCCTGCACTCTTTGGCTTTGCGTCCAACTTTGTTGCAGTGATAGAAGACTATCCCGGTTGTCTTTCCTAGGTTTATTCTTCTTTTTTTGGTTGGCTTGTCCCAAGAGTTCATTCTTCTTGTGTAATTATGTAATCTATAGTTCATACAGTTGACTGTACTTTAGTTCTTGTTTCTCTTGGTGAATATAGGCTTTGCGGATCTAAATACCATTGTCTTGGATCTACATTCTTCTGCCTTGTGTCCAAATTTTTTGCATGCATAGAAGTAGCCCTTGAAGCTTCCCTTTCTACTGTTGGACATAGATATGGGACTGGACCAGCACTCACTGGTCTTGTGGCCATTTTTATTGCAATGACTATTGTTGGTCCTTACCAGTGCATTTCTGTAGTTATTAGTTTTATGACTCAGTTTCCCACAATGCTTGCAAGATGTGTTAAAGATATTCTTACCTTTTTGTGCCAGCGGTTTCTTCTTATCAGTCTTAATTTCTTTTACCCTAGAAGACTCACCATTCTCTTTGGCAACTTCACCAGTGAGTCCAAGACCGGTTTGATCATTATGCCTTCTTTGAGCTTTAAGTTTCTCATCAAGCTTGGTCGAACTTTCATTGTATTTTCTCATAATTTCATTTGTTTATTCAAGTTCATTCATTTGCTCCCTTAGTTGATACAATTCTAGAGACAATCTATTGCGTGCTTCATTCCTATCATGCCAGCCTTTCTGCATGTGAGCATTTTCTTAGGTGACACTTTGCATGTCTTCTTGAAGTTGAAGAATGATAAGTTCATTTGCCCCTACCGCTTCCACTGCCCGGTCTCTTGCTTTCTTAGAGGTTGCCAAAGACTTGACTATTGAGTTCCTTTCATCTTCAGCTTTTCTCTTTTTCTCAATTAGTTCAGTCATCCTCAGGGCATTTTCCTCTTGGTCTCTCTTAAGATTAGATATCTGATTAGTCAAAATCTGATTCTTTTCCATGATTTCAGATGCTTCCTCCTCAACTTCATCAGACCCACTCTTCCCAAAGAGTTCATCAATGGTTTCATTGCTCTCATTTAACTGTAATGCTAGTTCCTTTCTCTTTCCAAGTGATCTCCTCAATCTATTCTCTAGAGATGCAATGATGTCATTGGCTTCCTCTAGTTATTTTTGATATCGGTAAACCTCCATGATCTTTCTCTCAAGTTATTAGGCTTAGTAGTATAGAGAACCAATGGCTCAAATACCAACTGTTAATACTTTACCGGTTAGTGAGAGGGGGGGTGAATCAGTTAAAACTATCTCTAATGCAGTTTAAAACTTGCAAATAGATTCTTGAATTTAAAATAGAATGTAAATAGTCATTCACAAGCATAAACAGAATCACACAGATCAAATCAAGTATTTATATGTGGAAACCCTCAATTGGAAGGAAAAAACCATGGTGAGACAGAGATCACAACTTCACTACTACAGAATGAAGGTGCCATGTTAGGAGCTTACAAAAGTATTGATTAAAGTGCTACCCAATTAAGGGATTTTACAAAATATTTGTTAACATCTGAGCCCCGTTAGGAGCTTCCTAGTTACAGGACTTTGAACATCAAAAAAGATGCTATCCTATTAGGGGATTTTATAAAGAACCGATTAGGTTCACCCTGATAGAGGGATTTCAATATGCTTACACTCCTTGTAAAAGC
Organism: Chamaecyparis obtusa; assembly: GCA_027943335.1. Taxonomy (NCBI): domain Eukaryota; kingdom Viridiplantae; phylum Streptophyta; class Pinopsida; order Cupressales; family Cupressaceae; genus Chamaecyparis; species Chamaecyparis obtusa. Next base: position 1,215,999 of record BSBK01003396.1, read on the forward strand.
AATGATCTATTTTGACACTGATTGTCTGATTAGATCATACATGTTGATCTCATCTTTGGTTTGTCTGGTTGTTGATCTCTCTTTATTTCTTCACCTCTGTGCCTGTAGCACTCCTCAGAAGATATATCTCCTCTTCTCTATGCAATCATCAACTATCAACAACAACCATGTTTGTGTCCTATGACCTCTATTTATATAAGACTTCATTGTAATGAAAACCTTAACTCATAGAATCGCCAGGTTGCAAACTCTACAATAAATCATGCAATCAACAAAAAGCTATGCGCTTTGATCTAGAGTTCACCTTACAAAACATCTGCAGGAATAAAGCTAACTCCTGTTAAAAAGATAACTCCACTTCTAAATGGTGGATGTCCCATATAATCTAGCTTGTAACTCAAATTGATCCACTAAATCCGGTGCAGATCTTTAGGCCATTTTAGACTAGTGTAACCTTATATCCGGTTCAACTTATGCACAATGAGACCGGTGCATGTTCTTAGATCAGTCTACCAGTTTTCTTTATCTACTGGTGCATACGTTATTTTTCTTGTCTACTAGTATCTTCTAAGTTTGGTGAGTGGCCGGTGACCCCTTACTGGTGCATAATGTTTGTGGATGAACACTAATGAAAACTTAATATTGCTAACAGGAGGATTCAAAATTGGTTGTGGAGATGAGATCTGAGGCTGGGAAAATATGGGTGGGTTCTTTGGGAATCAGGAGGGGGTGATGATGGTGCACTACTCTTTATGAGTGATTTGAAGGAAGAAGGTGTGATTGAGGTGAAGAATGGGGCATGCAAGAGGTTGTTGGAATAGAGAGTGGAAATTAAGATGAACTCGAAGAAGATCAGTAGTTGTCTCAATAGGATTCATGTTGCAATGCCCAAGCTGCGAGATGGGAAAGAGAGGCCCCCATGTAGGATTCATGTTGCAATGCCCAAGCGAGTTGCAATGACCAAGGAAGTTTGACAAGAACAAGGAATATGACTTAAATAGAATGGGAAGATATCTTTCTAGCATGGGCCTAGATCCTTCGGCAATTAGCTTCATAATAAATGAAGTAGATGAGAGTTGAGCAATTAGCTTCCCAAGAAAAATCTCATAAATGAACTATGTGTACTCCAATTCATGTACCCTCTATGCATACCTAAATAATATATTTGAAACAATAAAGGTAAGGCTTAAAGAAGTTACTTTTGCATCACAGTCTATAGTTGTTGCAGCAATAGAGCATCAAGTGCCACCTTCAACACAATATGATCACTAGATAGGTCTGTATATTTTATGAAGTTTGGTCATTATGGATAGGTGATCATATTGTGCTGAAGGTGGCATCCGGTGCTCTGCTACTGCAACAACTACAGACTATGATGCAAAATTAACTTCTTTAAGCCTGACCCTTATTGTTTCAAATATATCATTTAAGTACCCACAGAGGGCACAGGAATCGGGGTACATATATTTTATTTATGAGATTTTTCTTGGGAAGATAATTTCTCATCTCTCATCTACTTCATTTATTATGAAGCTAATTGTTGAAGGATCCAGGCCCAGGCTAGAAATATGTCTTCCCATTCTATTGTGGATAAGTGTTTCATAAAACATACATACTTGTTGCACATGCATTCTCAATTCAGAGTGGGAAAATCTCATTTTGGATGCAAGGGAGAGAAGCCAAACACATAAAGAACATGCGCATAAACACGACAACTGAGAAACATAAATGTAGATATCACAACAACTGAGAAACATAAATGTAGGCATTATGGTCAAAAAAATTGGGAGACACAACATAATTGAGTGGTATATCTAGATGATGCAAAGCAACCAATACTCCTCCAATTCCAAGTTGACACTGTGGGATCCAAAAACCATAGATAAGGAATAAATTTAGAGAGTGGAGGAGGGACATAACGACCAAAATAATACAAGGTCCTGTATTATTTTGGTTGTTATGGCCCTGTATTATTTTGGTCATTATGGCCCTCCTCCGCTCTCTAAATTTATTCCTTATCTATGGTTTTTGGATCCCGCAATGTCGAATTGGAACCAGAGGAGTAGTGGTTGCTTTGCATCATTTGGGTATACCACTCAATTATGTTGTGTCTCCAAAAATTGTGACCATGATGCCTATATTTATGTTTCTCAGCTGTTGTGTCCCAGGACCCCTTATGACCCTTTACGATCCCTAAGAATACATCTTAGAGTTCTTAAAATGCTGTAAAGGGTCATAAGAGGCTCCTAGGAGGGGCCAGAAGAGCTTTCACCTTCATGTGGTTGGCCCTGTTAAGTACAGAATGTTAAACTATTCTTGAAACAAAGAGAAGCTCAATAATATAGAGTGGATATATACATACGAGGGTTTCCAAATTGAGTACCAATGCAGAGATGATGATTCAGTAACCTATGTCTATAAAACCTTCACAAATACCTCTTCTTTGGCCTCCACTCATACCTCTTCTCAGAATCTAGAAACTTTGGATATTGTTTCTCATCCATGCATGAAATGTGCTAGTGATCGTTTGGTTAGTGCTTGATAGCACATTTGACATCATACCTTTTTCTCCTTGCAGGTTTTGGATCATACAAGAGCATATTGGATCACACAAGAGCATACTAGATTTAATTCATAAATGAAAACTTCAAGAAAATAGAGTTGTTAATGTTTTGCTTGCCTTTTTTGAAAGTGTAAGCCCCAATGCTCGTATAAAAATCTCAATGATGAGAATCAATGATGGAGAGTTGTCATGATGGCAATGGTTGGAGTACCTTGTATTTAGCAGATGTTGGCAAGCAATCCTTCTTAGTTGTTGTTGTTTTAGATTAAAATACATACCAACAATAGTAGCTAAGAAGGATCGCTTGCCAACATCTTCTGAATAATATAGAGTGGCTATATACATACATATGAGGATTTTTATACGAGCATTGGGGCTTACCCTTTCAGAAAAGGCAGATGAAACATTAACAACTCTATCTTCTCAAAGTTTGCATTTATGAATTAAATTTTATTTTGTATGTGAAATTTTGGGAGTTGCATTTGAAAGTTGTGCTAGATAATGTAAGTAGTAATTTTCAATTTTCATTACGTTGTCACTTTTTATTGTGCCATATATATATATATATCTATATATATATATATATATATATATCTATATATATATATATATATATATATATATATATATATATATATATATATATATATATATATATATATATATATATATATATATATATATATATATATATATATATATATATATATATATATATATATATATATATATATATATATATATATATATATTTTAAATAGTTAGATTATACTTACTATCCAAATTAGACAAATTATTTTTGTTGTACATGGCACTTGGAGTCAAGTGTGTCTCTAAACATTGTGAGCTTTACATATTCTTTAAGTGTTCTATCATAATTTTATTTGTCAAATATTGAATTAGGGATTAAGCATTTTCTCACAATTTTATTTGTACATTGATGAGAATCAATGATGGAGAGTTTTTAGATTCTGAGAAGATGTATATGCAGTGGAGGCTAGAAGGGATTTTTGTGGAGATTTTCTAGATGTGGATATTTTCTAGAGTGGCTATATACATACGAAGGTTTCCAGATTGAGTACCAGTGCAGAGATGATGATTTAGTAACCTATGTACATCTATAAAACCTTCACAAATATCCCTTCTTTGGCCTCCACTCATACCTCTTATCAGAATCTAGAAACTTTGGGTACTGTTTCTCATCCATGCACAAAATGTGCTAGTGATCATTTGGTTAGTGCTACTGATTAATAATATTCTAACTTCTACCATTCACTTTCAAATGTTTGTCTTAATGGATGTAATTTTGTACTAGTACCTTGTATTTAGCAGATGTTGGCAAGTGATCCTTCTTAGCTGTTGTTGTTTTATAAGGTTTGTCTCAATCCCAATAGGTTGTAGTTTCATTTTCTAGATGCATAAGTCAGAGGAGGCTTGCAATAATAAATCATGTAATGTTGTTTTGAATATGAAGAACACTAGAAAAATTGAATTAGTAGAGGAGGGGAATGACGAGGATGTTGATGCTCCTCTTAGCCGTTACCTTAGAAAAATGAGCAAGAAACCAAAAAAGAAATGATTGTAATTAACATTTTTTGCTAATGAAAGAACGTTGTCTTAATGGATGTAATTTTGTACTAGTAAATGTTGATGAATGATCTGTTAATAAATTTTATGTTTTAATGAATGTTATCATGTGATTATAATGATTGAATGTTATATTTCAAAAAGGGATAAATGAATGTTATTAGATGTTAATGGGGAATTTAGAGTGATGTTAGGGGGGGAGGGGCAAAATGAGCTTCCACCTTCATGTGGTTGGCCTTGTTAAGTAGAGAATATTAAACTATTCTTGAAACCAAGTGAAGCTCAAACTAAACCAATGACATAGATTCAATGGTTAAAAACACCTACTTCTTATTCCATATTATTTCTCATTCACTTTAAGAAATATTTTAGTTCTTAAACATGTTCATCAACCAATCTGCATAACCATGTTCATCAAATTAGATTTATAGATAAGAGAGTGAATGGGGAATTTTTATAAAGCACTTACCTTTAAGCCTAAAAATCTAGATGAAAAATTATTAGCTAACTCTGAATGACTCATTCTCATGTTTCTTCCTACCCCTTTTACTCCCCTACTACCTTGTCTTAGGTAGTTGCCTTCTTATGAGTTTTTTAATTGATTACGAATGATGAAATTTTAATTTGTTACTGTTAAAGTGTGTAGGTAACAAGTCACCTTATAAATCTTGCATTTTGTATGCTTTTATGGGGAATTTCATTTGTAATCTTAGGTCCTAGCCAATGATTTTTTAGTTTCCTTGTGTATTTGGAAAATTTGGAGCATCTCTTTCTTTCCTTTTGTAGCTCTTTCTTACCACTATCATATTCACAAGACCTCATACTCTATTGAACATCCTTTTTACTGGGTTATCATGACTGTCACTTTATTTTTTTTATTTTTGTAATGGTATATATCATCTAGGACCTAATCTTGATGTAAAGTCCCTCTGAATGACACTATTTTCCATGGACTTGTATATCAACCCAATCATCCTCCATTTGATGCTAGGTGTCATTCTTACCCAACTACCAATAGTAAGTTTACTAGAATCACAGATATTTTCTTCACAAGTAATGCAACCTAGAACTTCATTCATATTATGAAAGCTAATAAAAGTGAAAATCTATCATAAGAACTCCTATACTAGAAAAATTTGTGTAAAAATTTCTTTCATCTACTTCATATCTTTTCTAATAGCTATCATATACTTTTAGTGTTTTCATCATTTCCCATGATATTGTCTTAATTTCTTAGTTTTTTCCCTTTTGTCATGACTCTTCATAACTATGCTCCTAACTACTCTTGTCATCTTCAAGATCTTTGTAATATAAATGACATTGCTTGTCATAGCAGTAACTTCTATTGAACATCATTGTCTTTTATTGATATCTCATTGTCATAGAGGTGCATACATATCTTAAAACATTATTTATATACACTGTTACAATGAATCAATCTTTTTTGTCTTCAACATATTTGAAATCATTATTTTAATGTTCATTTTATGGGTGCACTATTGCTGATAAGTTTTATTTAATGTGTTGTATAATGTGCAGGTGAAAAGTTGATCTCACTCATTAAGGATAGAGATGCCCCATATATATTTTCATTCATCACCTTCACATGTTAATATTGCAAATAGGGAGGTAAAATTGTCTAAAAGTGTCACTCACTCTTGTCATGGATGTCTTCTCTTTATTCCTAGCATTTGGCTATCCTTGGCAATCCTATGTCACCAAAAATATGTTTATAGTTTCATGCTTTTTTCGGTTCCTTCTTTGACCTAGTTGGTTCGGTGTTGCTCTGTTTCCTTTGTTCGCCGGTGTTTGTCGATTATCTCTCTGGCACTCAGTTTCCTTGCTTACCGAGTTGTTTATTTTAGATTTCTTTTGAGGCTGACTTGTGCATTTAATTTGGGTCATGGATTTAATGTTGGTATCTATCATTGGGAAGTGTGTGGACCTAGATCTGGTTGTTCCTTTTGTTGATGGTGGATCTGAAGGCCGACTTGGTTCGGTAGCCTCTTGCATAAATATAGTTGTTTGGTTAGAGTTTAGGGAGTCAGTTTTTAGAGAATAAGTTGGCATAGAAGATAGAAGATTAGAGATTGTTGGCAGATCCTTGCATGTTTGAGGACTTCTGTACTTGATTTTAATATCTGGCCGAAACTAGGAAGGCCTTACAACCTGACATGTATGAGTCAATTTGAAGATAATATATGAAAGATATATGCATTCTATCTCTCACTTTTTGTGTTGTTGCTTTCGTGTGTGATCTCTACAAGGTGGACCTAGTTAGGGTGTGCCTTTGGCCCCTCTCCCCATTCTTCCTTTGTGTCAAGTGGTATCAGAGGGAGGTGAGATATGGATCTAGGTTTGTGAATCTAGGTTTGGAGGTTCCTTCTTTTGAAGCCCTAGTTGAATTAGTTGTGGGGTAGTAGATTGTGATCTGACCTACAATTGTAGAGGGTTTTCAAGATGGTTCATGGGAGGTGAGATGTGGATCTAGAATTGATAGACATGTTGAGACAACTTGCTGCTAGATTAGAAGTTGTTGAAACAGCCTAGAGAACAGGAAGACATCTTGAAGATGTTAGTGATGATAAAATTGAGGTACAACAAGGTGATGTAGAACCTGCACCTATGATGGATCAAGGTGAGGAAATATTCTTGAAGGCTTTGACAAGTCTGAAGTCTACACCACACTTTAATCCTCTTGAGTATAGTGGAAAATAGGATTTTGATGAATTGGTGGATTGCATCACTGAGATGGAAAAGTACTTTCAGTATGAAAATGTACCTGAGGAAAAGAAGCTGAAAATTGCAAGCACAAAGTTAAAGAGTCATGCATCCTTATGGTGGGAACATCTCCAACTGGACATAAAGAGGAAAGGAAAAGATAAAATCAAGGTATGGAGTAAAATGGTGAATAAATTCAAAGGAAAATTCTTACCTTGTGATTATCAGATTAACCTAGTTAGGTGAATGCAAAGTTTGAGGAAAAAAGATAGCTCAGTAAAAGAATCTACTAAGGAATTCTATAGACTAGATATCAGATTTGGACATGATGAAGATGATGTGGAAAGAATTGCTAGATACCTGAATGGTTTGAGAGTTTCCATCCAAGAAGAAATCAGTTTGGTCAAATTGGAGAACATTGAAGAGGCTTATCAATTTGCATTGAAAGCTAAGGAGAAATTGAACAAGAGACATCAGAAAAGACAAAGAGGTAGAGGTGGTAGATTCCCTAGAGGAAGAGGTAGATCTCATGGTGAAAATAGTAGATCTAAACTTGAAAAGACAACTCTGGATAAACGCAAGATCAAGTGGAAAGGTGAAAGTTCATCTAGAGACGGAGGCAGTAACTACCGAGGTGGTTATAATAGAGGTGGTTTCTGAGGAACTTGTTACAATTATGGAGAAGAAGGACATAGATCATTTGATTATACACATGCAAGTAAGAAGGCTAGTAGTAGTAGAAATGATTTGGTGAAAGAAGAGTCACCGAATGAACCTGAGAAGGAAAATAATTTGATGGTAAGGAGAGCACTTTGGAAAGAAAGTAAAAAGGAAGATCTGGTAAGTAAAAGTTTGTTCAAGACCAGATGTAGAGTTTCTGATGAAGTTTGGAAGGTAATCCTTGACAGTGGCAGCTCGGAGAATCTGGCATCTGAGGAAATGGTCACAAAGTTGCAGTTGAAAAGGTTGGAACATCTGAAGCCCTATCAGATTTCATGGATCAAAGATGAGCATACACTCTTGGTAAGTGAACAATGTTATGTGAATTTGAAAATTGGAAAGTACTATGATAAGGTGTTATGTGATATCATGCCTATGGATTGTTGTCATATTTTATTGGGTAGACCTTGGAAATATGATAGACATGCTATATATGATGGGAGATTGTATAAATATACTATTTGGGTTGATGGGAGAAGACAAATCTTGTTACCTTTGATTGAAGAACATGTTAGTAATGTTTGCACATCTGTGAAAGTTTTCTTGATGGAAGGAAGAAAGTTTGTTAAATATTTGAAGAGGAATGATGTATGTTTTGTTGTGATTCCTAACAAATGGAGTAAGAAAATAGAGGATAGTATCCCTGAGGAGATTGATAAGTTACTCACTGAGTATAGTGAAATCATTTATGATAATGTACCTAATGGTTTGCCACTTAAGAGAAGCATTTATCATTGCATGGATCTAATCCCTAGAGCTAGTTTACCGAATAAGGCACCAATCGGTTGACACCTACTGAGAATCAGGAATTGAACCAACGGATTCAAGAATTGTTGCAGAAAGGTTTGATCAAAGAAATTTTGAGTCCTTGTGTAGTACCTATTGTATTGGCACCGAAGAAGAATGGAGAATGGTGAATGTGTACTGATCCCAGATCAATCAACAAGATAACAGTGAAATATAAGTTTCCTCTATTGAGAATGGATGATATAATGGACAGTTTGACTGGAGCAAAGTATTTCACCAAAATTGATTTGAAAAGTGGGTATCATTACATCAAAATCAAAGAAGGTGATGATTGGAAGACTTCTGTCAAGACAAAAGAAGGTTTGTATGAGTGGTTGGTTATTCCTTTTGGTTTAACTAATGCACTGAGTACTTTTATGAGATTGATGAATGAAGTTTTGAAGAAATTCTTGGGTAAATTTGTAATTGTATATCTTGATGATATTCTGATATTCAGTAAGACTAGAGAAGAACATTTGTTGCATGTTAGACAAGTTTTGCAGAGGTTGAAAGAAGAAAAGTTGCTAATAAATTTGAAAAAGTGTTCATTCATGAAAGAGGAGATTGTGTATTTGGGATTTGTGATTTCAGCTGATGGTTTGAAAATGGATCCTAAGAAGGTTGAAGCTATTTTGAATTGGCCTACAACTGAGAGTGCTAGTGAGGTAAGATCATTTCATGGTTTGGCAAGTTTTTACTAAAAGTTCATTAGGAATTTCAATTCAATTTGTAATGCTATGACTGAGACTACGAGAGGAGATAAAAGAGAATTCAAGTGGACACATGGAGCTGATAAAAGTTTTGAGACTTTGAAGCAGAAGGTTGTTGAATTGCCTATTTTGGCATTGCCTGATTTCAATAAGGTATTTCAAGCGGAATGTGATGCAAGTGGAAGCACAATTGGAGCTGTGTTGAGTCAAGAAGGTAAACATATTGCTTTCTTTAGTGAAAAATTGAATGATGCAAAAAGCAAATATTATGTGTATGATCATGAATTCTATGCTATTTTTCAAGCACTGAAGAAATGGAGACATTATTTGATACCGAGTGAATTTGTGTTGTATACCCATCATAAGGCTTTACACTATTTGGGTAGTCAGAATCAGTTGAATCAAAGACATATGAAATGGGTTGAGTATTTACAGAGTTATACATTTGTGATAAAGCATAAGAGTAGAGTCACTAACTAAGTTGCTGATGCATTGAGTAGAAGAAGATCTTTGATTACCGAGATAAAAATTGAAGTTCTTGGCTTTGATGGCATGAGAGATTCTTATGAATTTGATCCTGATTTTTCTGAGCCTTGGAGATGTAATACCCCAAAAATGGGCTATAGGTTCATTAACCTCTTACATCAACAATTCAATTGAAATCGACATCAAAGTCCTAATCTAAGGCACATCTACACATCAGTTTATCAAAAACCTAATTGATTATCCTAATTCTGCATCGGGGAATATTCCTTGAGATATTCCTTATTTATCCTAATTATCTTTGATTTAATAATTATTTGGCGATAAATCATATTTATCCTAAAGTTTGATTAATTGAATATTCTAAATATTTAATTAATCATATTTAATACTGCCACTTAATTATTTAATTAAATTTAATTATATTTATTCCTAAATTGTATTATTTAATTTTGACAATAAATCAAAAATCTCATGACTAATTGATTAAATTCTTATTTAATTAATTAATATCAGTTGTCAATATTTAATGATATAGTTTTTGAATAAAGTTTGATTTAATAATTGATTAACCCATAAATCAATTGTTTTAAATTTAAAATCAGTTAAGTTGAGAATAAATCACTTTATTTTTAAATTAATTCATAATTATCTATGCACATTTGAAGGAGCAATTAAACTTTAAATCAGAAAATCAATTCAAATTGTTATCTTTTGGAAACTCAACATCTATTTTGAGTTGAAAATTGATCTAAACTTCTGAATTGAGTTAAAAAGTTGTTTTTGCATGATTTGCATGATTTTGTGAGTTGATATGTTTCTAATTTCTTGTTGACCCAAAAATCAACCTGAGTTTATCAAGAGTAATTTATGGCTTTTCTCAATGCATCCTCAAGCCCTAGATTTCTATAAAATCAAGCCTTAGCTCTTCACAATTAACCACCCTCGAATTTGCACAATTACTCTAGCGAATTTGCAGCTAAAGAATCGAGCACTTGCGACAGGCGATTTGTGAGATTTTTCATTGTTGGTCATAAGCATTCATAGTTTTCATATCATTTCATTCATTCTAGATTAGTTTCATATCAAGTTTTTTATCTTATTGCATACAAAATCCAAAAAAATAGATTAATTTGCATTCATACATTTTTTCATTCTTTTGCATTAAATCCTTTATTTAGGTGTTGCATTGTCACTGATCTTGATTTCAAACTGAGAACATCATACTCGCACCTACTAGAAGGCAGTAAATCGCCTAGTTAGCTTAGTTTCAATCATTTGCAAATTTTGATTTTACTAACCTCTAATGTTTTACTGAAGTGTTGTGTCTCCAGCTAGGTACAATTTTCACACACACATTTTTGGCACCCACTGTGGCACCCTGAAACAAGTTTCCATTTCTTTTCTATCAATTTCTATCTATTTTCTATCACTTTCTGATCAATTCTACGATCTTATTCTCTGTCCATACAATTTTCATACAAGTTTTGTTAGAAACTAGTGCCAAGACCCTCTAGGTGTCGTACGACATTTGGCATTTTTGAGGCTCGTACCAGCAACTATAGATTATCATTTGGAGACTTCTTTATCATGCGGTCAGTTACCCATTGTCATACAAGTTTTCATAAAGTCATGCCAGAGGTGACCCACTATCATTTAAGGTTTGGATTGTCGTATGAGAAGTAACCCAGTGTCGTATGAGTTTTGATACCAGGATTCAATTGTCGTTTTAGATTTTTAGGCAATTTGTCAGATTTGATATTCAGATTTGGACTAACGGCTAACCCTAACAATTGAACTCTGTTGTTTTTTATTGATATTTCCTGATTCTGATTGGGAAAGTGCAACTAAATTGCTAAAACAGGTAAAATCTACTAAGCATGTTGCAAGGAATTCAGGTATTCTTCTACAACTGATAACACTTCAATTTGGACATTTAAAACAAAATCTCTTGTGTCAAGCTTGTGTGACTTTTTCTGCTTTCATATCACAAACTTCAGTTTTTGGGCTATAAAATGAACATAGAGTTTCTTTCTGCATATCTGTTACACATAGTAAATAGGCCCTATGAACACTATTTGTGGATGATCTTGAGAGAGTGGCCTTCTTTCGCTTGTTCACGCGTGTGAAGCTCTTCTTGATGAAGGATCCCCTTGTAGGTAGGGAGGATACTGGGATTATCTTGCATTCTACTGGGTTTTTGAGTCTTCAGCTTTTGATCGATACATTCTCTCCCTAGAGAGATTGATAGAGCATAAGTTGTTGACATCACAGATCTTGGTGAGGTAATTTTAGTCTTAGCGTGTTAGATTATTCTCTTTGCTTTGTTTTGGTGAAGTGAAGAGGTTAGGGGATTATGCTATACTTCCTTTTGGATAGTACCAGAAACCCAAATCCTTGAATCTAATCTAGTCCCCCTGTGGTATATTTTGTGAGTCACCTTTAGAGAGGGTTAACCATAGTGGACATTCCCTTAATTAGGTCAACCATGTGGATGAAACCTCAAGAAATAATAGCCATTTTCACTGTGGTAGCAATAGCCACTATATAAATGTCCTTGTGGAGAAAATCTTCATAGGTGTGGTCTCTTGTTGGGCTGTCAAATCTCCCTAGCAGCTCCTAATTGATTAAATTTTCTGACTATGTCAAAACCCCGGTGTGCCTGGATTGGAGTTCACCCTCTTGAGATCATAAAATTTGCAGAGTCAGACCATTACTACAAACCCTAGTGAGGCCAATTTTTCATTTTCTAGGACTATGTGCGTTATTGAAAAACTTTTTGGAACGTACACAACTAGCATTCATAGGGATGAGCACATTAAGTCACTTGATTATTCATGCACAGGGTTGCTTTTTCCCCTATTCATTATTTTTAGATGTTCTTGGAATCACTTACCTGTTGTTTTGTGTGCTTGTTTACTTACTTGGTTATTGAAAATGAACGATCCTGAAACAAACTTCAAATCTGGATAGAAAACCTTGCAAAACACACTGATTCTCAAAATTGAAAAATTGCAAAATCTAACACAAAATTCCTTTCTGGAGTCAAAAGTCATCCCACAGGATCAGAAAGTCATGATTTTTGAGCATTTTTTCTATCAAGACCCCCAGATTGTCGTATGGTAGCTTGTATATTATCGTACGAGTTTTGTCAGAAATCACAAGCAAAAAGTTAAAATCTGCTATCAACTGTCGTGCAAGCTTTGCAATTGTCATACAAGTCTTGTCCATTGTCATGCCAGGGCTTACCCACTGTTGTATGAGCCTGTAGAAAGTTGTATGATAATTTTTGAAAAATTGCCAGAAACTTGCCAAAATTGCCAGATATCCATTATTTACAGCCTATTTCCAGATTATGTCAAACAAATCACTGTGTCAAGAACAGAGCAGAAACTAGAAATAATTCAATCATTTTCCTAAAGTGGTCTCTTGAGTCTGATTTAGCCTTCTGAGTTATCAATTCGAGTCTTTTTCATCATGTGTCAAAACCTTGTCAAAATTATCTTCAATTCAATCTTCATCTAAAAATGGCTAAGTGTTGCGATCTCATGTCCACCATCTTTTGGGCATCTACCCATACTACTAGGGCATAGTATCCTTCATTTACATCCAATCTAATCTTCAATCAATCAAATCTTGACAAGGTTGTGTCATTTGATCTTCTTGAATCAATCTATTCTTCAATTCACTTCATCTTGCTCTTTTGCTTCACCCAAGGTTAATGGTGGAAACTAGAGCTTCATCACGAAAACAAAGAGAACAACCTGAAATCTCTTTAGAGATATCTTCTATGATTTCTCAGACCATTCATCAATCCTACGACACTACTAAATTTTGATAAGACGCTCTTGGTAATTTATTCTTGAAAGGTGGTTACGTTACCCCTCCTACATCGATTCACGCAAGTAATCAACCAACTCCTCCTGTATCAATTCATGAAAGCTATCAGAAAACTCCACATCAATCTATCCTTGGTAGCTCTCATAACAACATTATGTCTCAAGGAGGGATGAACCAAGGGTCTCAAGGACATCACTCTCAACATCATGCAGATCAAGAACCCACACCTTCTAAATTTTCTCAATATCAAAATGACAATGACTTCAAGAAAATGATGAGGCATTTCTTGAAAGAAGACAGAGAAACATACTTCCTAGAGTTAGTTCATCAAGGGGCTAAACTTCCTCCCAACTTTAACGTTGAAGATATCATTACGCATAAGGAAAAAACTCCAGTCACCGCTATGATGAAACAAATGCATGCCATGCAAGTCAAGCTCAAAAAACTCAAAAAAGAGAAGGAAACTAAGGAGTTCTCCATGGAGGCTCTATGCCCTTTTCCATTTGATAAAGACTTGTACATGTCGCCATTCCCTAAAAGAGTGGAGATGCCTAAATATGATAAGTATGATAGAAAATCTGATCCTCAAGATAATGTCAGAGAATTATGTACTCAATCTATGGAGTTCATGTATGAACCAACCTACCTAATGTGTCTTTTCCCTTGATCTTTGGGAGGGTCAACTATTCATTGGTTCTAAAAAATGCCTCCTACTATCAAAACTTTTGAGGAGTTAATCAAACTAATCTATCAACAATACTCCTACAACATCAAGCATTCGGTCACTATGATCGACATTTGCAATCTGAAACAGAACTCAGGAGAACCATTCCTAACTTTTCTCAAAAGATGGAGAAAGAATTTTTCTCTATATTTTAGACCTATTCTAGAAATTGAGAAGCTGGAAATTTTCATCAACAACCTTGTTCCAGAAATCAACTACCATTTGCAAATGCAAAATCATACATCCTTTGATAAAATGGTAGAAAATGCAATCAACATTGAGAAAGTACTTATACAAAAAGGAGACATATCACTTCAAAAGGACAAGTATGAATCTGGATCTAATTCTAAAGACAAAGGAAAAATTGGAACAAGAATAAAGGCATTGTCACTGACAGTGTTGTTGATACTATCCATGCCCCATCTAAGGCACCCACTTTCAATCTCACTATTAGCACCCAAGCTATTAAAGCCTCAGAAGAAAAAGCAATAGAATCAAACAAGAAGTCATCTAACTATAAACCTTGGGCTATAGATCCTACACACAAGTTTACTCCTCTTGGAGAGTCCTTGGAATCTACCATGAAAACTTTGTTGGCCAACAACATCACCACCTTGCCTGAGATAAAAGTCTTTGATCCTGAACCTAAACCAAAATGGTGGAGAGAGAACAATTTCTATGACTTCCATCAAAATAAGGGTAATAAAACTAATAAGTGCATCCACTTGAAACACATCATACAAGAAAAAAATGAGAATGGAGAAATCATAATTGACAATCATAAAAGTAATAATGATCATACAACCTTCATGGAGCCATTTCAGAAACATGGTCAAGGAGATTCATCTTCTCAGCCTAATGTGGGTGCTAAAGTCAATTATGATTACTCTGGAAATAATGTTGTCATAAACATGGTGGTACCATTCCTATCTAAGTGTTGCAATGTCATCACAATTGTAAGAAAAGATAGAGATAATCAATCAGCAAATGCAGTTACTCGATCTCAAGCTCAGGCACATCTGCAAGGAAAAATCCCAGATTCATCAAGTATCCCTAAGATGCCTTTCAATCTCTCATTTTCTTCCAAATAGAAGGCTACCTCTAAATTGAATCCTAAAGACATGAGGCCAAGATCATACAGTATTGTCCAACAACTCCAGCATACAAATGCAAAAATCTCCATGTTTGAGTTGCTTCGGATATCTCCAGCTCATAGAGCCATTCTAGACAAAGCTCTGCTCAGATCCAATGTTCCTGACAACCTTGATTTAGACAAATTCTAGACTATGGTTGGTCATCTAACATCTCCATAGTATATCTGCTTTTCAAAGGAAGATGATACCTCCTTAAGTCATTTGCATAACCAACCCTTGCACATTGAAGTCTTGATCCAAAACCATTATGTCAAATGTGTGTTGATAGATGGGGGTGCTGGCCTAAAAAAAATTTCTTATAGCTTGATCACACACTTGGGATTATCTGAAACTTCCATTGATCCTAAGAAGAAGATACTATCAAACCATATGATGAGCAAGAAAGATCTTCCAAAGGAACTATTGTCTTACCTATCAAAACAAGACCCATTATTAGAGACACAATATGTCAAGTTCTTGATCTACCTTTGGCTTACAACATCCTTCTAGGGAGACCCTGGATACATGAAATGAGAGCTATTCCTTCCACATACCATCAATGTGTGAAATTCCCTTATGAAGGAGTAGAGGTGATGATTCCAGCTGACCTATATACAACTTGCAATGCATTGAAAGAAAGTGTTGATAAACTTGTTCCTAATAATAGAGAATATTCCACTAAGCAACTAGACATTGCTTCAACCTCCAAAATGGAAGACATTGCAAAAGATGTCAAAATCAAAGATAATGGCATGGGAGAATACATAATGGAGCCTATTTTATCTCTCACATCTCTCCTATTGTCCCCAAAATCTCATGGACAACCTTCTGACAAAGTGAAACCTACAGCTAAAGAATCCCAAGTCGTATTCAATGGAAGTTTTGTCACAAAGAAAGTATCTAAAGAAGAGTTTGAGGAAGACGAAGCCATGCTTGCATGGTTATACAAGGATGAGCCTCAATCCCAATTAGTCCAAAAATGTGACTCCACTTCAAGAAAAATTCCTCAGAAGTCATATGGACCAGGAGACAAATTGATCACAAAAATGGGATATACTAGAAAAGGACCTCTAGGATTACAAGGTAAAGGTCTTCTTTCACCTCTTGATCATCGTGGCCGAACAAAAAAGAATAAAAAAGGTCTAGGCTATAAGAAGAAGCCTTTCTATCTTAGAAAGAATTCCCCACATGTCTTATAACAAATTGAACCAATGGAGGAAACAACACAATAATCTGACGGTGATGATTCAGACACCACTGATGAGCTCATTCCTTATGAGCATTTTCCTAAAGAAATAAAAGACCTCCTTGAAGCTGAAGATGATCCAGTAAAAAGAATCAATGGAGTAGAAACACAAGAACCTACTAAAGAACATAAGACAGTTATACCACAAGAACTAGCTGATCTTAAAGAAGACCACGTAGACAAAGGGGAAGGTGGCAGCTATTCTGAGATAGATTCTCACAAGTATGAGTTCAAATCAGAATCTGAGGGTAACCCTTCTTGGGGTATCCATCCTAACTTTACACATGTTCTTAGATTTCCTAGAGGTCGAGAATCAGAAGATGAATCCAATGACTATAAATGGGGGGTCATTCCAGAGGAAGATGAGCTTATTACAGAGAAACGTGTTGATGTTATTCACCAATATGCACCTAAACCCAACGTAAGCCTAGAGCGAAATGATGAATTTAACGAGTCTAATCCACCCATGGTTAAAGTGGACTCCCACAATGACATTGATCCTATTCACGAATTGAACATTTTGAGATGTAATATCACCTTCAAATTCAAGAGTCGGGTTAGGACCAATGATGATAGATCCATATCTATAAACACTATTTCCCAATCTTTCACCACTTTGACTATCCAACATCCTGAACTTCTTGACCAAACCTCCATGAATTTGAGCCAAGGTATCTATAACTTTCCAAATGACTATGCCCTTGCTTGCTACCTCAATGCAGTTGAACCTATGATGACTTCCATCAGTTAACCAAGCATTATCATGACGGAGTTGGATATCAAGTATCTTATTCAAAAAAATAAGAATAAAAATAAAAAGGAGTTTTGAGGGTGAAAACCACTTTGTGGAAGTCTCAGAACCTACAAAAGTAAAAATAAATGACGTATCCAAAGGTGAAAACCTCTCTAAGGTGCCTAAGCATGAGATATTTGATGTCCTTCCGAGTCATTTACAGGACAGATCTCCAGTTCTAATTGAGCCCACTCAATCTATCAACTTGGGAACATCAGAGGAACCACAGTTGATTCATGTAGCACAATCCTTATTAGAAGAAGAAAAGAAAAAATTTACCACATTCCTAACAGAAAAGAAGATCAACTTGTATGCACCCAAAAATGGTCGCCTAGACTTTGGGCCCCATTTATTTGATTTATCAATCCTGAATCATTTTTATCAATAGTCAATATTTTCAATGTTATCAATTCCTTGATCAAGTCTTAATTTCGATCATATATTGGATTTTTATCCTTGGGCTAACCATTTATCCTAAGTTTTTATTTATTTAAAAGGAATATTTCCTCCCCTTTTAATTAGAAAAAAAGCCCCACTTTTCCTCTTATCCTAAGTTGCACAAATAAAGCATTATTCATATTTTATAAAAAGGAAATAAACACTTTTGTCTCACATGAGGCTCAAAATTCAACACTTCACTCTCATTGGAGGATACTTGTGCACATGGATTGCTCCTCTTTCAAGCTCCATCGCTGATTAAGACTTTTTGCCTCTTAATCTCCATGGTCCATTTCACCTCATTTCTTATAAAAGGAGAGCTCTCTCCTTCATTTGCATATGCCATGTTTTTATGCTAATGTTATGCTGCAGGTTTTAGGTGTATTTGAAGTTTGAAGACATTGAAGACTTGCTTCATTGCATCATCTAATTCATATTTGCTTTCATAGTTGCATGATAATGGCATTCTTAGTATAGATTTTCTTTTATGCAATAGATTAATCTCACATAGTCTAAATAGGAGGCATTGTAATCCATTGCTATTTCCTTTCATAGATTAGTTGCATTGTACTTTCCTTTCATAGCTTAGATTGCATTCTCATATAGCTTGCATTGCATTGCATATTTGATTCTTGGAGATATTGGCATTGTTGCCCTTGTCTTCACTTGAATCTCTCATTGTGTGGTTGACTAGCAAGGTCACAAGCTTGTAGCTCTAGCTGAGAGCAAACACTTCATAGTCCCTTGCAACTCCATGCATAGAGAGCTATGAGCCACTTTGTGAGGCCTCATTCTTGAGCAACCTTGCATGTAATGGTTCATAGAAGTGCACCATTTTAGTGTGTACACAACTTTGCATGGAAATATTTAGATATGCCAAGGTTGGATCCTGATCTTATAATGCACCATTTATCTATAGCTCTAGGCGTCAAACCTGTTAAGCAAAAATTGAGAAAGATGCATCCACATGTTCCACTCTTGGTAAAAGTTGAATTAGAGAAATGATTAAAATCTAGATTCATCCGTGTTATTTATTATTCTGAATGGACCTCAAATATTGTACCTATATCAAAACCAAACAAATCTATAAGAGTATGCATAAATTTTAGAGATGTAAACGAAGCATTCCCTAAGGATGATTTTCCACTACCTAACATTGATATGATAGTGTACATGACTGCAGGCTTCGAGATGTATTCTTTAATGGATGGTTTTTCTGGATATAATCAAATCAAAATTGCTCTAGAGGATCAAGAGAAAACTACTTTCACATGTGCGTGGGGTACCTTCTATTGGAATGTCATGCCATTTGGGCTTAAGAATGCAGGTGCTACATATCAAATAGCTATGACATCTATCTTTCATGACATGATGCATCAAACTATGGAGGATTATGTTGATGATACTTTAGCAAAATCTATGATAAGATCTGAACATCTAAATGATTTGAGAAAAATACTAGATCGAATGGAGAAGTTTAGTCTCAGACTGAACCCTAAGAAGTGTGCTTTTGGTGTCACTTCTGGAAATCTCTTAGGCTACATTTTTTCAAAGAAAGGAATTGAAGTAGATCCAACTAAGGTAAAAGCTATCACGGAGATGCAACCTCCCAAGAATATGAATCAAATGAGGACATTACAAGGGAGAGTGCATCTATCAGACACTTCATATCTCAGCTAGCAAACATATCACAACCTTTCACAAAGATATTACATAAAGGTGTGACTTTTGCATGGAATGAGGAATGTGAAAATAACTTTAATCATATCAAGAAATATCTATCAAATCCTCCTATTTTGATGCCTCCTATTCAAGGGAAGCCATTGATCTTATATGTCTCCGCTATAGATACATCATTGGGGACATTGCTAGCATAGCATGATGAGAATAAGAAGGAAAGAGCTATATACTATATCAGTAGAACATTGGTAGCCTACGAGAAGAACTATCCATGATTGAGAAAGCTTGTTTAGCTGTGATCTTTGCATCACAAAAATTGAGACATTATATGTTGGCTCATACCACACATTTGGTAGCTAAGATTGATCCACTAAAGTACCTACTAAGCAAAGCTGCCCTCACGGGTAGACTAGCTAAATGGGTGATTCTATTAAGTGAATTTGACATTGAATATGTTGAAAGAAAAGCTATCAAAGGCCAAGTTATTGCTGATCAACTAGCTGACACACCATTTTTTGATGATACACCAATGCAAATGGAATTCCTAGATTCCTCTATCATGAATCTTTCTTCTAGAGCATGGAATTTATTCTTTGACAACTCCTATACACATAATGGATCTGGAGCAAGCATATTGTTCATCACTCCTCAAGGATACTCAATCCCTAAAGCATTCAGAATCAGGTTTCCTTAAACAAATAATATTGTTGAATATGAAGCCCTTCCTAGTGGCATGAAAATAGCAATTGAGTGGAGAGTAACAGAACTACACATTCACAGAGACTCACAACTTGTAATACACCAAGTCAATGATGTGTATCAAATGAAAGATGGAAATTTGATCCCATACAAAAGAATGGTAGATCATCTAAAGAAATATTTCGTATCTATCACCTTTGAGAAAATACCTAGAACAAAGAATAAAGCTGCTAATGCTATGGAAACACTATCTACTTTATTACAGCAACCCGAACATGAGCTACGCTACGAGATCCTAGTGGAAGCACTATCTTATCATGCATATGATTCCCTCAAAACCTGCATGATCTACATTTTTGTTGGTCATGATTCATCTCAATACAAAAACCTTTTCTCCTATCTCCAAGACCAAATCATTCTTGATATGTTCAACCACCATGAGAAATGATACCTTATCCAAAATGCATCCCAGTATGTTATCATTGGTCACAATCTGTACAAATGAGGTCTAGATGGTACATTACTTAGATGTTTAGAACGGGAAGAGTCTCAACGTGCATTAGAGGAAGTCCATGAGGGTATATGTGGATCACATTCCAATCATTTAACACTAGCTTGAAAACTTATTAGGGTTGGGTACTATTGGCCTGAAATGGAAAATGAGGCTATCAAGTTTGCTAATAACTATCAAAAGTGCCAAGTACATGGTAACTTAATTCATGCTCCAAGGAGAGATCTAATTCCCTTTACTACATAATGGCCTTTTCACCAATGGGCATTTGATCTTATAGGATCCCTACATCCTCATTCTTCTAATGGACATACCAATATTATTACAGCTACAGACTATTTCACCAAATGGGTAGAAGCAGTCCCTTTGACTAAAGCAACCGACAAGCAAATATCAATGTTCATCCTGAACTACATCATATGTCGATATGGTATTTCACATTCTATAGTCACAGATAATGGTGGACAATTCAAGAATAGAGACTTAGATGATCTATGTGCCAAATTCAAGATTACACAACATTGGTCATCTATCTATTATCCCCAAGAGAATGGAAAAGCAGAGGCTTCCAACAAGAATCTATTGAAAATCTTGCATCACACAGTTAATAAAATAGGAAGAGACTAGCATCTCATGATCAATCCAGCTCTCTGGACCTACAGAACAAGTATCAGAACACCCACTGGGGCTACACCATTCACTTTAGTTTATGGCTCTGAAGTGGTACTGCCTATTGAGGTTGAAATCCCATCACTAAGAATTAGAATGCATGGTCTAGTAACTGATGATGACTACATAGTGTCTAGGTTGCAAGAACTTGAACTACTAGATGAGTGTAGACAAGAAGCGTATGATCATCTTAGAGTATATCAGAAAAGAATGTCTAGAGGCTACAACAAGAAAGTCAGACACAAAGAATTTAAGGTTGGCAATCTAGTCTTGAGAGAGAATCCTAAAAATCAATCACATAGAGAACGCAAGGGGAAGTTTCAACCCAACTGGCTGGGTCCCTTTTTTATCACTGCTACTTTTGGCTTAAGTGCCTATCAACTCTCAATGACTTAAGGATAATAGCTCCAAGAACCATTCAACATTCTCCATCTGAAGAAATTCTACGCCTAAGGCATTCAGCATTCAAAAATGTCCTTAAAAAATCATAAAAAGTCCTTAAAAAATGAACATCCTGGTGAAAACCTGGCAATAGGCGCCTTGATGATTCACAAAAAAAAATCAAAAAATATCAAAAGTAAAAAAAAATTAAAAAAATTAAAAACACAAAAAAATGAGAAAAAAAAAGTGCCTTGGTGAAAACCTAGAAACAGGCACCTTGGTAGCAAAAATAGAATCTCTGCCAAGATGGTGAAAACCTGGCAAACGGACACCACTTGTTTCAAAATGCTCCATCTATCAGCGCAATCTTGGTATTTCCCAGCTTTCAGTCTTACTTTAGCTTGTATATACCTCCTGATTTATTTTCGCATTCTTGTTTTCAATAAAGTTGGTTTGTACACCATTCAGCTCAAACGTCTATATCCTATCAATGTTTCAAACTTGGGGCCAATCAAAGTCATATCCTATGGTCTCCACTATACCTTAGACAAGTCATATCCAGTCAAAGTCCTTTGAAGCTACAGCCAAGTCTGTCTGTTTGTCTCCTCTCTAGAAAGGATTTTGTATCTACAACAACGCAATCAAACATGAACACAAACTGAAAACAATCTATGCTTTACATGCTTTTATCTCCTTGTATGCTTACTAATTCACATTGAGATTTTTTCATATTGTGTCCTTTCGAACTCTTCAATGATGTCCTTTACAGGATTTAGAGAGTGGTGTCTGGGGGCATAATATTTTCTTTGTCTTCTTCTTGTATGTGAAAATCTAACAAATTTGGAAATTCTAGATTGAAATGGTGTATGTCTGTAAGAGCCTCTATTCGTATTGGATGGCCATGAGTAAATCAACCATTGATACCCAGAAAATTCAAGGAAGTCTGATCTAACTATTGTCTTTTTTAGTGAATTCTTCTTCCTACTATGAAACGTGATCTTACCTAAGGATGTGAATGATAAAGGGCCACTATGGGTAATTCACATTGGATTTAGAATGATCTCTTGACTACTTAATGTGTTTGTACTGCAAGGCATATTCAGGCCATCACGATGTTTATGTTTTGATGCTTATACAAATTGCTATATCAAAAGGGACATGATATTCAGGCCATCCTGGCGTTTGTTCCTTGGTGCTTATATCTACTCCGACATTATGAAAACAACATCAATATTCATATGTCCATGGTTGTCTAACTAGTGGGCATTGTATTGATTCTTGCACATAAAAATCAATATCCATATGTCTATAGTTTCCTAACTAGTGGGCATTGTATTGATTTATTCAGTTACCTAATAAAAATTTCAATGATGAAAACAAATCGACACATGATCAGTGACTAGATCCTAGGTCTTAGGTTTGCATTTCATTCTGCATGTCATTTTACACTTTGCATACTTGCATGATCTCACAAATTTTTGAATACACTCAAAATGCTTAAATGATTCTTCTAACCTAAACTTAAACTTGACATGAAGATTTGAATCCCACAAGAAGGTTTCCTCGCAGAACTGCAAGCAGTTACCATCCTGGGTTAAACATCCTTTTGACATAAGACCAAGTACTTGTCTTCATCAATACCTGCAAAACATATCATGTGTATCATTTCATTTACATTACATTTCATGTTCATTCCATCTATTGCATTGCATTACATACATGAGCATCATCAAAATCATACATTTCCATCCATTTTCCATAATCAATTACATTTGCATAACATTCATACACTTGAAAGAAATCATTGCATTACACCAATCCATACATACATTCTACACTATTCATAGCATTTACATCACATGATATCATCATAAATCAAAACATGACAAGTAAAAATGAAGTCATAACCAAAATCTTGATCTAATATATATCATATAACTCGAAATAGTCAAGGGTACCCTACTGGCACAAAGTACAAAAGAATGAGCTCATGTGAGCTATCAGAAGTCAGATCAGTATACATGAACAAAATGACAAAAATATTAGAATATCTCGATAGATAGGTTGTCTTCCTGATCCTCTACATCTGATGGAGGTGGTGGTGGTGCATCACGGACTGCCTCGACTCGGGGTTCCCTAGCTCTCTCTGAAGCTATCATATACTAGGAGTATGTCGGTACTCTCTGGCCAACAAGAACAACAACATAATAGGTAGAAACATAGTATGCAGCTTGATATGTCTGATGTGTCACCTCTATCTGTAATCTCATGTTCTCCTCTCGGAGCTTTGATCGATGTTTGTCAACCTCTATGAACTGCTCCTCAAAATGAGCACTCTGTACTCTCAGGTCCCTAACCTGTAATCTCAAGTGCCTAATCATCTCCTGAGGAGTCTATGCTACACCAGGATCTACATCTGCCGCAGGCATATATGTATCTCTAGCTGGTTGATCAGCAGCCTCTGCCCTTTGCACTTTACGGCGTCTCACCTCAGCACCAAGATCAAAATTTGTATCATCCTATGTAGGATTGGGGCCAACACCTACATACTGCTTAGCATCAAGTAACTCATCAGCAATGCCAATACTGCCTAATGTACCACTCTCCCCTCTAGTCACTCTCCTCTGTAAAACTACAGGCCTACATGTTGTATAACTAGTCGAATGAGGTGGTCTCATGTGATTGGATGGTCTCTATGGTGTCACCACTACTCTCATCCTTGGAGGTGTAGGCTAGGGCATCAGAATCTGTGTATCACGCCATCTCTAAGCTCGACACATCAAAGCACTTGTCACATCCATGGCCTCCTCCATCAAGGGTATCAACTCAATGGGATCTGAAAATCTATATATGGGATGCTCCGCGAGCCAAGCAATGAACCCATCTGTCACTCCAACATCTACAACATCAGGACGATAGTCCCAGTCTTTGCCAACAATACCGCTATACTCCTATGTACACAAAGCATAAGATAACTATTATGTCCATCCTAAGCCAATCTCTTAGACTATCCGTGCATAGGTGGTGTAGTCCTATGGGGCATCCTGAATAATACCATATTGCCGCCACACTCTGGTAATGATAAATCTCTCGATCATAGTGGTGGATCAACCAATCAACACTCGGCTCTGAAAGAAATAACTAAACTACTCCTAGGCAGTAGGCCAGGCCTCTATTTGTAAATAAGGATGCCAGAGCACAAATGTCATATCATCAAGGACATGCCTCGAATACTCTATAATGCCCATGCACACCTATGTTACGTAACCAGAATATACATATATCACCAGCTCCTATGGTTGGCGTTGTGGCTAACATATTGGTCTGCATACTGGGATATACTCTCATGCCCAAATTTGAAGAACTAATGCACCAGAACAAAATGACTTGCTCTCCTGATACATGATCTCGTGCATCTCAGAGAACATATGAGCCAGCATACACTGACCCCAACCCAACTCAGAAGGTGTCACCATCAAATGAGAAACCATCGGGGCCCAGACCATCAAGAGACCGTTATGCTGATGGTCAGACATTATGATGCCACCTATCATGCCTGCTATGATACACTCAAGTCTATGAGTATCTCCATATCTCTGCACTAAGGACTCCCAGGAGATTGACTGTGTCAACTATGTGTCATCGCCAAACACTCTCCTAAAAGCATGTAGACCGAAGTTCCCCAAACTCACATGGTTTGGACGAGGGCCATGG
Source organism: Chamaecyparis obtusa (assembly GCA_027943335.1). Classification (NCBI taxonomy): domain Eukaryota; kingdom Viridiplantae; phylum Streptophyta; class Pinopsida; order Cupressales; family Cupressaceae; genus Chamaecyparis; species Chamaecyparis obtusa. The sequence goes on from BSBK01003396.1 coordinate 1,241,397, forward strand.
AATGGAATACATAGAATATGATACACATCCTCTAGTGTGACCGTCAACTCTCCAGTAGGTAGATGGAAGGTCTATGTCTCTAAATGAAAATGCTCTATCAATATAGTCAGTAAGTCATGGTTTACCCAAATCTCAAGTAACTGGATTAGATACTCAAAACCACATGACACCAAATATACTCTCATCGGATCAGGTATTGACACGCAGAGTCTCTAAGTGGCAGGATGTGAGATACGAACATGGACATCAGGATAGATGACCTACACAACACAAAAATAGGGTATCCTATCAGTAACTTGGTTGAAAAAAAAGCTAAAAGTATAGAAATTCAAAATTTGACTATCTCATAAGGTACATTAAATGCTCAGGAATCAGCCTATGAAATCAAAAAATTCAAAATTTTGACCTAAAAGGGTGTTTTTAGCTCACTATTTTCCATATGACAATACAGTCTGGTATCAAAACTCGTACGAGTTTTAGCAAGGTCTCATATGATAATTCATGGTTATACGACAATGTATTCGTTCCTGTACAATAACTGAGGGACCCGTTGAAATGTTGTACGACACTTGGGTCCCTCTCATACGAGTCTATAGAGGTTTTGGGACGACACTCTACAAAAAAGTCAAATGTCGTATGAGTCCTAGAGGACTGTCGTACGAGTTTTTATGCATTCACAAATGAAAAATTCCTAATGTACGAAAAATGATCTAAAAAGCTTGAAAACATGCAAAAATGGAATTTACAAAAAGGCACAGAGGTCCACTTACCAGATGTCCGTATTGTGGAGGTCTTTGATCTTGCCAGTTGTGCTCAAAATGGTGTGAAGACACAAGTACCTTAATCTTGACCATTTTCTCACTTAGAGGGATACACAAAGGTTTCAAAAGTCAAATGTGAATAATGAATTGAAAATGACCCTTTTGGCCCTTATATAGGTTTTGACCTAATTTTTCAAAGTGCTCTGTTTTTCATGAAAATTGCACCCTTGGCTAATTTCGACGTTCTGAACCCATTTTCAGGATCAAACGCAAAATTTGAGATCATTTACTATGTCAAAATAGTGATTTAAAATTTTCAGACCCAGGACGGTCGAATGCTCGCATAATCGACCTTCAGTCATCACAGAAATCCAAAATTCAACTTAACTGTTTATCTTACATCAAACTATTCAAAATTTCAACTTGGTCACCCATGGTCAACTCATGGTCAAACCTAGTCAACGTGGTCTTCTAGACCTCTAAATGATGCAGAACACGTTCTCGAACGTGTATAACCACTTCTCAAATCAATTAACATGCTTCTAAACCATTTAATGCTGATTTTTCTTGTCAAATTTTGATTTTCATCCTAAGGGGGCATGGTATTGCACATCATTCAAGTCTGTAAATCTAATTCTGTCAATCAAATCTTTCTTTCAGTAATCAAGACAACAACCACGTCTAATTGTTGATTCATCTAAAAGACCTCATCGCTTGGGGCACATCGCTTGGGGCATATCAGATTCATCTAGATCCATATCAATCTGGTATCCTAATATATCTTGTAAACTATATCATCTTTTTGTAACCATCGGTTCATTAGTGTTATTTCATTGGTTCTTCATAACTGAAGGGTTCAGATGTGATACCATTTTGATTCCTTTGGAAAATCAGGTTTGGAATCAGGTCACTCACTTCTTCATAATCATAAGGTTCAGAATCAGGCATTTTGATACTTTTTCGTAATCACCTGTTCATTGTTGCTATAGTTAACATCATCACGATTCTTGGTCAACCACGACCTGAATCAGCTTTTCTAATCTTTCAATTGGTTTCTGTCTCGAAATTGGTTCATCTTTCAAATCACTTTCATACATCAAAAACAGACTAATCTTTGAACCAATGCGCTTCGCACAGTGATTCAAAGAGGGGCAAAATGTAATACCACAAAAATGGGCTATAGGTTCATTAACCTCTTACATCAACAATTCGATCGAAATCGACATCAAAGTCCTAACCTAAGGCACATCTACACATCAGTTTATCAAAAACCTAATTGATTATCCTAATTCTACATCGAGGAATATTCCTTGAAATATTCCTTATTTATCTTGATTATCTTTGATTTAATAATTATTTGGCAATAAATCATATTTATCCTAAAGTTTGATTAATTGAATATTCTGAATATTTAATTAATCATATTTAATACTGCCACTTAATTATTTAATTAAATTTAATTATATTTATTCCTAAATTGTATTATTTAATTTTGACAATAAATTAAAAATCTCATGACTAATTGATTGAATTCTTATTTAATTAATTAATGTCAGTTGTCAATATTTAATGATATAGTTTTTGAATAAAGTTTGATTTAATAATTGATTAACCCATAAATCAGTTGTTTTAAATTTAAAATCAGTTAAGTTGAGAAAAATCACTTTATTTTTAAATTAATTCATAATTATCTATGCACATTTGAAGGAGCAATTAAACTTTAAATCAGAAAATCAATTCAAATTGTCATCTTTTTGAAACTCAACATCTATTTTGAGTTGAAAATTGATCTAAACTTCTTATTTGAGTTAAAAAGATATTTTTGCATGATTTTGTGAGTTGATCTGTTTCTAATTTCTTGTTGACTCAAAAATCAACCTGAGTTTATCAAGAGTGATTTATGGCTTTTCTCAATGCATCCTCAAGCCTTGGATTTCGATAAAATCAAGGCTCAGCTCTTCACAATTAACCACCCTCGAATTTGCACAATTACTCTGGTGAATTTGCAGCTAAAGAATCGAGCACTTGCGACAGGCGATTTGTGAGATTTTTCATTGTTGGTCATAAGCATTCATAGTTTTCATATCATTCTTAGATTATTCTGCATATCATTTCATTCATTCTAGATTAGTTTCATATCAAGTTTTTCATCGTATTGCATACAAAATCCAAAAAAATAGATTAATCTACATTCATACAGTTTTTCATTCTTTTGCATTAAATCCTTCATTTAGGTGTTGCATTGTCACTAATCTCGATTTCAATCTGAGAACATCATACTCGCACCTACTAGAAGGCAGTAAATAGCCTGGTTAGCTTAGTTTCAATTATTTGCAGATTTTGATTTTGCTAACCTCTAATGTTTTACTGAAGTGTTGTGTCTCTAGCTAGGTACAATTTTCACACACACAGGAGAAAGTGCAGATCACCTATTCAAGATCAACCGAGTACTAAATGGGAGAAATATTTTATGCAAGGAGGTATGTTGTTTAAAGGTATTCAGTTGTGTATACCGAGAGGACCAATGAGAACTAATTTGATAAAGGAGAAACATAATAGTGGTTTGGCTAGACATTTTGGTGTTGATAAGACATTGAATTCGCTTAAGGAGAAATACTTTTGGCGACAATTGTATAAAGATGTTCAGAAATTTGTGAAAAGTTGTGGAATTTTTCAAGTTGCAAAAGGAGTAAGTCAGAATACTGGATTGTATACACCGATTTCTATTCTTGAGAAACCTTGGATTGACATCAGTATGGATTTTGTTCTTGGCTTACCGAAGACAGTACGAGGTAATGATTCTATATTTGTTGTTATGGATAGATTTTCTAAAATGGCACATTTTATACCTTGTAGAAAGACATCAGATGCTATGCATATAGAAGATCTTTTCTTTAAGGAAATTTTTATATTTCATGGATTACTGAGGAGTATTATCTCTGACCGAGACAGTAAATTTTTCGGATACTTTTGGAACTCTTTGGAGAAAGTTTGGTACCGATTTGAAATATAGTTCTACATTTCACCCACAAACTGATGGACAGACAAAAGTTGTGAATAGAAGTTTGGGAAATATTTTGAGATGCTTAGTTGGAGACACACCAAGTAATTGGGATTCTGTGTTGGCAAAAGAAAATTTTGCATACAATAATTTAGTGAATAGAAGTATTGGAAAAATACCTTTTGAGATTGTAAATGGCATACAACTGAGAGGTATATCTAATTTAAGGGATATTGTTGATGACAGAAAGAGAAGTGTTGAAGGAGTGAAGTTTACTAAGTACATGAAGACATTGCATGAAGATGTGAAACATAAGCTGGAGAAAAGTAATCAGAAATACAAAGACAGAGCTGATAGATCAAGAAGACATAAGACTTTTGCAGTCAGCGATGAAGTAATGGTTCATTTGAAGAAAGGTCGATTTCCTGTTGGAACATATGGGAAGCTAAAAATGAAGAAGTTTGGTTCTTGCAAGATTTTGAGGAAATTTGACAGTGGAAATGCATATGAAATTGAGTTACCTGATGACATGGATATGTCACCTATTTTCAACATTGCTGATTTGTATGAGTATCATGAACCTAATGAAGACATGACAATACTGATGGATTATCCTAAGAAGCATATGGAAGAAGTTGAGAAGATTTTGGAGAAAAGAATTGGTAGAAGTACAAGAGGAAAATAGTATATAGAATATCTGGTAAAGTGGAAGAATAGACCGATTGAAGACAGTGCATGGATTTCATAATTTGAGTTGGATGCAGCTCAAATCGTACCTATTTTATGATTCAGAGAATCATTTCAAATAACCCTAGGTGTCTGATGCAGGAGCATCTCAGGTCCTTGGCAATCCTGTGTCACCAAAAAGATGTTTGTAGTTTCCTACTTTGTTCAGTTCCTTCTTTGACCACATTGGTTCAGTGTTGCTCAGTTTCCTTTGTTCATCGGTGTTGGTCGGTTATCTCTCTGGCACTCAGTGAATTTCCCTAGTGCTCGATGATGCTTTTTTGGTGCTTGGTTTCCTTGCTTACCAAGTTTTTTATTTTGGATTTCTTTTGAGGCTGACTTGTGTATTTAATTTGGGTCACGGATTTAATGTTGGTATCTATCATTGGGAAGCATGTGGACCTATATCTGGTCATTCCTTTTGTTGATGGTGGATCTAAAGGCTGACTTGGTTTGGTAGCCTCTTGTATAAATATAGTTGTTTGGTTAGAGTTTAGGGAGTTAGTTTTTAGAGAATAAGTTGGCATAGAAGATAGAAGATTAGAGATTGTTGGCAGATCCTCGCATGTTTGAGGACTTTTGTTCTTGATTGTAATATCTAGCCGAAACCGGGAAGGCTTTACAGCCCAGCATGTATGAGTCAATTTGAAGATAATATATGAAAGATATATGCATTCTCTCTCACTTGTTGTGTTGTTTCTTCCATGTGTGATCTCTGCAAGGTGGACCTGGTTAGGGTGTGCCTTTGGCCTCTCTCCCTGTTCTTCCTTTGCGTCATTTAAACCCCACCTATTATTGTGAAACTTGATGTTTCTCATATAAATCTTGATGTTTAGAACCATGATACCCACTTTTCTTTGATAAAACCTGTTGTTCCACTTTTGAATACACTTATTTATCATCTATCTTCTATTCTTAATGAGCAACCTTCTATTTATTGTTGTTTCTTGAATGAATGCCACTGCTTACTCATTATGGACTGCTATTTACTAATGAAAATCCTTTGTTCTTGTCTAGAAAATGCTTGTTCTACTTAAAAATTTTCACTAAAACATAACTTGTTGTTCATGCATTACTTGACCGACATTTATGCTTTGACTAAAGGCTTTAAAGCTTAGGCACGATCATACATCCCTACTTCTTGAGAAGAATATTCAGCCCCAAAGGTAAAGGTTGTCCTTTGGTTCCTTGTCTTTAGATATGGGTCTCATAAGCAATTGTGCACATCATATATAATTTACTTTAATCAAGTTTTGGAGAAACCCATCTTGCACTCTTGCTCTCTCTGCATTCTCCAATTAACTGTGTTTCAAATAATTTTATCAACCATCTTGGAATGCTATTTTTGTTGTGTAGATTAATTCATTTGATTCTATAATACAATAACAAACACTCATTTTAACTATGTAGATTATTTGTGTCAAGTATTTACTTTCAACTAATAACAAGATATCCAACCATGACAAAGGTTAGTAACAATGTAAACCTTTTGTGAGTAGTTGTTTTATAATCTTCGTATGAAATTTTTTATACAGTTGATGAGAAGCAAACGTTAGATCTCCATCATCTACATCAGTCGGGGTTTCAGCTATTTTACACAGAGGAGTTTGTATATTTCTTGTAGAAGTAGAAATGGATTTCTTGATAGGGTTCTCCAGGACAAACACACCATTGACAAAAGAACAGTATGTTTCTTTTGCCTTTTCACTGCTTTTCTTTTTCATCCCTTGATGAACGCATCTCTCTAAATTCCTATGGGTTTTGTTTTGTCCTTGTTCTTTTTATACCAAATGGCTATTTTATAATAGGACTGATGATTTTTCTCACCCACTGAAGGCTATGGGAAAGAAATCAAGCCATTATTATTATGATTTGTTAGCAATATTTTTCGTGCAAACTCTACATTTTTTCCCCATCAATATTGTTTACTCCATGACACCATGTGTGCATGTGTGCTAATTTAAAGTTTTAATTATGTTTTTGTTCATCTTTAATGTTTAGTGTATCATTTTTTAGGGTTGTCTCTATTGACTAGAAACCACAAACTTGCCTAAGTATGATCACCTCACAGGGTATTCTAAGCATGGCTTGGTGATCAAAGTTGAACTCCTCCTATGCCTTGTCCAACAGAGCTCAATACAGAAGATGACTAAGATAACTAGTGGGAATGATGCACCACGTTTGTTTGATTCTTCTCATAATTCTTACGCCAAATTCAAATTAAGAAACAAAAATTCATGGATCAATGAAATAGGAAAAAAAATATAGTAAAAATACCTTATGCTAAAAGTAAATACCTTATGAGCATGAGCTCACAATGCAATAGTAGTTGCAAACCCTTGTGAATAGGGACGTCCCAAGTTTGAATTCATGGAGGGACAAGGTGAATTGATGGGGAGGCTGACAGAACCTGGCTATGCAAAGCTTGAGGCATGGAAAGTGGCGTAGATGGCACGGTGGTCGAGACATGACAGGCAGAGGAAGTGATCGGTGGATTGGTGGTTGTGTAGCATGGGAGTGTACATGGAGGATGTTGATGGCGAGATCAAGATGGTTGGCTGGGCAGAGTTAGTCAGTCTGATTATTGTGGGGTGCACAGATGACATTGGCAGAGGCATTGAAGCATAGGATGCAAATGGCATTGGCGGAGGAACTAAAGGATTGCAGTGAGGTGGTGAGGTGTAATGGAGGATGGCGGTGACTTGGAGGATAAGGTAGAGGTGAAAAGTGGTTATTGTCATGGATGACCGGCAATGATAGTGGGTTGAGGGGGGTACCATAGGGAGCCATAAGGAGATTTTTAGCAGCAGCGATGGAGGGATAAGGAGGTTTCCATAGGGATTCAACAGTGGTGGAGGGATAAGGATGGAGACATAAGGAGATTATCGACAATGGTGGAGGATAAGGTAGCGTTAAGACTTGGAGAGATCAGGAGAGCAATGTGGCAATATAAATATAGATGTATCAAGGAGTTTACTGATTACCAATAAAAATAATAATAAGTAAATACCTTATATTAAATTCATATAGTTGCATTGAGTATTCATCAATACCTTATATTTTAGTCTTATTTATAACATATGAGATTTAACTTTAACATATAGATATCTTAAGTCAATATTTTCTCATTTTTTAGATTAAAATACATACAACATACTTTTAATGTATAAAATTGCAAAACACCAAAGATCTTGAAGATTTGGTACAAATCTAATATATAGTATTATAAAATTATTAAGATAAATGTACTATAATATGAAATTATTATACATATTAATTTATGAGTATAATAATTTTAGTTAGAGGAGGAGGATGGTGTTGTAGGTATCTCCTAAGCATAATGTATGCTAGGACATCCATTCAATTTCGAATTCCAATCACTATAATATAATAATAGATTTGATAATTTATTTTATTTTTAAAAAAAAAATTGAATTTTCTGTCACTTTTTCGATGGCCAAAGAATATACTTTTGACAAGAACGTTATACACTCGACCAATATTCTGACCATAAATCGTCGCTATTTCGACAACCATGTCAATCGAAATACCTTAATTTCAACCAACATTATATTGTTATTTCGACCAACATTGATCAAATAGATGAAAGGTATGCCGGATAATTCTTCCAGATTGAAGTGATTATTTTGACAGCGGATCAGTCGATAATTCAACAACTATAGAGGTCACATTTTTTACAAACATATTATGTGTTGAATAATCGACTAGAAAAGTTTGACAATAGTTATGGTCGTTTGGTCGACCAATTTGCATCTAAAAATTGACTAATCATCATCGAAAATCAAGCTAAAATTTACTAGTGATGCAAGCACTATGTTGAGAACTACTTTAATGAAAATTGTAAGTAGAAATTGGATCCTGCATATTGACTAACATTTGCAAATTATGAGTTGTATATATATTTACATGTGATTTTATTACCTTGGACTATTGATGCTCGAGTTTAGTGTGTAGGAAACAAAACCATGGAATTATTCAAAGAATCGGGGCTAAACACATGTCTAATTGATTAAGCCAAGGTTTAATCTAATGAAGAGATTGAAACCTCGTTGTGATGTATTTTTATTTGTAAACGTAATTTCTATGTATGTTAATATATTAAACTCATGTTGTTAATTGGACATGTCATTTGTGAATGTGATGTGTATTTTATGGTGTCACTTGACACTTGTAATGTCCATGTGGATAGTGACATGTCATTTAGGGTTTGGCAAGTATCACCCAACCTTATTGGGTATTATAATAATCCCACTTGTATGTAGATGTCTTGTAGGGATCACATCAAGTTGGAATTCGTATTTAAGCTTAAGTGGTACTTTAGAGGGGTTAAAAGTGGCATTTTTGGCCAAAATTAGCTAACCCTATGGGGGTACCTTCAGTTAGGGGCTAGATTTTGCCTATGAGAAGGTCTAGATCACCATTATGGCCGTCCAAAAAGGATACTCTTCACAAGTGGTGAAAATGGAGATGGCCACATGCATTTGACTTGCTCCACACTCCTTGCTAAACCCACCATTACAAGGGGGGACAAGAGGTAAGGCCAATAACTAGAGGTCATGTCTCATTAATTGTTAGTTTATGAGTAGGATTTTGGAGGTCTTTTTAGAGGGCTTGGAGAGACTTAGTGGGTGTTCACCCACTCTCTAATTTTAGAGACACTTAGGGTTGGAGAGAGGAAAAAGACAAGGAAAAAGGATAAGGGCTCTTCTCAACTTCTTTCTTGCCATTTGCTTTGGACCAAGGTTGGTGATCTTGTTATAAAGGAATGCTTATTGCATTTGTATTTTGATATTTTGTAGTGTAGAATGAATATGTGGAAGCTTGCATGCAATGTATATTGTGAATCTTGTTATTGTTGTGTTAGGTTAGGATGAATTTGGATTTTGAATCATTCTTTATTCTTTTGATTTTGGGTATGTTGTTCATGGGAGTTTAAGGTATCACTCACCCTTGGGAAGGGAAGTAGTAGCCTTGGGTGAAGGGGTTAGTTGGGCTTCCATTGTAGTTCAGAGTCTCTTCTTTGGATAAGAGGGAGATTTTCATGAAGTATGGGCTCCATGAAGCCATTTTGTAATCCTTGCATTTTTGGGGATGGTAATGATGAAATCTTGTATATAGAAGTTGTGATATTGTAGCCTTTGGAATGCATGGAAAACTCATGTTGGAAATGTATAATGTAATGGCATTCTCCTCCTTGTAAAATCCCACCTTCACCCTATTTCAATAGGTTATTGTAATCCATTTGTGAAGCCATGGTTTTTTGGGAGTTCATTGTAGTTTTGTTGCATGAATATTTTGTGAGTATTGTTGGTTGATTGTGCCCGTTTAGACCCTTGATTCTCCTAGCTCAGGGGTGGTCTCCTTGAGACCTTGGATGGGAGGTGAGCTATCCATGGTATGTCCTCTCATTTACAGGTTTTAAATCCATGTTCTTACGAATAAAGCCTTGGAAAAGTTTTCTTGTGTTGCCTTGTGAAAGCAATTTATGGAATGTCTTGTTGTAACTTTGAGAAGAAAAAAAAAAGCTCTTCATTGGGATAATGTAAAAATTGTAATGTTGAAAGCTCATCATAATGTAAACAAGTGATCTTGTTCATTTTAGATTTCATAATGTTGAATGATACAAAGCATTTTATTTCATCCTTGTGGTGCCTGTTGCAACTCAATATTAGGAAATGAAAAAAAACAAAGTTGTAATTTTGTCTTCATTTTGCAAGTAGATAGCTTGGTAGATTCAAAACTATGAAAATGAATCCTATTTGTTAGTTCATCTTAACACTCCTAAACATTCCATGTTTCAATAATAAGGAATAGAATAAATGAGATAACTTAAATCTGTTCCTTTTAGTAAGCAAATTTGCTTGGTTTTATAAAAAAAAAACATTTGAAAAAAAAAAAAGTTATTCAATAGAGAAATCATGCCTATATTAAAAGCATAGGATATAGTCAAAATAAATCCAAAAATTTCACTAAATCAATTTGTAGAAAACAAAATTTAAAGAAGAGACAAACAAAAAAAAAAATGTGTAAAGGCAAAAAACCAAAATTGAGACCTACAGGTCTCTGGAAATGTATGGGGAAAAATAAATTCCCCATACACTTCCAAATTTTGCCACAGTCAATAGAAAATGATATTTTCTATCCACTTGGCAAAAGGCCCCACTTAAGCCTTGTAAAAAAAGGGGGGGTGTGACCCACCTGGGTCACCACCCCAAAAGGCTCTATAAAAGACCTTTTTCAAAAAATATAAAATAAAATCACCCTTTCCTTATTTCAAAAAAAAACTATTAAAATTAACTTAAATAAAATTCATTAGTACAAAAAAAACTAAACCTAAGCGAAATGAATTTTAAAGAAAACTAAATTTCTTAACCAAATTTTTAAATATAAAAAAAATTAATTAAAAAAGTTTTAAGGGGGCTGGGGTGGTCCCCACACCCCCCAGGACCACGTGTGCATGGCAGTCTGTGGCCCTGCCAAGGCAAGGTACTCGCATGCCAAGGTGGTGTTGGCCCTACCTTGCAGGGCACTGTGCACTGCTGGCACGTGGTCCCACCGCATGCAATCCCCTCGGGGACTTAAAAAGGTAAGGCCCTTTTAAAAGTTTTAACTTTATTTAATTTTTTTTTAATGTTTTTTTTATTTGTTAAATTTAATTTTATTTATTAAATGCAATTATTTTATTTAAGATGTGACACTTAATTTTTATGTCATAATAATTTTGTTAATAATTAAATAGTAATTTTATTATTAATCAAATTAGCACTTATGTCATTTTACCTAGTTTTACCATTACAATATATTTATCTTAATTTAAAAGGTCTTTAATAAAACTGGTAATATGTAGTTGATTTATACAATAAATTTAATTTCCTAGGCTTGATTTAAGTTAGATTGTTTATAAACGATGTAATCCGACTATAGAAGTATATAATTAAGTTAATAGATTTAGTATTTGACGACACCTTTTTATTAAGATATTGTATTGTTTTTGTTTATGGAAGGAATTATCATTTTAATCTTTTAATCATAGAATAAATATATAAGTGGACATATGAATTTATCATATAAGTGTAATTTTTTATGGATTTAGAAAATGTGAAATCAAATTATATAGTAACATTTATAATTTTAATGAAATGTTCAAATTTATACTTAATTGAATTTCATAAACCCCCTAAGCAATGTACTAAGCTAAATGAATATTTTCATTATCAAGTGAGTTTCCTTTTTGCGAGCGCTCCCATTCTTAACCTAGGTGATAATTCACGTTAGTATCATATTAACCTTATGGGAGTGTATACTCTTAGGGATAAGTCTAAGAAATCAGTCAAACTCAACGTTGACCATCTTATTAAAGCAACACAATGGCAAATTTAGTAAACCTTTGCAGCCTATTTATAGCCGTTATTTATGTCTCTTTTGTTGACCCAGAAACCCTAGGGGAACGATGTCTAGTATTTCCCTAGACCTAAAATCTACCATTTGGAATTGTCTCACGTATGTTATAGAACCAAACCCAAATCTTTCCCTAAGCTATTCTTCTTTGTCATCATTGATCATTGGATCACATCACTTAGGGTTAGTCAACCCTATCCAGGTTGTAGAGGGAGGTCGGTCAACTCAGGACATGTGTGTGGGATCACCACATGACCTCTTTGGCCATGATGCCCCTCACATGGTTGCTCTTATATTTCTTGTAAAAAAAAATTGTGCATTTTTTTTGCGTAATTATTTTGGGCATGACAAAATATTCTATTGATTGTGTGAATTTATCTCCCATGATGGATTAGTGGAGGAATTCCCAATTGAGAAAGAGGATATATATCCTCTCTTCATTCCTCTCCTTCTCTTTTCAAGAATATCAAGCATACATACATCCATTATCCTTGAGTTGGCAAGTGTATATCTATTGCACTGGTGAAGACATCCTACATTCTATCAACACTCATTCGAGCAAGGATACATCTTTGTGGATAAAGAGGATCTATATATGAGAGTTTGACAAAAAAAGGTGAATATTTACATTTATCTTGTTTTGCATGCTTTACTTATTTAATTTCAAGGTTAATTCCTATACAAGGGCTTGACCAAGGCAAGTCCCTTTTCCCCCAGAACTTTCTAATTTCTTGTGCATAGGTATAGATTTGTTGAGTTTTGGATTCAATTTTTCTTATCTGAGGATACAGTATCAATCATTTTTACAAGACCTTAAGTTCTATCTTTCTCGGGTATAGGTCGAACCTAGTTTGACCTATACCCATAAAGTCAACCTATACCAATAAAATCAACCGTTCCTAAATTCTGAGATTTTCATAGTTTGGTAGATTCAGTCCTCTAAGCTCCAGACCTAGAACATTCTAGGTCTGATACAATCTAACAGGATTTTATAGATCTGAAGTTGCTTCCTCTACTAATATTCAAGGTGAGTACTTCTTCATCCTTGTTACGTCATAGCATTTACTTTGATACACTAGATCTGATATCTTTTTGTTTATCATTGCATGAGTGTTTACTTTACTTTCCAATACATTACATTATCTTATACTACATTCCTATCCTTAAAAGGAAAGGACCCTAGAATCACACATCCTTTTAGACTAGATCATGCATTAGCATCCCTTCATCTACTTGGGTTGTGCTAATCATATTTAGTCTGAAAGGCTCACATTTTAGTGCCCCTTCCAATGTAATGTGTGAAAGTGGGAGTCTACTATTAATCACCATTTTCACCATTACATAAGATATCAAGATTAGTTAATACAAATGCATAAGGGATATACAGATCATGGAAGAGTATACTTGATAGTAGCCAAGACACAAAAAGAATATATAAGTTAAACACTTTTAGAAATGGTAATTTCACATGAATAAAAAACATGAAATGACAGTATCATTGTTGGAATTGGCATGTATTTCATCAATTGACATGTGTTATAAATGTGTTCTATTGTACTAGCTTCAAATAAAATTCACATGGTCTTGCATAATTTTGAACATATGCATCATGGAGATCGTTAGATGATGTTATATAGTTAACCAAAGGTAGTCATGAAAAGAAAACATGATGGTACTATTGAAGTTATTGACGGGTCTAACATGGAGATAGATTCAAACATTAATATTTTCAAGGAGAAAAATATTGTTTGAAGAAGAAAATAGAATCAGAGTATTACAATTATCAATAGGTATCTCAATGTTACATAAACAAAAAAGGAAGAATCATCGTCAAGGAACATATTGAGCACAAATGTAAAGTAGAGCATTCAAGCCATATCATTGAATAATATGTATATAAAAATGCTTTAAATTAAGATTAAGTGTCTATAGACCAGTTCTTCTATTTCATTAGTGGTAATGTTAAGTGATCAAGATCAATAATACATTACATGCAAATCTGAACAAGAAAACTACAAACCTTCAAGGATTTTGAGTGACAAATATCATGCAGGAGAAAAGACTCATGAAAAGGTACACAACCTAATCCTTACTAGAGAATAATACTCGTTAAAATTAGTGAATGAACAATTATGATCATCGAGGTAAAGTGCGGCTATAGCCATGAGGTTCTAATAAAACATAAGATCAATTCATGTGCATAAAAGGTTCTATCAAGTAACAAGGTTAGTGGAAGAATAATAGTCTTTTTCAAAGGCATTTACAATTTTTTTATGATAGCCATACAAGATCACTATCAGATACACAAATTAGTAGCAGCCAATAATGTGGGGAGGACATTGCATGATTACTCATAAAAGAAGAACATAGAGATCAAGTCTATTATTATCAATTTAGGTAGTTTTTGAATACTTTAACAGTGATAAGTGATGGATATCAAACCATGAGAGAAATAACAGAGAATATATGCAGAGGTAATATACTTTAAGCCCAAGTGATCACAAAGTGAAAATTCTTTAGATCAACTACAGGTGCAATACTTATGCAAATGAAATCAGTAAAGGAGCATCATAGTGAGAGAGAAACCTTTAAAGGAAATATGATATTCAGCTGATAGACGAAGAACAGTAGAAATTACCTTTCTATTATAGTACACATATGCTGAAATCAGTAACGAAATACCCAAAGTGACATGTGAAGTGCAGAGCATAAATAAAAGATCTTTCACTATGAAATTGGAAATATGGATATTTATGCTAAGTATATTGAAAAAGGATATGGCAATAGTGGAGGTCATGACAGTTGTATGATCATAATAAATTAGTTCACAACCGCATTAAATAGATCAGTGCCATTTGTAAGTATATTAACTACATAAGTTTTTCCAAGAATGAATTGTCAATTGTAATAACACAAGGAAGACCAGTGCTTAGGAAATGGAGGCAATAGCTACATAAAATAAGAACACGAGGGATTTGATATACAGGCCATGCAAGCAATAATTACCTATAAGATTATTATCTTTTAAATACTTATCACTATGAAAGAAATATGATTTAGTTTGTTTCTTACTTTCTACACATCAAGCTACAAAGCTTCCCAAAGAAGCATAAAGATGAATAAAATCAAGACTAATACATAGAGAAAGATGATGTATTTATCCTATAATTTCTTTTCCCAAGATCCATAGTCACAAATATATGAAAGGAAAGAAACTCTCAAAATGTATCAATGACAACAAGATCTTATGAAACCCTAAGTGCCATGATACGACAAGATATGTAAACCATCGAGGAGATTGTAAAGAGATATTTGATGCAAATAGTACTTTAATATAAAATAAAATGGCGTATACAAAAAAATGGAATGAAGTATTCATTCTCATACAGGGGATACTTTTTATAAAGTGTACAACACTAGGAAACCATTGGTATTAAAATTTGGGTAATGAAAAGGTCGTAATTTATATGTTAAAAAAACTAGATCAGAGATAAGAAAAGCTCAAATGTCACCTTAAGTTATTCAAAAGGAAATATATTGTGTCTACATGTTTTATTTATAGGAAAGAGCCATTAATGTACGGGGTTGTGGAAGGAAAAAACCCTCATAAGTTTTGTTTATGTATACAAAAAGAAGTTGGAACTCGCGAATAGTAAAAAAAAAGATGTGTACAATCGTGGCCAAAGGAGAAAAAAATGATAGACATGCAAAGGTTTTGAAATCCTTCTTAAGTTATCAAAGTACATAGATATGCAAGGGTATGAAATATCAGAGAATTAAGCACAGTAAAATAAATGTAAATCCTCAAAGTTCTTTGTTTTGTTTACTCCATTAGTGATAGAGAAATCTACACAAGAGCACAAGAACTTCATTCAATTGTATATTAAGCTCAAATTATAGAAAATATAGTATTTTTCCTTTTCTTTTTGCAAAAAATGTAATGCAAAGGCTTGTGTACCTGTAAGTGAGAAGATTGAAAGAAATATCTCTTCAAGAAGACCTTCAAATTTCCATAATCCTCTTTGAAACCCTAGCTACCCGTGGCACCCAAAGAAAAAGGAAGTAAAAGTAAAATATAAAATGAAATGGGATTTATCTCGTTATTCTATGCCTTATGTGATTTTTATGGTAATGTTTATACTATGGTGCCCATGGGTTTATGTTGTAAAAGGCTCTCATGCCTTCTAGGTAAGAGTTTTTATTATATTTTCATTACTATTTATTATGTTAGATGAAATATGACTTGGTAAGTATTAATGAAAATTAATATTTATTAAGTCGTGTTCCTTATATTATATAATAAATAGTAGTATAAATATAATAACAATTCTTCTTATTTTTGCATGTGTTAAAAAAATGATGAACATTATGGTAAGATGTAAGCCATATTATAATGCAAAATAAAAGAGAAAGGGAGAGACTTAGCTCCCATTTCGAAGGTGGAGCTCATTTTTTGGAGGAAGGGGTTTTCTCTTGCATGTCATATGATAGTCACATGAGATAGAGGGGTTTTCATTTTTTGCATGATTCTAGGGGTTCATGGGTCAGTTTTGAGTAGTATTTTAGTAGTTTGAGGGTACACATCAATTTTGCATGACTTTAGGGCAGTTT
The DNA here is from genome assembly GCA_027943335.1 of Chamaecyparis obtusa. Classification (NCBI taxonomy): domain Eukaryota; kingdom Viridiplantae; phylum Streptophyta; class Pinopsida; order Cupressales; family Cupressaceae; genus Chamaecyparis; species Chamaecyparis obtusa. The sequence continues at coordinate 1,257,915 of BSBK01003396.1, forward strand.
TTGAGCAATGATCTCCATGATACTTTCAGGTAGGTCCCTTATTTTAAGAGATTTTCATTTGCACCTGACCTGTGGAGATTTGCATGCCTTATGGGACTTTGTGAGTCATTTTTTTATAGTTCTACGTCAGTTTGGAGGACCAAAAGGATAGATCATGAGTTTTGGGGAGTTTTTAGGTGGTCGACTACATGTTTTGGGTAGTTTGACCCCCCTTTCTCCTTGTTTTTCTCATCTTCTTGACTCTTGTAGGGTTTAGGATCTATATCTTCTTTTTTCGCCTCATTCTTTGAGGTCCTCGCTTTTTTCCATTGTTTTTCATTTTGCAAATTTTGGTATTATTTATATTGGGCATTTACAAATTGTAACTAATTTTCCACGGTTATTCAATATAGATACGGTTTCTTTCTCAATTTTTTTTGTTTTGAGTGATTATTATGAGTAATTGATTAAAATATTATGTTTTATCTTTATTTTATCAAGATATCTTCAGTGTCGAATGCATAATTTGGAATACTAAAGTGTATGTTTGTGGTTGTGTCCTATTTCCTTCTACTGGAAATTGAGAAAAATATCATTTTTTTTCCTTTCAAGCCATCAGGATACCAGGATCTTTTCTTAAGAATCTATTTTGTATAGTGTTTTTTTATTGAAATTGTGAGGTTTTTCAGTATCTTTAGAGGGTAATTTTGTGCCCGTTAGGTTTTAGGAGTTCATTTCACAAGCATTTTTTTCTATCCCTTTTCCTATCATTATTTTTTTTAGGTGAGTATCATCAAGGAACTGACCTTAATCCAAAGATTCACTCTCGTCATAGATCGCCCACAATTTTAGAGTATTTCCATATTTTAACAGGATCTGGTATAATTTTATATTTTCTAAAGGTGCAATTCATATTGACAACAATGAGTTGTATCCTATTATATTCTAAGAATTAAATAATAGCATATGTCAAAGAAAAAATTAATAGAAGGGTTGATTTAGATGAACTTTACACTTTGACATGCTTTTATAAACATGCATAATAACTAATAGGTCTATGAACTCGAGAGGATTGTTGTACGAACTTGTAAACAAATGTGACGTAATAAACATGGAGCAAGCACTCTTTCTTGCCACAACATTTTCTTGAACATGAGAAAAGTTTATTTGTCAAGCTCTCTATAATGAAAAGGAACCACAAAAGTATTTTCTATGTAGTTTCAAAGATGGAATGTGAAGCATGATTAAAAGAACACCATACAAACTTATTTACGCAGTGGTCATTTTAAAGTATTAAATTTCAAACAATGGAAGGAAAACTCTTGAACAGATGCAATGGAATACAACCATATATAATTGAACTATAACTTTATTGACCACCAAGTAATTAAATTATTAAAGTTTAGTTTGAACCCTAAATCTTCATTATAATAAAGAAATAGTAGGAATCTTATAGTCAGAATGTTGGGAAATGGTTTATGGAATGATGTGGGATGTGGAGATGATGAATTCAACTTTACTAAGTATTCCAAAACCTAATGATTTAATGTTTGTCGGGCCCTGTAACCATGTTGCTCCACATCGATGAGATTTGAGATAAGCCTAAAGCACTCAAAAAAATTAAGATGTGTATAACATTGGTTTGGAGGGATGAAATTATTTGTTACTTTTACTTTAAGTGTATTTTTTCTGAATATAATTTAAGTTATAATTATTTTTAAAGTTTTAATTTAAATAGGAGAGTTTAATAGTTCTTTGTGTCTTGTTATTATTGAATGATTCTTACCATTATTAATTAGTAATATAAATATATATTTATATAATTCTTATATCAAATAGAAGATGTGTCTATAATATTAACTTATAATTAAATAAAGACTATACATACAAATCACCCCAATGTAATACTTCTATATTGTTCTAATATAATCTTATGTATCTAGAATATATTTTATAAATAATTTACCATATAAAAAATTAATACCCCATTAAAATAATAGATTAATAAATTTTTCTTCTTCTTCTTTAATAAATGATGGTGTTTAAATAGACGTGACTAATATTTCTTTAGGTCATTTTCCACTCTATATCCTATGTCTCTCAAAGATATAAAAAAATAAAACTCGATATATGAAAAAGGTATGTCTTGTAATGCAAAAATAATGTGAATGTAATAGATATAATGTGCAACTATTTAAATAAATGTGAATTCACATGTCTATTGAATTGGTTATTACACATGAATCCATTCACAATGTGCATTAGTCTCCTTAAATGTAAGCACTATATCATGTCATAGATGACTTCCTTATTTCATTTCTTAAATAAACAACAACAATGATAATAACAACAATTTTCTATTTTTCCACAAAAATTAAAATATCAATACGATCTATCATCTAACTATGAAAGAAAATTAATTTCATAAAAGAATTCAATATTTCAACCAAATGATATTTTATTTCCATTTCATAGATTTGATCTTCTCCTCCTTACTAAAATAAAGAAGTTAGTAGAGGAAACAACTTCCCACTTCTATCTCAAAAGGAGCGATGTATATAAAAAAAAATTAAAATTTATCTAACAATTATTATAACTGTAAAAAAAGAAAAATCAATCATAAAAAATAAAACATAGTATAGTAATTTACAGGTGAAATTTTTTTTATGAGAAAAGTTATTTCTCTAAAGCTTGTACAATAAATTATCAAATATAAAATAATTTTTTCATACACTTTTATCTCTTGGGTATTTCCAACAGTAATTAACCAACCTTTAAATAAGAAATAATTTTAGCAACGTTAATGTGTTTTGTTAACTTCCAACATACAAAATATTATTAAAAAAAATCAACATATAGATAAATTCAATACAAGATACCAAATAATGATATTATAAAATAAGTTTTAATTAAATAGCAATTCTCACACCCTTCACATACGTGGAACTCCAAGAATATTATGTACTCTTTCCTTTTAATGAATATAGCATAATACATAATTCAAAAAAATATTTCAAATATCCTCTTACATGCTTTCTAAAGCTATTATTAGAGATGTTGGTCAACATTTTAAAATAACCCTCTAATCTTTCATTTTATGCATTATAAGAATATATAACCCTCTAAACTTTCATTTTATGTAGTATAAGAATATATGGTAACCGAATTAAATATCTTATAACAACGTACAAAATACCAATACACAAAATTTAATATCAACTTAAAATCCCATGCCCTTTTCATGTGAAGCAAATATTAAACCAAAAAATATGTATGTAACATGTAGGAAAATGTAAAGAGTTTTAAAAGAATCAAAAGTTTATTTCCTTTTATTTTTTGTGAAAGAATGTTTTTTTCTAGTCAAGGATATATGGGCATAGTGTCAAACCCACTTCTTAATGACAAAGTTTACATGAATATATGTGAGATCAACACAATTATTACGATGAAACATTTAATGTTTTACTAGGAATGTTTGATCCAAAGAGGATTCGTAACATGTATGTATTCACAAAGGACTACACCCATAGACATTTTGATGATGTTATTTATCTAATCAAGTAGCAAATGATATTATGGAGGACTTAATTCTTGACATGAGATTATGATATTCCTTTAGTTTACATGAGTATATGTGAGATCAACACAATTATTACGATGAAACATTTAATGTTTTACTAGGAACGTTTGATCCAAAGAGGATCTGTAACATGTATGTATTCACAAAGGACTACACCCTTTGACATTTTGGTGATGTTATTTATCTAATCAAGTAGCAAATGATATTATGGAGGACTTAATTCTTGACTTGAGATTATGATATTCCTTTTGTGGTTGAGGAACCATGATCACAAGAATGGAAACATTCAATAGAGATGCTAGCTAGAGATGTTGTACTTGAATATGTTGTTTTGAGATGTTTTGTGTCTTCAAATAGTAGTCATTGACATACTTGAGTTCATACATGACTATACTAATGATGATTGATTATGGTCATTGGGTGGTAGTTGTAAACAATTTTTGGTTTGTAGCTAGAGATGTTGTACTTGAATATGTTGTTTTGTGATGTTTTGTGTCTTCAAATAGTAGTCATTGACATACTTGAGTTCATACATGACTATACTAATGATGATTGATTATGTTCATTGGGTGGTAATTATAGACAATTTTTGGTTTGTAATGTGACACGCAATTATGTGATGCTCACCTCTAGGCCAAGATTCCCCTATTGAGGCCTTGGTCATTTTGTTATGATATCAATACATTTCCATATGATATATTTTTGAGATGGATCACTAATTATAATTTCTAGATGGATGCTGATGATTATGTTGATCATAGATGATTATTTTGGTTATGTGGATGGCTTTATTTACATGATTAAATGATGATTGTGATTACCTAATAGTTGAGAATACTTGCTATTATATGCATTGATCTCTAATGAAAGATTAATCATGAATGAAATACATAGACATTGAAAATTATCATAGGTTTGCAATGACCCTTTTAACTAACTTTTCATCTAAAACTAATTAAATAATTTTATTCTTTTAATTCCTTATAATTTAATGTTTTTAACTACTTCATTATCACTTCTTCTAAAATATTTAATTAGTAAATTTTACATTATTTAAGTAAAACCCATTATTTGTCCTTAATTAATCAATTTTCATCATTCTTCTATGAATAAAAAATTATCCTAATTATTTAATCCCTCTAATTGTTCTCTCATAATTAAATAATTATTTTTAATTATTTAATTCCTTTCACCAAAATCCTCCTAATTAAATAAATTTAAATTTATTTAATTATCTATCGAATGTGGGTGCAATAAATAAATTTTATTTATTTATTTTCAGTCCCGCTTAACTCTTTCACTTGCTAATATGTGGAAGAATTAATAAATTCTATTTATTCTTCTGTCCACTTAACTCCATTTCTTTCCATTTTCTCTCCACTTGACACTTATTCTTACTAATTTTCTTTTATAGTTAACTCTATCATATTTCCTTTTCCACTCTTCTCCCCCTCCACTTGAAATTGTAACTTTCTCATTTGTCCTAACTTAACTCATCTCATGTGATTGTGGTCATCAATTGTCTCAAGTATTAAGTCGATCTCGTCTATCAACTCAACCTAAAAATCTATAAATTGTGATCATTATCCTCACTTCTTCAATCATGAATCTTAAAAATTTCCTCAAATTTCTATCACATCATTGTAGAGTTTCTATATCTAATTGTGATTATGAGACCTACAACCTATAAACTCATAGTTAACTTGTCTAACTGAGAAACCCGTTTTGGATATTGGACACATTTAGTTGTCAACTCAGGGTTGTGAACTTGAAATGACCAACACAACATATGTGCCATGTTGTTACTTAGATTGGTGTCTATCCTACTACAAAACAAATTATAAAAAAATGTCTACTTACTACTTCAATAGAATTGTAACCCATGTGTTGGTGCCCAAAAATGATGAATTTTCTTTTGGCCAACTGACAGGTATAATGGTGATGTACCACGTATACCTCTGCAATTTTGGCTTTAATCAAGCCAAGGCTGGTAGGCCTAATTTCACTTTGAACTATCAAATTTTTTATATCGCACAACTGCGTACATAAACAAACAATGTTCCTCCCAAGGTGGTGAATAATCCCTAGAGGAAAACAACAAATCTCCTGATAATTTATAATATGTAAAGCTTAAACTAAAACTAAATAACCACTAAGAATCCTAATTGTAATGCTCTGAAAAATGATTAAATTATCAACAAAATACAAAGTATGAACCAAATGACAATTTCCAAATAATGATTAGATCAATGCCTTCTAAAAACATGGGCTATGGAGTCAAAACAAAAATTCAATCCTACGTACGATCGGAGACAGTTTTAAAAAACTTTCTTTAATAAGACAAGACTATCATCTCAAGGGCTTCCACTCAAGATATAACTCAAACTAGATTACACAGTTAGTATTATAGAATTTAACTGTGTTCAAGAGACCGACAAAAATAAAGGAAGATTTGCAGATCTTTCAATTGATATTCAAACTATATATTGATTTTGAGTTATAACATTCAGGAAATTTAATACAATGAAACATTCTATAAATTAGAATATCTGAAAGACTAATTGAAAACATATAACTTATAACCACAAATAAAAAGAAATGGCACTTATCTTTATTGATGTTGAAAAACTGGCACATAAGAGTTCATAGTCGCAGTTGTTTATGAAATTTTATCCTATGAAAATCTCTCTTGTATTGTCTCTTTACATTTTACATTATGTATATATATGTGTGTGTTTGAGTGGATTTCACGTCTCTTTAGGGTGAAAAGACACAACCCTTATTACAAATTATTTTGGAAAATAATAAACTAGAACTAAAAAATAACTACCTAAATTTTGGATTTGGGTCTAGTCGAAAAACCAAAACACCTCGTGGAAAGCTAATATTTTTACTGGAGATAGGAAATTTGATTTCCCAAACTGGGTCATTTTTAGATTTTTAAAATTCAACTATCTTCAGCCTCTATCGGCATCATCTTTACAGTAGGTCGAAATTCTAGCATTTTCTGAAGGCTTTGATCACAGAATTTCGATTGTTCCTGTCACAGAGCTTCCTTTCTTAATCCCTCAACTTTTAATTGAAAATTCATATAATTCTTTATCCCATTTCATGTACTCCATTATTAATTATTGGGCATGGAGTTTAAAAGGCCATTTTTTAGAGTTTTATCACTATATAGGACTCCAAATTTTGCCCAAAATTTAGAGCTCCAACACAATGTATTAATGTCAATTACTACTATGAAATGAATTAACCAACTTATTTTCTAATACAATAATAGATAACAATTAAAAGAGATGACAATGACTAAACTAAAAATAATCTAAATTCACTATACTATAAATTCATTGAAATTATTCAATGTTGTAGTAATAACATACAGTCTGATAATTTATTCAGAAAAATCTAGTGTTCAACAACAAAAAATGAATCAACTAGTACTAACATAAATTAAATATTAAGGAAGTATACCTCAAGTGGCCCCTACTAAGTACACTCTAAATGCAATCAACTAAAGATAGATTTGAAATAACATTTGATATATTCATCGATGTATGGTAACATATATTACAATCATAGATATATTTAACTACAACAAAAACATATTTCCAAAATAGTATGACCATTACAGGTGTTAGAATCTCCATATTTTTGCAAAATAAAGTGCTTTTGATGAGAAATTTGATTATGACACCTTAAAGAACCCTTGCAAAAACTTTTATGAGTGGATTAGTTTGATAATGAATAAGTTGAAGCATGTTGATCATCATGAGAAACCACTTCGTTGTCATTCTCATATGTCATAACTAACTATGCTTGTCCATTTTTAGCCTTCCATGATAAGATCTGATGTGTCTTCAATATGGCAAGTTGAAGGGTTCAGAGAAAGTTCACATTCTACGAAGTATCTAACTTGATAAAGTAACCATCTTTAGAGTTTAATATTTTAGAACAACATGATTTTCAAGATAATTTGATTGTTCCCCATAATTCTTATGGTATTCATGTAATCCTGGGCAAGTTTACAGAGCCCTATGAATTGGTTTGATATTTTTGCTAAGTCCAAACCAAATGCAATTTGTTCTGATTTCTTGTATGCAGAGTGTTAAGTTTTCCAAAGAGACCTCCTTTGTGAGTTAATACTTTGAAACCAAGTAATTGTCAAGAGAAGTGGGCTAGTTTTTCATGATTTCCTCCATGTTAATCTACTCCAATGATAAGTTACAATGTCTCAAAGCTATGCTTGTTATTTTTACCAATCCGGATCCAAATGGAGTTTTCAAAGTTTTATGTCTGCATATTCATAGTAGTCTCAAAGTGGTCAACTTTGACCCTTATTATTTTGTTGGTTTTATGGAGTTTTTCAAATCCATTGGGTACATGTGTTCACTATACCTAGATGAGTGTACCTCTCCAGTGGCTCCTTTCGAAAGTAATGTTTGATATTTTTCAGAGCATGAGTTTGACAAGGTCCAGGTGGGTTTTGACATGTTTAGCTACAAAAATAGTGGAGGCAACTTTGAGAATTAAGATCTCGTACCTTAGGCAATGTGATGCTAATCCATTTGGGGTTTGATTCACATATCATTAGTAAACGTTTGTGTCCATTCTCATAGCTTCAGGAGGTTGTTTGGTAATTTTTTTAAGGTGATTCTAGAGGCTACTTGCTTGTTTATGGCTATTGAGAGTATGTTATTGGAATATGCTCAAACCTCTAGTGTTGATACATTGACAACAATGAAGGATGGAAGTTGGGGAAATTGATTAATTAAGTGTTTTTATATTTAGATGAATAAATTTATTTTTATAATCCTTTCCAGATGTTAGTCTTTGAAAGTTTTGATATTTTATATTTGTGATGGGCAAAGTGGTTTCAAATTTCATTCAAAACCGCCATGGGCGTGGTGGTATATCTTATTACCTGCACACAATGTATTCATCATGTGTTGAATGAATGTAAGGTTATGCACATTACCTCATGACAATAAAGAAATTGTTATTTATTTCATGTTTAGGGGATGGGTGTGTAGAAAAGGCCAAAGTATAAAGAGGATTGGTAAAAAATTTTACCCAGGAAGAGAATAACAAAAAGTTATAAGTTCTCACTTGAGTGAAATCTTTTCAGAACAACATAATTGATGATTTTACTCATTGGTGAAAATATTTTCACTGAGGATATTAATTGGATTCATATGCGAAAGATAGGGTAAAGGGACAAAATGTTTACTCCAAATAGAGAGTATCTCATCAAGTTGAATATGCTCAAGGAAATGTCAGAAAAGTGAAAATGATTTCACTAAAAAATTTCTAATGGTGAAAATACACATGTGCACATTGAAAATATTTGGAGGAAATTGATTTTTCTATTTTTGAAAATAGTTTTACAATTTATATTTCTTTTATTAGGATATTTTGTAGATTAGGCATCAAATTTTTTGAGGTGCATTATGTTTATTAGGTTCATCAAGTTCCTAATCATCTAGAATGACCAATTGATATGTAATAGATTTAGATTTGGCAATGATGACTTGTGCACCTTGATAGTTGGACTAGAACTTACCTTGTTTGGGTCTCAAAAGCTCCTTTGATTTTCCTGAAGTATAGAGCACTAATTCTCTTATTGTAGTTATTCCAAATATTGTTCTATTAGGATTTTAAATGATATGAGATGTTGAGGTGCCACCTTCAAGGTAACTAGAAGCTCATGCAATTGTATACTCTACATCATCAATATAAATATGCAAGGAAATGTGTAATGGTAATTGATCATAATTTAGAGCTCTATTGATTGTTTATTGGATTAGTTTGTAGATGTATACTTGTGTTAGGCTTTATTAGGTTTTACAAATAGATTTCAAACTCAATGTGCATCAATACTTATTCAAGATCTATCAAAAATGGATTTAGACATCAAGACTAGAGATATGGAGTCACACTAGGGGGTTTGTGGTACTAGTGTGATAAGCCCATAGGGAAGGATTGAGTTTGTTGATTCCCAAATCAATAGATTGGAAATCCTATGAGATTGCCTAGCTCAATGCTTGGACTTTTCAACTGACTTGGCCAACGAATGGGAATGATTGATTATGACCATATTTCCCTGCACTTTAGGCTCTTCAAGACCAACGTGGGTGTACCTATTCCTTAACCCAATCTCTGGGATGAAGACTTTTTATAGAAGATTTGTAGCTGTATTTTGATTTTTCTCGTTGATCTCTCAAGATGGAAATAGGGTCTTGAGGGAGACCGAATTGTATATTCTGCAATTTATAAATCATTGAACTTATATTTTGATCATTTTACTGAGATTATTTTGAATGCTTTTATGAATTGATTTATGTAAAATGAAAGTTATTCCTGCTTTTTGCTTGTAATCCTTCCAACAATGACTTTTAAAAGATGATAGAGCAGTGCCTTCTTTAATTGGTCTATAGAGACAATCTCTTATTAATCCTATGTACAACTTATGTGAGATGGGAAATGTTCCTATCAACTACTTCCTTTTGATGCTTTTAATTAATTTATCATTCCACAATTAGCCTTATTGAATTTAACCCAAACTGAATGAGACCAATAAGATGGATATAATAATGCTTTTCAAATCTAATGATCAAATTTTCATAACAATATAAATAGTCTCCACACACAAAGATTGAGAGCACCTTCACTTTCTAGAAGTAAAATCACAAAGGACTCATTAATCCAAAATGATCAGATCCACAACTTCAAATTGAAAGAACTTGCCATTATATACTAATAATGAAGTATATACTACTAAAATAATTTGCAGAAATGTAGTGCATGTAAATAGTATTCTGATCTTATCCCCTTTATTACAAAATAATATCCTCTATATAGTAGGAGGCTCCATATGAATGAAGAGACACGTCTCTTCTTCATCAGTCACAATTAGTTTGTGGAAAGAAAACAACTAAGTAATAATAATAAAAGAAAGTCTATGGAATTAATCATCTCGGAGTAGGGCCCTGCATTCTTTGATGGATGATGTCACACTTCAAATGTGTCTCTTCCGAATTTTAGGGTTTCCCTTACTCTTCTTCCATTCCTAATCACTTTAGTGCCTTCAAACAAAACAATGCTTTGTGTTACTTAGCCTCTAAGTTTTTCAAAATTTTGTCTTACTCGATGAATTATTTCAACTTTGAATTTTAACTTTCCCACTCTAACTTCACCTATTCAACTATACCTTGACTGCCACGTGGAAACTTTTGATTGGCTCGACAGCCTACTTGTGCACCACCTAGAAACCATGTCGGCTCCACCTCTACATCATGCCACATCATTGCACATTGGTTGGCCACGTGGCATCATCTTGCAATTCTGTGGTTATTCTCTATCTATGTCAGCTAGGATCACGAGATTACCCAGGATGATGCCATTTGTCATCTTGGACCCACCACCTTTCTTTAAAATACGTGCCACTTATCGCCCTCTGATTTTCCATCTACCAACTCACTGACCGGTTTTCCTAAGGTTCCATTCTTTATAGATTAGGAATCACACTTCCTTCTTGTATTCTCTAATGGATGATGTTGTACTTCAAAAGCTTCCCTTCAAAATTTTTACATTTCCCTTACTCTACTTCCAATCTTGATTATTAGCACCCCGAGCATCAATTATCCGCACTAGAGCATTTTGAAGTCAAACTAAATGTTGTGTTGATGTATTAATCAAAAGTCAAAGGAGCTCGATATTGATCCCAATTTCTTTAGCTTTGACGATCTTCATCTTAATAACTTATGCATCATTTCTCTTTTGGCTGGATTACTTAAGATAGTATTTTATTCGATGCATCAGATGAAGTGGCCCCACCACATTTTGAAGAACCTCATCCATCATTATTAAACTATATTCTCTTATCTGAAACATGATTTTACTCGATGCTCAGGGAAAATGAGTCCCAGCAGTTGATTCCTTTTCGAAGAGCTTGAAGCTTCGGCATAGGGTTTTTTATCTTATTTGATAGCCTTATTTACTCGACACCAGCCTCAAAGATTATGGAAAGTATGTGCTCAAAATTTTCAACCAATGCATCAAGCAGGGTCCCACCGCATACTTCCCTTTTTGAATGCATCCATCAATCAATATATCACTTCTAACTCTTATTCGAAACTGCATTTTGTTCGATACTTTATACTGGACCCCACAAACAAATCCTCTTTATGACTTGAATTATCGACTAAGTCTCTCCTCGCTACCATGTATTTTTTCTTACTGGATAACCCACTCTGTTCGATATTTTATAAAGAGACTTTTGTAGCTTCAACCTTCTCAGGAGGATATGAAATACAAACGTTCGGTGATGAGCTATGTGCAACAAGTTTGAAGGATTATTTAATGGAAATGGAACTACAAAATGTGTGAATTTTGGGGATCTAATGGTGGCTCTTCATGGGGACGTATGCTCCTTGTGAGCATAGTGAGATTCTACTTATCTCTGGGGAAGAAGACCAATAGATTACTCCCTTCTCTACAGATCATTGTCAAAACTTTATTTGGTGGTAACAGGCCCCCAAAACGAATTCAAATTCTTTCCTCTATCAAAAACCTGATTTTGATCATGTAACAATGAATATCTCCTGGAAACATTATTATCATCCCTTTCTTTGTTATATTTCATCTCCTGATTAGCTGATTTATTTTTTAGCATATGAAAACAAGAATTCTTATGTTTGCACTCTCCTTTAGATCTAGCTTCAGAACCTTTTATCAACCTCTTATTTCTCCCATGTATGTTAAACCCTAATTTTTTACTACACCTCTTGGCTTTTGGAAAATCTTTGAAATAAGCTTTAGGTTTCACCTTAAAAAGACTTTCACAATGATATTTATCTCCAATGCTACATTTTTTAATATTCCTTTTCCCTTTCAATTTGTTTATCACTTTCAACCCAAAAATATTATGGTATTTACTTCCCAATGTTTTTAAAACTAGATACCTTTTATTTTTATGAATCACATTAGGCTCCACTTTGTAAGAGATTTTAGGGCTTATGTATTTCCTTCTTTTCTCTTTAATCATTTATTTATGTTTCAAAAATATTTCATTTTCGTCACATGCTAGATTTAGACATGCATGTAAGTTATCTTCAGGAGCATTTTGTCAAGATAGTTGGTCTTTCTTAATTATGTCATCATATATTAATGTTTTATTTAATTATATGGTTCCATTATATAATATTTTCGAAAAACTTAGGTTGGATTAGAAAACATAGAAAATTCATGCATAGCTTCATGAAAGTTTCTCTAGTCCCCTAGGAGTTCCATCACATAAGAGATCATCTCCAAGTGTATCATAGTGCATATCTTCACTAAATGCATCCTCCTTAGAGTCTTCATCAACCGAACAATATCTTCATCAAGGTTATCTCCTGGAATTTCCTCTTGTTCATGTACTTCATGAAGCCTTTCACACTTTTATGAAATTACATTATATAAGGGATTTAGGAAAGATCCAAAATCATTTCCAGGTGTACTTTCTTCATCATATTCACCATACTATTTATATTCATTAGATGTGTCATCCTCTTGGGACTTATCATCTGCCTTATCAAATACCTCCTGAATATGCAATGATCCATTAATCTATTTATTCTGGTGGATTGAGAGAAAATTTGGACCACTTTTCTGAACATGTTTCTGATATTCTATGCCTAATAAATCTCAAATTTATTATGTACTTAGAAGATCTTCTTCCTCATCATCACGGTCACTAATATCTATTTCAACACAAGTGTCATCATGAATGGATTCTTCCTCAATATGATCCAAGTTTCTTCTTCCATGTCATCATTGCTTTCATCTTTATCTATTTCAACACAAATGTCAACACCTTTTTCATATAAAGGAGCCTTTTTAGCCTAATCAAAAACTTTAGTTGAATTCAAATTTGAAGCACTATTAGTTTTATGTGTCCCTTTTGTAAATTTTCCCCTATACTCGTCATCTTTTTCCATCATATCTTCATGTATCTGATTTAGCAAAACTCTTAGTTGAGGATCATGATAGATTCCTAACTCACAAATTTTATTTGCCAGATCCCTGTACAAAGGCTTGATATCTAAAGCTCAATAAATATATATCATTCTCGTGAACAAAAGCACTGCGGACTCATCTTTATGTCTTTCTATGTTGTACAATTCATCCAAAGGAGACACGTAGGATCTTGACTCCATAATGCAATCTTGGTTCAGGTCCTTTACATAGCACATGTTTTCTTCCTCCTCATCTACATCATGGAACACATTAAGAAACCATTTCTCAAACTCCCTCCATGATGAAATGCTTTGTGTAGGTAATAAATCATATGCTTCTCTTGCATTGTCCCTCAATGTTTTGGCGAATAATTTCATCACCTGATCTTCTACATGAATTTGATAGAAATCTGCAAATTCGTAATATGCCTCCAAATGTTTATGAGTTGATTCATCCTCATCACCATGAAACTTTGGTGCAAGCTCTACAAACTTAAGAAAAAGCTTATCATGATTTCTTTGGAAGTTTTTGTGGTCCAATGGCCTAAATCCTGGAAGAATAAATGGTTCTCTCCATTGTTGTTTTTGATTAACGAAATTTTTATTCTGGTACATTTTTAATACCTTAGTCTTCTTTCTTCATTCATTACATTGTTGTCAATAGAATCACCACCTCTTTCAAATAGGAAATATTACTTATTTCCTTTTGGGTCTTCTCCCTCAATAGAATCACTAACAGAAATGTTTATTGGATATATTTTCGACCTCTCTTCGAGGAAAATCTTATTTTGTTGGTCTTCTGGGTTCCTTTCTCCAATAGAGTGCACTTCTTATTTCACCAAAGATTCTGGAAAACATTTTATAAATAAATCCCCAATAGACTCGCAAATATGTTGGTTGTGTGACTCAGATGGGGCAAAAAAAACCATCCAATCTTCAACAAATCAGCACCAGAGCTTCTAGGTAAACTTGAAAAATATTTTTATGAACAAATCCCTAGCAGACTCGCCAATCTGTTGGTTCCCAAATAAACAGATTGGAAATCCTATGAGCTTGTCTAACTCAATGCTTAGACTTTCCAACTAACTTGGTCAATGAATGGGAATGATTGATTATGATCCTCTTCCCCTACACTTTAGGCTCTATAGGACCAACGCGAGTGTACCTATTCCTTAACCCAAACTTGGGCTTAAGGCTTTTTATAGAAGATCTATAGTTGTAATTTGAGTTTTATGGTTGATCTCTTAAGATGGCAATAGGGCCTTGAGGGAGACTGAATTTTATATTCCACAATTTATAAATCACTAAACTTATATTTTGATCGATGTACTCGGACTATTTTGAATGCTTTTATGAATTGATTTATGTAAAATGAAAATTATTCTTGCTTTATGTTTGTAATCCTTCAAATTGTGACTTTTGGAAGATGATAGACCATTGCCTTCTTCAATTGGGGTATTGAGACAGTCTCTTCTTAATCCCACATACAACTTATTTGAGACGAGAAATGTTCCTATCAACTGCTTCCTTTCGATTCTTTTAATTACTTTATCATTCCACAATTAGTCTCATTGAATTTAACCCAAACTTAATGAGACCAATAAGATAGTGATAATAATACTTATTAAATCTAATGATCAAATTTGTAGAATAATATAAGTAGTCTCCACACACAAAGATTGAGAGTAGCTTCACTTTCTGGAAGTAAAATCACAAAGGACTCGTTAATCCAAAACGATTACATCCAAAACTTCAAATTGAAAGAACTTGCTAGTATATACTAATAATGAAAACTCTTCATTATTTACAAAAGGTACTTGCAAAAATGTAGTGTATGTAAATAGTATTCCGATCTTATCCCCTTTACTACAAAATAATCTCCTCTATATACTAGGAGACTCCATAAGAATGAAGAGACACATCTCTTCATCATCAGCTGCAATTAGTTTGTGAAAAGAAAACAACTGAGTAATAATAATAATAATAATAAGTCTATGGATTTAATCATCTCCAAGTAGGGCACTTCATTCTCTGATGGATGATGTTGTACTTTAAATGCTTCCCTTCTGAATTTTGGGATTTCCCTTACTCTCCTTTCATTGTTGATCACTTTAGTGCCTTCGAACAAAACAATGGTTTGTGTTACTTAGCCTCTAAGTCATTCAAAATGCTATCTTACTTGATGAATTATTTCAGCTTTGAATTTTGACTTTCCCACTCAAACTTCACCTGGTCAACCGTACCTCGACTGCCACGTGGCCACCTCTTATTGGCTCACCATCCCACCTGTGTACCACCTAGACAACATTTTGGTTCCACCTCTACATCCTTCCACATCATCGCACATTGGTTGGCCATGTGGCATCATCTCACAATCCTATGGTTATTCTCTCTCTATGTCAGTCGAGATTGTAGGATTACAGGATGATGACATGTGTCAAACTAGACCCACCACCTTGCTTTAGAATGCATGCCACTTGTCATCCTTTGACTTACCCTTAGATTTCCAACTCACCAACCATTTTTCCAGAGGTTCCATTCTTCGAAGATCGGGATAGCACCTCTTTCCTACATTCTCCAATGGACAATGTTGTACTTCAAAAGCTTCCCTTCATAATTTTTTGATTTCCCTTACTCTGCTTCTAATCCTGATTATTAGCACCCCAAGCATCAATTCTCCACATTAGAGCATTTTGAAGTCAAACTTGCCACCACTATGTCAGATTTCTGATGATTTGTCCTTCTTACAACTATACATTCAAAATATGTGGGCCCCAACCTTCCCTTTAGAATTTTGGGATCGCACTACTTTTCTTCCATTCTTGATCACCAACACCCCTGGAAATAGGGACTTAAACTCTTATCACTAAACATTGTGCTTATTTATTAATCGGGAATCAGAGGATCTCGATACCGATCCCGATTGCATTAGCTTTCCTGGTCTTCCTCTAAATACATATGTATCATTTCTCTTTTGGTTGGGTTACTCAACATAGTATTTTATTTGATGCATCAAGTGAAGTGGCCCCATCACATTTCGGAGAACCATAGCCATTGTTATTCATCTATATTCTCTTATTTGAAACATGATTTTATTCGATGCTTAGGGAAAATGGATCTCAATAGCTAATTCCTTTTCGAATAGCTTGAAGCCTTGACATAGGGTTCTTTATCTTATTCGATGGCCTTCTTTACTTGACACTAGCTTCGAATATTATAGAAAATGTGTACTCAAAATCTTCAGCCAATGCATCAAGGAGGATCCCACTGCGTGCTTCCCTTTTTGAATGCCTCCATCAATCGATACATCACTTCTAACTCTTATTCGAAACTGCATTTTTTTCTATGCTTTATACTGGACCCCACAAAAAATCCCTCTTTATGACTTGACTTATCCAATAAGTCTCTCCTTGCTACCATCCAATTTTTCTTACTCAATAACCCACTTTGTTCAATACTTTTTAAAGAGACTTATGTAGCTTCAACCTTCTTGGAAGGATATCAAATACAAACCTTCAGTGATGACCTGTGTGCATCAAATTTGAAGGCTTATTTTATGGAAATAGAACTACAAAATGTGCAGATTTTGTGGGGTCTAACAAAGTTGAAGGTACCATTCATGAATGTAATGCTCTAATTTAAAATACAAAATGGATAAAAAGAAAATTGAAAGTTCATAAGAAATACTTAAATCTAAACAAAACCTGAGATAAATCTCAAATGAAGTTCAAACAAAGCAATCACAAAAAATCAAAGGAAATGTTACTAATTGAACTCCAATACAATATGATTTTCTTCAATGATGGTTGTTATGTGGATGCTCTATTCTTGAATGTTTCCTATCTAGGATATATAATGAATGATGGAGATCTGATGAAGAGATCAATGGAAGAGCATGAAAGAAAGGATTTCCATATTATTTAGGAGAGAATTGATGGTTGTGACAAAGGTTGTTTGAATGTGAATAGCTAGGATACATTTACCAAATCTGTTAAGTAGTTGCAACCATTAGAGACATAAGGGGCAGGTGTACTTAGGGCTCCTTTATTCTTGGAAGTCAAAGAGAATATCAGAACTATGAAGGATGCAGAGGAAAAGTATTCTTAGGAATGCCATTCATGGCTTGGTGTATAGAATATAGCTATAATTATATAAGAATATTAATTTATTATTTTAGCCATGTGTGAGGTAGAAAAATAAATATAGGATTGGTCATTCAGAGAAGCTCCATAGTTTCTCTTCTCTCTCATCGAGTAGAATTTTTCTTGGCATGAGATTTTATCCCTCTCATACTTCTCAGAGCATATTATATGCATTGGTGAAAAAAATTATCATTGGTGGGTCGTCCTGAGTCATCCTTCCTATCTATTTTGGGAAGGGATTTCTTCATAACCTAAGGTTGTCCTATGTCTCAGTCTTGTCTACATATACAAGAGTTCCTTGTTATAGAAAAAATGTAATTATCATTTTATATTTGCATCTTTCATTTTTTTTAAATCATTTTGGGCCTCTTTGTGCTTTTATTCAAGACATTGTTCCTAGGTAGCTATTTCCATAGCCAAACATTCTTTTTAGATAAAGATAATAGATTTTCTTAGTATATTTTATTGATTTCATTTCAACCATTTGGTAGTAGTAATCGATCTAAGATAAGTGAACATGTTTACATTTATTTCTCAATTTTTGTGGTGGTACGCTTGAATGCATGTCTACTTGGTATAAGGCATATCTCACTTTTCATGCAAGTTAGTTGATGAGCATCACTACCTATATGTGTACCTCTTGGGTTCATTCATTTCATTATATTTTTAAGCCTTCACTTGTGTGTTTGTAGTTGGGTTGCATCAACATGGGTTCCAACTTATGGAGATTTAGGTGACAAAAGATCTTTGTTGTATCTACACATACCTTTTTCATGTGTAGAGATGATAAGGGTATAATGATTTCATGTGTGATGGAAACACTAATGAGTTTGTTACATTAGATTACATTTAATTTTTCTAATTAATTAAGCAAGGGCCCTAAGCCCAGTACAAGAGAACATCAAAGCAAAGTGATGTGCAAAACAAGGGTGTTAACGCCAAATAGACAAAATATTCAAGGGCATAGAAACATAAGCCAATAAAGACCACTTACACCAACCCAAATCAAGGTTGGGTATATTCTTTACTGACTACTAGGGGAAGGGATTGGGAAGAGGATTTTTCTTTCCTCCAACACCGAACAGTGGTCAAGGCAATACAGTCATCTAGAACATCATTATAAAGCATGGAGAGGAATCTCCTTAGAGGGTCTCTTAGCACAAGGGACGAATCAGTGACAAGGGGAAACATCATCCATTGAAAGTTGAAGCTAAAAGGAGCAAAAAATAGAGTAGAATCCACAAGGTTAGAGGAGGCCACACCAACAATAAGATGTGCAATGTATCCTATGAGGAGTCATCATCATCCTAGGAGTCATCAAAAGAAGATTTGGAAGCTTGGATAGTCAAGTGATCACTATTAGCATCCTTCCATCAAGTAGTAGCTAATTTATGACGTAAGAAAGCATAAACCATGGCCAAATGGCTAATTGAGAAGCATCACCCACATCTAAAGAGAGAGCCATCATAATACAGAGACTGAGTCCATAACCTATCTCCCACTACTAAACCATTTCCCTGTGAAGGGGTTCAAAGGTGTCAACATCAAGAAAAATGCACATAAAATTAGAATGCCCCATGAAGGAAGTTACAAATCATCAACCTTCAAGAAATGATCAATGGGGTTTCCCATGGCCTCATAACAAGAAACTGCCAAAAACTAAGGAGAAGAATAAGGAAATAAACCCACACTAGACACACATTAAGTAGCTCACTAATAGAATTTAATGAATTTATCCAAGGTTTAATAAAGAGGGGATCAATGCCCCCAAACCCATAGCTTATTCAGAGCCAAATCTCTATCATTAGAAAAGCATAAGAAACAAAAAAATGCTCTTAATACAAGGTAAGATCTCAAACTTACAACCAACCATGAAAATGTGGAAGGGAAGGCCAAAGACCATAGAATTTGTAGACCAAACCACAACAATCATAGAAAACCTCATTTTTCATCATGTGCTCACCCCAAACCACCAATGGGGAGTTTTTAGCACAAGTAAATGGGTGAGGCTTCCTACGAGGAGGGAAAATGGTTGCGCTAGCCACAAAGGAAAAACTTCTAGTGTTTATAGAATACCTCCTTGGGAAACACCACTACCAAACCCAATTTGACGCTATTAGGAGCACCCACGACTAGTGGGGTCGCTAGCACCATGGGAAGCCCAAAGGACTTGGACGAAACAACTAATGGAGGGGTGCCCAAAAAAGCACTAGAACTAGTGGTAAAAACCAAATAGAGGTAGTAAAAGCTCCAACGAGGGATTCTCCCCTATTCCCCCTACCCCATTTCTTGCGAAAACATGAAGAAATTCGAAAAACCCTATATCATAATACTACTAAAGTTGCCCCTGCACAAATCGTGCATCATATGTTTAGAAGATAGAATCCTTGATGCTATATCTCTATGGATTCTCTCAAGTGTGGAATGAAGAAAAGATGATATCAAAATGTTTTTATTTTCCCATGTCTATCTTGAAATGTGATTGGATAGTATAAAATGTATCATTATGATTATGAAATAATGTAGAGGTGAGGATACAAAAGGATTTGTGTAATCGAGCATTACATCTAAAGAAAATGATAACAATTTAGTAAAGTTGTCATTTAAGGGAGAGAAATGTCCTATAAAAGTTACCAGGATATGAGATTATAAAACAAATGTGAGATGTCTAATAAGAATGTTTTACAAAAGATTTATGTGTAATTGAACATTACATCTAAAGAGAATGATAATATTTTAACAAATTTTGCGTTCAAGGGAGAGCAATGTCCTTTAAAAGTTATCAAGATATGAGATTATAAAACAAATGTGAGACGTCTAATAAGAATGTATCCCACTAAGTCCTACAAAAGTATGTGAACCTGCTAAAGGGAGATATCATAAGAATCTAATAAATTCATGATCTTTGTAGTCACAAGATGAGGATAAGGACTCTCTTAGTTGTCTTATTAACATTCAAAAGTGCAAGGTTATCTAATGATACAAGATGAAGAAGGTTTAAATTGCATTCCAAATAGCTATATAATTATGGTCTAAGCATTATAAGGGCACATAGTACCCTTTGGGTGAAGTAATATGTCTTAAGTAGAAATAAGAAAAATTAGTCTATACACTTTATCATTCTCGACTAGTCATTTAGCCTTCTTCAAAAAATCACTTGGCCAAAAAATGAGTTGAAGGAGATAGGGTAGGTGATTTTTTTGTGTAGGTATTATCAATCTATTCTGACCAATACCATTCTATTAATTCAATGTAACAACAATAAAGTGGAAGGAGATATCAAAAGCATAATGAAACCCCCACCAAAAATTTTGAGACTATGTGATAGTTCAAGATTAATCAAAATCCTTTTGATATTAGTTTGTAATTCGCATGTGTATCAAATGTTCTTAGTTACGAAGAAAGTCCCAAGAATCATATCTATTGTACTAAGTCAAAATATGAACAAAAAGATATCACCAATAGGAAGTAGACAAAAACATATTCTTTCAAATACAATTGAAATAGGAGTTTATATGAGCCCAAGAAAACCTCGAAGAGATCCTCTAGTTCACTTTTATTATGAGATGGAGAAGCATTGAATAGAAAACATTGTGATATTGCTATCAAGATTCAACTGTGTAGTTTTTTTAGTCAAACTCATTGACCCATGTTTCATGAGTAGTGGTTCACATGAACCCATCTCTCATGATAATGAATGGAACACTTAGCACTCATTGCATCTAGGTGTCTACTTAAGAGGGTGTCTAGTCATGAGGTTGTCCATATCTAGGGGTATTTATGCACTTTAAAGGGGCTACACCATCCACTCAAGAGGTTGTAAACTATTTTGGTCATCTAGTGTCCTAAAAAATTCTCCTCAATGAAATCAATCTACAACACTACACCCTAAATTTGTACCTTTGCTTTGAATTTTGTGGGAGAAGAAAACAATTGAAGCTCTAAGCTAAGTCCTCCTAATTCAATCAAATTAACAAGTTTTCCTAAAGGTTTTTGGGTTTTCTAAATAGAATGGCACTGTATGTTTTTCTCTTAGAAGCCTCCTACAAAATTTTATTTCAAGATAACCTAAAAACAACACTATAAAATGTTTGAGAAAATGGTTTTATTTTACATCAAAAATTAGTGTCTAATATGACTTTATTTGAAAACATGTAAAACTTAATCATAAATTGAAGCAAATCCAACTAAAGGAACTTAAATATAATCAAAGAAAGCTACCTAATACATAAATAAATTTATATTCAAGAATTAGGAAAGCAATACCTTATTCACTGAATAGAACCCATAGTGACCTTCATGTGCGTTCATAAAATAGAGAATATTAAAGGAGGTGACGATAACAACTCAAGAAAAAAAAAACATTATATATTAATAGTCTCTTAAGATCAAGAAATTAAATAAATTAACCATAGAAATATATTATAAAAAAAATCTAAAAGTAAATACATAATACTTATAATATCCACCTAATCAAAATGATATACCTTAGGTGTTTAAAGTTAATTTTACACCAATAGTAGAAATGTTAACTAGAATGAAATTAATTCACCTTATATATCTATATATTTATTTGTTATTGTAACAATCATCAGAGATAATAGCATGACTTTAAATAAATTTTAGTCTTTGAGGAGTGTCTTAAATGACTCATTTGAAAAAAAGATAGTTCATGATTCGCTCTTGATTTGTTGTTGCTCTATTCCATCCGCCTAGGCAATATTTATATTTCTACTCTTCTAGGCCTAAATGTTAGAAAGCTTGCTAGTGCAAAACTTTCCAATTCAAGATTGAAGAATGTCATAATTATGGTCATGGTAATAAAAAAGTTCTTCTCCCTCGAGGGTCTCCTACTTTGTTGCACGCATTCTAGCAAAATTTATCCTATTATTAGCAATGTCTCTTCAAGGATTCATGAGGAATATAAGGGATAGGTGTTGGCTACAAGCAAATGTTGAATGGGTGATACATCTCTAGGCCCTCTTGGCATGTTTGATCTCATTAAATCATTTTGTCATTGACTTTTCATCTCTACAAAGGCTTTTTGTGGCTCCTTTGTCTTCTATGGTAGGTGAACCTAGATTTAAGCAACAAAGTTTTAAATCCTCAACGGTTACTTGGATTCTTGTGTTAGCTCTCTAGCTTCAGAGGCTCTTGGTGTGAATGGTGTTGCTTTAAGAAAATCCTAAAACATGCTTGGGTTTGGATATCTCTCAAGTTCTAGAGAATTGTTGGAGAAAAATAAACTAATCCTCATCAATTCAATTTTGGAAGTGAGGGTCTTTAGCTCACATGTCAATTTGCTAGTTTCACAAAATATGGCCTACCTTGACTTATCTTAATAAGTGAATTTTGAAGACCTAGAAACTCAAGCTCTCTTGCGATCTCTTTATCTATCTTTGTGCATAAGCCTTTTTCATTGTGGTTTGTGAATCTTTAAAGGAAAATTAATTTAGCTTCATGTTGGTCCCTAGTCTTTGAGGATCCCTCTCTTTGCTAAAAAACCTTGGTATCTCAAGTTTAATGCTCCCACACAAAAAAAAAAAAATCTCATTTATTTTTTAAAAAAATAGATTGTCCAATCTTCCTCTTCAAATTTGGGGCATCTCCAATCCCTCTTCTACTGGTAACTCCTCCTTAGGTAAGTTGATTTGAATCCCTCATTAAACTTTCCTTCACTCTCATATTAAATTTGCTCAAATAACAGAGATCAAGCTTTCTCTAAGTTTTTTGGAGGAGATTTGGCTTAAGAGTATAGATAGAGTTTGGAAACAACTTGACTATGAAGGCATTCCTTTTAGGTGTTGATCTTGCTTTGCTAAACTAGCATATTGTTGATGCTTGTCCCAAGCTCAAATCATCTACTCATTAGCAATTTAGGTAGACTTCCTCGTGGCATTTAACATGCCACTCTTTTCAAACACGAATTGTGTGTTCCACCCACAAGGTTTCTAAGGTAGTTTCATTGGTCTCCCCTTTAGCTAGATGTTCATCTTCCTAGAAATTTCCCCTATATTATCCTTGGGATTCAAAGCCTAGTATTAATAGGCTCTTCCCTCCACTTTAACCAAGGTTCCTTGACTTGGCTACCTATCTTCCAAGAGATGCATCTTTGGTCATTGGTTCAAAAGATCAGATTACAATAACATAGAAGAAATCTTCCTCGAAAATCAAACTTTAATGCACTTACTATGATTTGTTGGCCACATTCTAACAATGAGGGCATAAGTTGATGTGTGGTGGTGTAATAGTCAATCTTAGGGTTGTCCAAAGGTTTATTTTGATTTTATATGTTTAGTCCCTCAACCTACATTTTTTTAGTCTTTTTAATGAACAATCTCCTTTTTTTAATCAACAATCTTATATTGCATGTCTTTGAGCTCCTAATTGTTGTATTACCAATTGGTCTGTTGTCAAATTGATTTAGTTTTTTTCCCAAATGTGATGACCCCATTAGAACCCTCATTATCCAATCCAAAACAATTTATTATACCATCAACTTCATCATCAAGGTATATGCCAATAACATCTTTAATTAAACTAGCAAAGATTTTACCCTAATAGTAGATGTGATTTTACGTCGCCAAGGTGGCCTTATCACCATGTTGTGGCATAGTCATATTTCTTGTTAACACTATCACTTGTCTATGTAGTTTAGACATTAAAAAGTTGTCACCATGTTATAGAGTATTTATTAGGTGATTCTTCGTATCTGTCCCGACGGGACTATATGGAAAGCAGTTAGTCCTTTTAGTACTTAACGATTGGAAAATGTCATGAAAGAACTATAATCTTGAACATAATTCAAATGAATGAATGAAGAATTTTAATGACATCCACAAGACCATCAGTCTAAGGGACCACGGAATCACAGCCCTAAACTAACTCCATAGTCTTTTCCATAACCAATCTCCTGTTGTGAATCTTGACAATCAAACTAGCTGTCTGCTTGATCTTATCCTTCTCAAATAAATTGTACATGCTGCCAGCTTTCAGGATGTCCCCGTACTAAACCCGAATGTCATCATATGCCCACCATAAACAGCTTGTGTCTTTTCCTTGTTACCTCCTTGCTTCCTTGGAGTTTCATTTAAAAGGTTGGAAAAATACAAAACTTCCTATTTTCAATGGTCTCGTTCTTTTGATTCTGGAACATATGAAAACCCTTCCCCCTTCTGTTAAGATCAAGAAGAATATTAGGGCCCGCAAGAATTATATCCCTATCATTACTCATTACTCTGATATGAACGCTGATTCTGTGGACAAAGATGAAGATGAAAACTAGGTGGCTGAGGAAGAGAATAGGATTTCTGTTGAAATTTTCTCCAATCCCCCATCAGAGAAAGACAAAGCCAAGAAGAAGAAATCAATGAAGAAGAGGGAAAGAACTCAACTTTAATGACAATGGGTTCCTACACTACTGATGTGAATACTGGTGAAAATTTGAAACTGACTGTTGATAAGGAGAAAAGGATTAAGCCTGGGGAAGGGGTTTAAAAATTTAAAACCAAAGGGAAGGAGAAAATGGGAGATACAGGTAAAAGACCAAATTTGAAGCTTGACAAAGGAAATGCAGAATAGGGTATTCCTCCTCAAGGCCTTTGGAAGGATTTCACTTACCTCCATGTGAACAGAGAGGAAATCGAAGATCTCCTTGGGCTTGCTAGGGAGAGGGTTGTTGGCCAATTCAAGCTCTCTAAGTGGTTCTTTCTGGAAATCAATAAAAAAAATGTTAAATTGCATTGTATGCAAAATAAGATCGACTCCAATTGTGGGACTGAGGATAAAAAGATGCATTCTGTGCTAAATGATATGACTAAAGATGTTAGTCTGATGAAGAATGATTATGAGAATTGCATTAAGGGTTGGAGGATACAATGCAACAAATCAATCAGAAACTGGAGAAATTTGTCAAAGTTAGCAAATGTACCATCCACAACAGTCCTGAAGGGATCCGTGTTTTGACTGAGAAGTAGACGGACCTCAGAGAAGAGCACCTTGTGGGGGCTTTGAATACTAGGGAAAAGAATGTTGGTGAGAAGAAGGATAAGGGTAAGCAAGTCAGTCTTTCTACTGAGAAGGGACTGAGTTCTCAAACTCGTGGTAGCATGATGAAATCCTCTGAAGATGAAAAGAAGGAACTACTCGGTTCGGCTGAGCTCAACAAGAGCTTTTTATCCATAGGAGCTAGAGTCAGCTGAGACACTTTACAAAATGTACTAGTGTTATCTTTTAGTCTCTTTTTCGTTGTGTTATTTTTGCTTGTTCGTAGTTGGTAGGCTGTTGTTTGGCTGTATTTAAGCAATGTTTTGTAAAAACAGTTTTGGGTCCTTTCAAAACCTGCTTTACCCATAATCAAAACAATTGAACTTTTAGCTTGCCTCATCTCAATAAGTATGTCACTAAACCTATAGGTGCGGTGGTAAAGAAAAACAAGAGACTTGACATGTGTAATGATTCACATGCAAGCCTTCTTTTGGACACATTCTAACCCCTCAAGAAGATCAATTAGAGTACCCTTTCAAACAATGAAACCATTATATGGATAAATGTGACTTGTATCAACATTATTTTCATGGACACAACTTATTAATTCAGGCTGCAATACCCAATGAAATGTAACTGAAAAGTACACCAACATTTCCCACGGTAGAGAATATGTAAAAACAGTCAAATTTTATATGAACTCGACAACTGGAGAGTAGCAAATTACAAACTAAAAACCTATGTACATTTGTAATTGAGATATCATCAATGTATTGAATGCTAATTCCCAGAAAAATAAAAAAGCATTTAATTTGAATAATTTACAGACAATTCTTAGTTCACCGGATATTACAAACGCATAGAAATATTTGCTGAGCTCAAGTTTTGTTTCTACACAGGTTTTAATATGTTTCATTGACAACAGGCAGAGACGGAGGTGTTCCAGGGGGAATACATGCAGAGCCTGCATCACCAGCACAAATGCAAAGTGCCTCTGCATCCCGCAATGTTGCTTCCAGATCAATGTGACAACTGAGCTCATTGATGAACTTCAAGACAGTGTCAAAGTCCATTTGCTCTTCAATAATTTTCTTCCGGTGCCGCTTAAGAATTGCAACACACATGTACAGATGAAAGTGTTCTGATAAATAGTGTGTCCATAATACCTCCCAGAGTCGCATTACTTTCTCATACTCAAATTCCCTGGAAAAGGAAAATACTGCATGTATTGGCATAGCTCTTGGATTCAATAAAACAAGAAATGCAAAGTCCATAGAATTCTAGAGTTATTTCCTAACCTTTTAAACTGTATGAGAATCCATCGAAAGCAGAAGAAGTAGTTGAGGCAATCAGCTTGCTTGAAGTAGTTATGTAAAGGGGTATCCAAGTGCTCTACTAGCTGCAACATGTTGAAGGGGAAACAAATTATAAGCCAAAAACTTACCATTGCTTTTCAAGACTTGATTAAAATGAAAAACTTGAACCACCATTACTATTTTCAAAATTACAGAATGAAAAGTAGTACAAGTTATGAAATATCTCAATTCAATAATAAACTACTGTACATTAAAAATGATGCAATATTTTCTTCAAGAATTACCCTCCAAAACCATTTTCAAGCTATCCGTGTAAAAATTATGCATACTTTGCCCAGGAGACATTATCTAAAAGAGAACTTCCTGCGGCAACAGTTTATTCATGCATACTGAATTTAATATCAAAATGTGACAGTTTTTAGCATATCAAAAAGCACCAACAATGTATCTGTCTGAATGACATACAAATTTTGTTGAGTTGAAGCATTCAGTTCAAAACTTCGATGTAACAACGTGAATGTTTGCCAATACAATCTAGTACAGATTGTAGTTTCAACCTATGTCACAAGGTTCACCAAATTTTCAGCATCAAGTTCGAAATTCGGAGAACCTAAAAACAACTCATGGAATTCGATAAAATTTGGCAGAAAATTCGTACGGAAGGATGACTGGTTTTATTTTATTTTTAAAAGTTTAAAGCATTTTTTGAGGGATTTTCTATAGTTCTTATTATAGATAAGGTTGCGGTGTAGTATATCTGTTGAAGATGGATTTTTCGTCACACCACTAGGGCACAATTAACTTCTTCCGACTCAGGTTGGAAGACAACCGTTTGTATTTTGCGATAGCAATGTTGTAAAACCTGTTGAAGAGGGCAAGAAAAATTGTAAACACATTGCCTTTCGAAAAATGTACTGTTTGTATTTTCATGAAGAACAGAATGAATGAGTGAAGAATGAAGATTTTTAATGACGTCCACGAGACCATCAGTCTAAGGGACCAACAAGAGCACAGCCCTAAACTAACTCCATAGTCTTTTCCATAGTCACTCTCCTGCTGTGAAACTTGACGATCAAACTAGCTGTCTGCTTGATCTTATCCTCCTCAAATAAACTGCACATGCTGCCATCTTTCAGGATGTCCCTGTACTGAACCCGAATGTCATCATAAGCCGTGCATTTGAAGAGAAAGTGCCATTCCGTTTCAATCGCACCCTTTTCGCAGAACCTACAAATCCTCTCTTCCCACTCCTCTTTGGGCCTTTTCCATCTACCGGTCTTGCATCTCAGATGGTGAGAGCCCATCCTCAACTGAGCCAACAACACTCTTAGTTTACCTTTAATAGCTGCCCCTAGATACGCCTTATCCCTATGCTCACGGGAAGGGTTGAACACTTCTATATAGTGCACCTTTTTCCGCCCCATATTATTAGACCACATGGCAGTCTGAAATTTATCCATGACAAACTTCTTTATTTCATTATTTGTGTATATGAAGCACGAGCGTATATGAAGCATTGACACAAACTTTTTTATTTGTGTATATTATTAGAAGCATGAACGTATATGAAGCATTGACCCGTAAATTGTTAATAATTATAGCCTTTCGGCCAAGATCAAACTGATAATTAAATTAATTATACCCTTGTACGATTTTATAATAATAAGGATATTATTATAAATATAAATATATATATTGACAATTAAATTGAGGGCCTAAGGTAGGCCAGGTCGGCTCTCTTAGAAGAGGGTGTAAATTGTTATTGTCACATATATATATTGGTGTGATTCTTGGAGAGGAGACACCAAAAACATAACGTGCCTTCTCTCCTTCAAGAATCGGTCATTACTAAGCATTCAAGAGCAGCGATTATAATTTAGCAAACTCGAGCATCAAGGAGGAGCGAATTTTAAGTGTGAGATCCTTGGATTGAAGGGCGAGTTTCTTCAGCACTTGTATGGGACTTGTAATGAAGATCAGCCAGCATATTCAGGGCTGCTACCAAGTCCAAATAATACAGATCGGACATCAATTTCCAAAGAAGGCTAGGTTTGCGTCCAACCTTCCAATGCGTACTTTTTCTTTTATAACCTCGAAGTGAGGGAAAGCACAGAAAACTAAGCCATGTGGGATAAAAGAGCTCACTTAAGTCACTTTTATAAAATAAAGTAACTTTAAGTCATAAAGTGACTTTATAATATCACTTTATAAAATATAGTGATTTAACTTTAGAAATAGAGCCCAAATATTAAATATTTGCCCACTGAAACCTGTGACTGGCTGGCATCCTCTAAAAAGAAGCCATTAGCCTATCCGGATGGGAAGATAGACTAATTAGGCGCCATAATGGCCTACTACTGGGAAGGGGACATTACACTCCTCCTTTCCTGGGATTGCTTGCCCTCAAGCAATCTCAATGTAGGGTGCTGCAGAATAGACTCACCCTCCCATATGGCATCCTCGTACAGTAAGTTCTTCCATCGAATCAAGTACTCTCAGATAGCCCTGTTCTGCAGTTTCCTCTCTTTGATCTCAATAACCTTAGCCGAAACCAAAACCAGTTTACCCTCCTCATCCAGTGGGGGTAGTCCATCTGAAGAGACTAACTATTGTCCAATCACCTTCTTGAGGCAAGATACGTGAAAAACATTACGGATCCTGCTATCTGTTGGAAGCTCGAGCTCGTAAGCTACCTCGCCAACTCTCCTTGAAATGCAATAAGGACCATAAAACTGAGGCTTGAGCTTCTCTGACCCACTCTTCTTCAGTGAACTCTGTTTGTAAGGCTGAAGATGAAGGTAAACCATATCCCCTGCCTCAAAACTCCGCTTTGTCTTGTGTCGATCAGCATACCTCTTTTGCTGATTTTGTGCCCTTTGAATCTTCTCCCTGAGAGACCTGAGAATATCTTGGTGATCCTGTAACCAGTCTCTTGCAACCGGGGCCCTCCTGTCCTATAGAGCCAAGTCTATGAAAGAAAGTGGTTCGCTGCCATAGAGAGCCCGAAATGGCAACATGCCAATAGTCATGTGATAGGTGGAGTTGTAGCGAAACTCCCCCAAATACAACCATCAAACCCATGCTCTCTGTTGTCTGGCTAGATAATTCCGGAGGTAGCCTTCCACCCATTTGTTCACAATCTCTGTCTGGCCATCTGTCTATGGATGGTAACTAGTACTAGGAGTCAACTCGGTGCCTACCAATCTGGACAACTCCTGCCAGAAGATGCTGAGGAATTTACTGTGTCTCTCGCCCACAATGGTCTTGGGAAGACCATGCAGTCTAAATATCTCTCGGAAGAACAACTTTGCTACCTGCAAAGCTGACCAATCTGCTGCGATAGCAAAGAAATGAGCAAACTTGGTGAGTCTGTCGACCACCACAAAGATACTATCCCTGCCCTGCACTCTCGGCAAACCAGTAATGAAGTCCATCAAAATACCCTCTCATTTCTAAGTTGGGATGGGAAGGGGCTGCAATAACCTAGCCAGATGCTCGTGCTCTGACTTGTTCTGCTAACAAGTCTGGCACTCTGACATGCTGGAGGACATCGTGCTTGAGGCCCTTCCATGAGAACCTCTCTCTGACATGCCTATAAGTTTTGAAGAACCCCGGATGTCCTGTTGTGGGCGCATCATGAACAGCCCTTAGTATCTTAGCCTTAAGCTTAGAGCCTGGCACTAGGTACATCCTATCCTTATAAAGAATAATGTCATCAACCACCCTATACCTGCTATCTGAAAGCTGACCATCCAAAACCTGACAAGCTTGAGTATTCTTAGAATACTCAACCAGCAAAAGGGATTTCCAATCAGCGGAGATCTCTGATAACACACAACAAGCCGCTGCTAGGGGCCTCTTGGAAAGTGCGTCAGCCACAATGTTAGTCTTCCCCTTGACATACTCGATCTCAAAATCGTACGCCTGAATCTTACTGACCCACTTTTGCTGCCTTTCATTCAACTCTTTATGTTCCACGAAGTAGCGTAAGCTATTGTGATCTGTCTTGACTGTAAACTTGCCACCCACCAGATACTATTTGAATTTAGCTAAGGCGTGCATAATGGCAAGCATCTCCTTGTCATAAGTGTAATAAAGCCTCTCACTGTCCTTAAGTTTCCTACTCTCGAATGCTATGTGATGCTTGTCCTACATCAAAACTACACCAATCCCATTCCCTAAAGCATCGCACTCTAGAACAAAGGAGCAAGACAAATCCGGAAGAGCTAAAACCGGACAAGTACTCATGACTGTTTTGAGTCTATCAAAGACTACCTCAGCCTCATCTATCCACCTGAAAGCCCCTTTCCGAGTAAGATCGATGAGGGGAGCTGATGTTTGACAAAATCCCTTAACGAACCTCCTGTAGTAAGAACATATGTAAGGGATACCCTTAAATGCCCAAAAAAAAAACTACACAACTGCTGATAGGAATTTTGTCAAACAGTTTGCATCCAACTCCTTATTCCTCTATTTACTAATTTAACCCTTATGACTTCAGCAATGGGACGTTTATATTGTTTGCTTGCATGGAATTGAAAATCAGTCAACATGAACCAAAAGAAAGTACAATGATATGCAGATTTGAAATTGTATTGTTGCTAATAAGATGTTATTTTCAGAATTTAATAAAATCAAATACATGGCAGATTATCAACTCACTAATTGCTCCGATATTATTGACATAATGCTCCAGCAAATGTTATTTAAACCCGCTACTACAGTGACATGAGTAGTGCCGCATGAACAGTAACCGCGTGAATAGTGCCGCATGAACAGTACCCGCATGAATAGTGTCGCATGAATAGTTTCCGCGTGAACAGTGCTGCTACAGTACTTTGTCTTTCAAACAGTCCAATACCTTCATAAAATCATTCCCTCAAAGTAGCATAAGTGTTGGATGTGTAATGAAGAAGATATGAGAAAAACATCAAATCCGCCTGTAGCTAGAAATGCGCCCAATCTGCCTAATAATGAAGCTAATAACAATGGATTCCAAAGGCCAAACCCCAAGGGAATGATGTCTAGAATGCCACAAAAGAGGATCGACGTCCTCTAATGCCAAGAACGGATCTACGACTCACACATCATATTTTCTTCTCATATTCAACCTGCCCAACAATGGCCACCAACTCTCCTTTTATTTCAACTTCATAGGGTTGACCCACTTTTCACAAGCAATGTGGGATAAAGAGTTTTAAAATAAAATAATATAAAATGACATCTTACGTCTCCCTTGAACGTCCCCTCTCAACACACCACCCAACATAAATAATTTTAAAGTAACACTTTATCATTTTAACATTTAATTTAAATGCTACTTTAATAAACTCTCGGCATTAAAATAATATATCAATCGGACTCGAAATGAAGCAAGTGATAGCTTGTCAAAAAGCTCTCGACACAAAGCTTCAAGTCCAATCATTAGAAATATGCCAACTCTGATGCCCAATCAACTTACTATAAATAGTAATTCCATCCAAAGACCCCACAAACAAACTCTAATTGGCCTCAAACTAGGAATGACTAGGCCAAATCCCTCCAAGATCCCCCTGAACTCCTCGCTAGCCCTCGGGACCAAGCAAAACTAGGCTAGCGGCAACATAGCTGACAATTGCTAAAGAGGGGACATTACAGTCCATCCCCCTTGAAATTGCTTGTCCTCAAGCAATCTCAGTTTCGTCTATTGTAACACTTGCTCGCCTACCCATGCAGCATCCTCATCTGGCAAGTCTTTCCATTTTACCAAGTATTCCTTAACTACCCTATTCCTAAGAGTCCTCTCCCTGGTATCTAGAATAGCATCAAGGACCAACACAAGCTTCCCCTCCTCATCCAACGGTGGCAAATCTGCAGAATGCACAATTCTTTGACCAATGGCTTTCTTAAGCCTCGACACATGAAACACATTATGCACTCGACAGCCCTCCGGAAGCTCAATCTCATAGGCGACCTCGCCCACTCTGCGAATCACTCTGTGGAGACCATAAAACCTAGGCTTCAACTTCTCGGCTCCGCTCTTCTTGAGCGATGACTGTCTGTATGGTTGTAGCCTCAAGTAAACCATATCCCCTACCTCAAAACTGTGCTCTACCCTGTGTTGATCAGCATACAACTTTTGTTGATTCTAAGCCTGCTGTATGTTGTCCCTGAGCACTCTCAAGATATCCTGACTATCCTGCAATAAGTCTTTGGCTTTGGGCACTCTGTTGTCCCCCTAAACTAAATCAATGAAGCTAGGTGCTTCATAAGCATACAGTGCCATGAAAGGAGTCATCCTGATGGACATATGATAAGTGGTGTTATAACAGTACTCTCTCATATGCAGCCATCTGACCCAAGCTCTCTGTTGTGCACTCACATAGTTCCTCAAATATCCCTCCACCCATTTATTCACAATCTCTATCTGCCCATCTGTCTGTGGATGATAACTAGTGCTGGGTGTAAGATCTGTACCACACAACCTTAACAATTCCTGCCAAAAAACACTCATAAATTTACTATCTCGGTCACCGACTATGAATCTAGGCAGCCCATGTAACTTGAATATCTCTCTGAAGTAAAGATCTGCCACCTGTGTTGTTGTGTAAGTGGATGGAATAGCAAAGAAGTGAGCAAACTTTGTCAAGCGGTCTACCACCACATAGATGCAATCTCTCCCCTGCACTCGTGGTAACCCAGTGATGAAGTCCATCGAAATACTTTCCCATTTCTTGTCAGGAATGAGCAAAGGCTGAAGCAACCCTGCGGGAAAAGTGTGCTCTTCCTTATGCAGACACACCACGCACTCTCACATATCTCTGCACGTCATCCTTGAGTCCCCTCCAGGGGAATCTCTCGCAGATCTGCCTATAAGTTTTGAAGACCCCACGATGTCCAGTTGTAGGCACATTATGAAATGCCCTCAAGATCTCTCTAAACTATGATGTAAGAATCAAATAAATACTATCCTCAAATCTAATCAACCCATCCAACACCGCGTACCTGTCATCCTGAATGGTGCCTGCAACTATCCCAGAGGCCGAATCATCTCCTACATACTCCGCTGCAATCCAATCTCTCCAATCTTTTGAAATTTCTACCAGAGCACATAAGTGAGGTCTCCGAGATAAAGCATCAGCCACCACATTTTTCTTACCTTTGACAAACTCTATGTCAAAGTCATAAGCTTGCAATTTGGTAACCCATTTCTGCTGCCGGTCATTAAGATCATGCTGGCCCATGAAGTATTTAATACTATTGTGAACAGTCTTGATCACAAAACGTCCACCTACCAAATAAGATCGGAATTTGGCCAACTCATGCATTATGGCCAACATTTCCCTGTCATAGATAGAGTAGCTCCTCTCGACTCCTCAGAGCTTCCTACTCTCGAAAGCAATGGTGTGTCTCTCCTGCATCAATACTGCCCCTATCCCATCTCCTGAAGCATCACACTGAAGCTCAAATGGTTTTGTGAAATCAAGTAGAGGTAGAACCGGACAAGATGACATCACCTGTTTGAAGTGGTCAAAACATCTATGCGCTTCCTTTGTCCATGTGAAGGCCCCCTTCTTGGTGAGATTCGTCAAAGGTGCGGCAATCTGTGAGAATCCCCTAACAAACCTCCTGTAAAAACCACATAAACCAAAGAACCCCTTAAGCTATGTGAGGTTTGTGGGAGTAGGCCAATCTACAATAGCTCTAATCTTTTCGGAATCAACCCAAACACCATCTGCACTACTAATCTCCTCTCTAAAATATCTATGACCAACACAGCTAACCTCTGAAATTCACTGATATACGTCTCAACTAATCCCCACTACTTGAGCTGCGCCAACTCCTTAAACTATAACTCAGGATCCTTGGTATCAAATCTCTCTATGAGCCTCTCAGTGAACTCCTCATAAGATGTGATCTGATTATGCCCCAAGGTTACCATGCCATGGTGCCACCACTCATGCGCTAGGCCATCCAAATGAATAGCTACATACTTGATAGCCTCCTCCTCAGGCATAAGATTCAGCTGCAAGTATGTATCTACCTTCTGCACCCAAGCTAGTGCAGTCATCTTCCCTAAAGCATCATAATAAGGTTTCCAACTTTCTTTCTCAGCTCAAAGTTTTGATTCCTCCCTCCTACTCTAGGCATGTGTCTCATCCTCAAGTCCATATAATCTCTGAGGGAAATATCCGCCTGAAACTTCGGTCCACTAGCCTCCCAGTCCCTCTTGAACTGATCCTGTAACTTGGTAATTTGCAGTTCGTTTACTAGTTGAACCGGATCTCTTGGTGGGAAGGTGGGTAGAAGAGGTCTCGAGCTCGCTATCCAAGCTGGGTGTACATGTCTAAAGTTATCAATCTCATTCCCATTGTTGCCATGTCCATTATTATTACCATTAATGTTATCCTCAGGACCATTGTTGTTGCCTCGGCCTCCATTATTATCATTGCCCCCATTGTTATTGTTTCCATTGTTGGCATCACCTGGATTAATGTTGAGGCCCATCTGTCTAGCCATAAGCTGTAGCATCATGTCCATTCGCCTGTTCTGCTCCTGCTGCATACGCTGCCCCTGCTCTAATGTATCCAGTAACTGTCTGAACATTACCTCCCCCTGATCTGGACCGGTATTCCTGCCTCTGCCTAGTCCTATATTCCTATCATCTCGGTCACCCATATTGCTTTCCTGATCAAAGAATATCTCCTTTGTGTCTGTATGACTGGATTCTATGTCCAACCGCACGGATGAAATAGATTGTTCGCTCTGCAAGTTTGAAATCCTATTTTGTCTTACTATGGTATTGCGGAAGTTATAAGGCCCTTGTCACATGCTCAAACATACTTTCTTAACCTGTTTTATTCCTGATTTTAGTGTTTTGACATTTCGTCAAACACTTTATCCTCTCCCTTGTTGTTCTAAATTTCCTTTAATGCCTCCACAGGATGGCAGGACAACTTGGCTCTGATACCACTGTAAGGGACACCCTTAAATGCCCAAGAAAAAAACACTAAACAACTGTTGATAGGAATTTTGTCAAACAATTTGCATCCAACTCCTTATTCCTCTGTTTACTAATTTAACCCTTATGACTTCAGAAATGGGACGTTTATATTGTTTGCTTGCATGGAATTGAAAATCACTCAACATGAACCAAAAGAAAGTACAATGATATGCAAATTTGAAATTGTATTGAGATGTTATTTTTAGAATTTAATAAAATCAAATACATGGCAGATTATCAACTCACTAATTGCTCCAATATTATTGACATAATGCTCCAGCAAATGTTATTTAAAACCACTGCTACAGTGACATGAGTAGTGTCGCATGAACAGTAACCGCGTGAATAGTGCCGCATGAATAGTGTCGTGTGAACAGTACCCGCATGAATACTGCTGCTACAGTACTTTGTCTTTCAAACAGTCCAATACCTTCATAAAATCATTCCCTCAAAGTAGCATAAGCATCGGATGTGTAATGAAGAAGATATGAGCAAAACATCAAATCCACCTGTAGCTAGAAACGCGCCCAATCTGCCTAATAATGAAGCTAATAACAATGGATTCCAAAGGCCAAACCCCAACGGAATGACGTCTAGAATGTCACAAAAGAGGATCGACGTCCTCTAATGCCAAGAACGGATCTGCAACTCACACATCAATTTTTCTTCTCATATTCAACCTGCCCAACAATGGCCACTAGCTCTCCTTTTATTTCCACTTCATAGGGTTGACCCACTTTTCACAAGCAATGTGGGATAAAGAGTTTTAAAATAAAATAATATAAAATGACATCTTATGTATCCCTTGAACGTCCCCTCTCAACACACCACCCAACATAAATAATATTAAAGTAACACTTTATTATTTTAACATTTAATTTAAATGCTACTTTCATAAACTTCCGACATTAAAATAATATATCAATCGGACTCGAAATGAAGTAAGTGATAGCTTGTCGGAAAGTTGTCGACACGAAACTTCAAGTCCAATCATTAGAAATATGCCAACTCTGATGCCCAGTCAACTTACTATAAATAGTAATTCCATCCAAAGACCCCACAAACAAATTCCAATTGGCCTCAATCTAGGAATGACTAGGCCAAATCCCTCCAAGATCCCCCTGAACTCCTCGCTAGCCCTCGGGACCAAGAAAAACTAGGCTAGCGGCAACATAGCTGACAATTGCTAAAGAGGGGACACATTCTGCGGTGGTGGCCAATCCCAAATTGCCTAGATTTTCTCCTGGTGTACCTTAACTCCATCAGCCCCTATCACATGCCCCAGGTAGAGAATCTCAGTCAATCCAAATTCGCACTTGGATTCTTTCGCAAACAGAGACTGACTCTCCATGATGCTAAGAATCTCATCCAAGTGCTGCAAGTGATCTGCCCACGTCTTGCTAAAGACCAAAATGTCATCGAAGAACACCAAGACGCTCTTGCACAATTGCATTTTGAATATATGATTCATGCACGACTGAAATGTAGCAGGTGCGTTAGTGAGCCCAAATGGCATCACTAGAAATTTGTAGTGCCTGTAGTGACATCTGAAAACTGTCTTATGAACATCCTCCTCTCAGACACGTATCTGATGGTAACCCCAATCGAATATTTATCTTCGAAAAATAAACAGCCCCATGCAACTCATCTAACAGCTCATCAATCCTGGAAATGAGGTACCTGTTCTTGATGGTCCTCTTTTTCAGTGCACGGTAATCAATACACATGCGAAGAGTGCCATCCTTCTTCACCAATACTACTGAAGAAGCAAAGGGGCTGGAACTAGGTCTGATGTGCCCCATGTCTAAAAGCTCCTTGATCATCCTCTCAATTTCTTCCTTGTAGTGTCGGGGATGACGATAAGGGATGGTGATTATGGGCTTGGCGCCCTCCAACTCAATGATATGCTCAAAGCCCCTGTCTGGAGGTATACCTAGAGGGATGTCCTCAAAAACCCGCTTGTGCTTATCAAGCACATCTTGTATATCTGTGTGAACCTGCTGGCCTGAATCCAATGGGGGTCTAGAGGATATGAAACACTGGGCTGCCCACTCCATATTGTTGTGTCTAATGATGGCCTCCATCCTGTGAGCTGAAACCAATCGTGATCCACCATCTGGCATGGCCTTAAGCATAATCAATTGATCACCCTACATAAACTTTAACAATTTCAGTTGATAATCAACGATGTATCTCCCTATGGTCTGTAGCCACTGCATGCCCAAAATGGCGTCAAGACTATCCAAGTGAATGACATAGAAATCAGCCTCTAGGAGATAATCCCCAAAGTGAATCGGGAGTCCTAAAATGTTCCCTGTGCAACTCAACAAATCTCCCTCGGCCACCTTTATCTCAAACTCTGAAATGCTGTCTATCTGGAGTCCTCTCCTGGAAACCAAACCAGCATTGATAAAATTATGAGTAGCAACTGTGTCTAGAAGGCAAATGATCTGTTGTCCTCTAACCACTCCCTTGAGACAAAAAGAGTGACATGTGAGGATACCTGAGAGAGATGCTAGAGTAATAGGAGGCTACTCATGGGAAACCTCCCTCTTCTTCCCCTCTGTTGAATGCTCGTCCTGAGCCTCCTCATCGCTGTCCTCAACATCGCTGCCCTCCTACTGCTCACAGTCATCACCGGAAACCACCTCAATGTAGTGTATCTTGCCTTTTCCAAGGCACCTGTGGTTTGGAGCCCAAGGCTCTCTGCATGTGAAGCACAACTTCTTTCTTCTCAATTCATTCCTTGTCTCAAAGTCAAGTCTAGGGGGTGTGCTCTTATTCTGATTTTTATTCTTTCGAAACGAAGAGGATCCCTTGAAGGTTTTCTTTGGTGGCTGCATAATAGAAGATGGTGAATCTAAATCATGCGCTAACTTAATAGCGTCATCTAGTGTGCCCGAATTGAGGACTCTTAAGTATTCCTCCAAATCTGTCCTGTAGGCCCTCAATGAACAACATTACCTTCCTCCTCTCAGACATATCGGAAACCATAATAGATATCCTCTGAAACTCGTTAATGTAGTGGTCCAAAGACCCACTCTGTCTCAACTGGGCTAACTCCCTGTAGTAAACCTCAATTTCCTTCTTGTCGAAACGGGTAATCAATTTAGTGTTGAAGATCTCATAAGATGTAATCAGCCTATGATTCAGGGTGACAAGGCCATGATGCCACCAGTCATATGCTACACCCTCTAAATGCATGGTCGCAAACTTAATTGCTTCCATTTCTGACATGGGTTTAAGGGTCAAGAAGGTGTCTAGCTTGTGAATCCAATCTCTCACGGATGTCTTACCGCTGCCATCAAAAGTAGGAAGGGTCAATTTAGTCATCGCATGCTTTAGATCCATGTTCTGACCCTTGGGTCTCCTATCCTGTTGTGCCCTGCCAAATTCCCTCTTCTGTGCCATGTACTGAACAAAGGTCAAGTCAGCCTTGACTCTATCAGGTAGCATATCCCACTCATCGTGCATGGCTAAAACATTATCAGGAAGTCTGGCTGTTGCCTCAGGCTGGGCTACCTTTTCCTCTGCATTATTTTCCGTGAAAGTAGGCATAAGGGGCCTACCTGTAGTACGAGTGCT
Source organism: Chamaecyparis obtusa (assembly GCA_027943335.1). Taxonomy (NCBI): domain Eukaryota; kingdom Viridiplantae; phylum Streptophyta; class Pinopsida; order Cupressales; family Cupressaceae; genus Chamaecyparis; species Chamaecyparis obtusa. Next base: position 1,297,484 of record BSBK01003396.1, read on the forward strand.
TGCTCTAGCAACTCTGGGTGACCCTGCTACATTGCTACCACCACTGTGATGGCTCTGGGGCCTCCTGGGTGTCACTGTCAACTGTTGAATAACCCCTATGAGCTGATGTAAGTAACCAAAGAAATGAGAATCACCCTTGAATCGCTGGAATCGCCAGTTTCACGAGTCGATTGAAGGCAAATGATTTTTTTTGAATCGTGAATCGGCTCAGCCGGTTTTTTGGCATGAATCGCTTGAATCGCCTAAACAGGCGATTCATACCAAAAATCGCATGAATCGTCCCAAAATATCGGACGTGAATCGACATATTGCTAAAAAGTCAAGTCAAATTTTTTAAAAAACACAAATATTTTCAATGTTTTTTTTTTTGCCTTTCCTATTTGTTGTAAGTTTATACAAATATAACATTAAGTATAAATTTTAAATTATAAAATATATATACTTCAGGATGTTTGAGATAGGTTCCAGCTTCATAGGAGTTAAGATGCAGATTCTAGATTTTGGGGGTTTTCAAAAAATTCCAAACAACCAAATTTCAAGATTCAACAAGCCTTTAGCAGGATTACCTCCCACAATCCATCATGGCTTTCTAAGGTCAAACTGAAGCTGGCAAAAGTATTCTCAAAGGGTTTTAACTCATTTTATCACAAATCACTTGGTTTCGACCCCATCTCTATGACAAACTTAGCTTAGCTCTCGCCCAAATCCCAAACAGACATGACTTCCCAATGGGCCAAAATCATTCAAACCTCATTTGCTGGACCTAGGGACTTGAAAACAGCCACCAACAAAGACTACCTAAGATCTACTTATGAAGACTTTGACATTTGGCATTGATCAATGATCAAGCATCACAGATTCATACTATGAAACGATTTAGTTTTATGGATCTTACAGATACTAATAGACATACGTTTCATGGATCTTCATCTTACATACATTTATGATTTGATGTCTTATGGATCTTCATCTTACATACATTCTATGATTTGACTCATTACGATCCTATGATTTCTATTTACTTTAGCTACAATTTACATTTTACGTGTAATGTGTGTGATGGATTTATCATTTATGTTCCTTGCTTATGTATATTAGCTTCTATTTGATGATGTTATAGTGTGTTTAAGTTATATTCAATAAAGGGTGCATGAAATAAGTTTTAAATTGTTAAAATCTCTAAATTTCAAGGGTTTTTTAAATTTGCCGATTTGTGGTCAATTCGATTCCGATTCATGGCCGATTCACGATTCGATTCGGCCTTGCCGATTCCGATCCAATTCCGATTCTCGTTTCTTTGGATGTAACACATCAACGATGTGATCCTGTCCCTCACGAATGGCCCTCATTGTTTCCCTGACCTCTCTATCTTCCTCCGTCGTGCTTATACCCTGAGTGCCCTATTCAAAAACAATCTCCTTGTCTGCCTCAATATGACTATCCTCTATATCAACCTGTACTGACAGCTTTGGCTGTCCCTGTTCAACCCTGTTGTGTCTAAAATTATACTCCCCGTGTCTTCTATGCATGCCTAGACAGCATTACCATAAGGTGAAAATAAGCCCACTAGGCTGGCAAGACCGCTAGCTCTAATACCACTGTAATGTCCTAACTCAAACTCAGCTAAGAGTTTCTGACTTAATCTTGACTGAAGGTGTTCAATATAGGATTCTCATAAAAATTTCATTACAAGGATATCACTGTTTAGCTGGGTGTTTGTTCATTCGTAATGTGTGTCCTTCACATAACTATTCAGCATATATGTGTATCCCAAACATACAATAATAAACTCCAAGCAATGCACGAACTTCAATATTGCGGAAGAGAATCAAGTTGCATATTTATTCAATATTTTAAACATTAAATACAACTACATATAACAGTAACAAATACCAACCGGTTTCCCTGACCAAGTGTGGGATGTTTGCTGCTTCTCTACCCGTAAATGCCAATCAGTAGGCCAAGAAACGACCAATGTATGATGTACTGCGGGAGTGATGAGTGGCTCAGCCCCAAGAGTTTTTCTTCAAGCTGTTGTCGCAGCTCCCTACACCCAACTAGATTTCTCAGACCCACGTTAGACTGCTAGCTTCACGTGAGTCACGTTTGGGCTGTGTTTGATCTCCCCCGCGCTATATACCTGCTCCAACCCGAGCTGCAGCCTCAAGCATCATCCAATGGAGAATGGAGGTAACTCCTATGTTCCGCAGTGCACAGTTTATGTTGGGAGTGTGGACGGAATCACTACTAGGATGTCAGGTTCAACTAGGGCTCGCAACCAAGAACAAATCCCTTCCTTACGCGGCTGCTATAGGAGTATCTCTTTTTCCTGTATAATACCAGTCACACCAAGTCAAGTATGGATGATAAATATAACTGTGATAAGCCAGACGTTATGTGGATGGAAGCTTTTTACTATCTTTATGTCGCCTTGTTCTGACTTGAGATTTTCTGTTACAAATAGCAGAATAAGAGAGAGATTGTAGTCTGAGATGAGTTCCCCAAAACTAAATCCAAGATCACTCCTTTTGATGCAAATATGGACCTTGAATAAATTCACTCAAAGAAGAAGGCTAGGTGGGCGTCCAACCTTTCAGATTTCCAAAAGGTTTGCGTCCTCGAAAATATAACCAGTCACATATGCAACCAGATTTTACTTTTCCTTGTTTATATTATTTCATGGTGCTTTTCCCAATGTGTACTTTTTCTTTTATAACCTCGAAGTGAGGGAAAGCACGGAAAACGAAGCCATGTGGGATAAAAGAGCTCACTTAAGTCACTTTTATAAAATAAAGTAACTTTAAGTCATAAAGTGACTTTATAATATCACTTTATAAAATAAAGTGATTTAACTTTAGAAATAGAGCCCAAATATTAAATATTTCGCCACTGAAACTTGCGACTGGCTGGCATCCTCTGAAAAGAAGCCATTAGCCTATCTGGATGGGAAGATAGACTAATCAAGCGCCATAATGGCCTACTGTTGGGAAGGGGACATTACAGTTATGTCCCTGGAACCAAACAAACCCAGTAACTTAGGTGGTAACATTTACACAATTTTCAAGGGGCAGATTAGAATATGAGAATTGTCTTCCCTTCTACAGTATCCAAAAACATATACATTATGGAAATTCAGAAGCAACCAATCACTTCTAACCCTGTTCAGCCACCATGTCTAAAGGTTATGAATTATAGACAAACACTTTAGACCAGTCTCCCTAACTCTATCCTTCTAAACACTCTGCTGCCCCACCTAACCTAGCCTCTTACACAAGAACCATACTCTTATCAATCTTATGTTCGCTGTAATGTCGCCTTTTTGATATGGATTTAATAATAAATAATAATACCAAACTAAAATAAAAAAAATAAAATTTAATAGTTTAATGAATGGTTAATAGACATGGGATAAAGAGTTATGACTATTGAAGGATTAAAAGGTATAAAAAGCATCAAATCATTGTCAATCATCAATTTGTCTTGGAATCAAGCAAACAAACAATTCGGCAATGAAGGAATAAATCAATCAGAGAATAAGTCTTGAATTTGTGGAAGTGACTTTCAAATAAGGAGGATGAAACCCCTCCCAAGTTCATAAAGAGACTTAGAAAGAAATTAGAAAACCCTTATTTCTCCTTTTCAAGTTTGGATGAAAACCTAAACCTTGGTAAGCCTTGAAGGATGAAAATCCTCCAAGGTTGAAACTAAGAGCTTCAACCATAGTTGGAAAACTCGCCAAAACGAAAACAAGGCCTGAAAAAAAAACTCGGGAAAAACTCTACCAGTTTTCAGCAAAAACTCGGGAACTTAAAAAATTGCTTAAATTTAATTAGAAATGCAATTTTTTTGCAAAATTCAATGAGAAGATGCATCCAATGAGTCAATAAATGAGAACATAAAAGAAACAAGCTGAGTCTAGATATATTTAAACACAAAGTGGGTACAAAATCGCATTCTCATGAGGAATGTTGGTGGCTGGAAGCAAAATAGTAAATAGTTTCTGTAAAACTAAAAGTAAATACATCATTACAATTACATCTTCCTCTTCCTAGCTCTAGTAAAAACTAAAGGAGAGGTAGAACTAGAGGGTCTAGTTGTTGTTATATGGAACCTAATTAGATTCGGAGGTTATTTTTTCCCCACTCTTACTAGTGCAATTTCCCCCCAAATTTTTCATCGGGGGTTTGGGGGCAATGCCCCCAAGATGGGGTCTAGGAGCAGCGCCCCTCACACGCTCCCTGTCAAGGGGCAACGCCCCGCGAAGCCAAAATGACTTATTATTGTACAAAGGCATCAAGAAATATTTTTCAGTAAAATAGAAGTGAACAAATGAGAAATAAAATTAACTAGGGGCCATTTTTTTGCCTTTAAACGCTAGAATGAGATTGCGGCCGAGTTTTTCAGCGAATTTTTGGGGTGAGTAAAAGTCAGAAAAACTCGCAAAGCCCCAAAAACTTGTAGAGTTTTTGCAACCTGTCGAGTACTCTATTAGTGTTCCATCTATGATACTTTCAATGATGAAAAACCTTAAATATTCTTGGCAAGTTATGGATGAAAACCACAACTATGGTACGCCCTTAAGGTATCCCACACCCGTACCAAGTACGTACAGTACAGCTTCACCTAGGGGTACACCCTAGATACGTACCCAGGTGTCTGGGTACGCCCAAGTACATGCCCTAGCATAACCAAGTGTACACAAAGGCATTGGACGCCAAAAAATAACAAAAACAAACATTTTTTGACTTTTTCTTTTGTATCCAAGAATCCTAAAATGCCCTAAAAGCATCATTTTGCTCTCTTCACTCTCTCTTTTCTCATTTTTGCAAACCTTTCCCCGCATCCCTTGTCTTGTTGGGTTTTTCTTACATGTAACACCTCATGCAGTTTATCATTGCTGCCCCTCAAACCCCTTAGGGTCTCCACTCCTATACCCCCACTAGTTAGTGGGATCTCTTGTCATATAAGAAATTTGATTACAATGAGGAGGTGTAGGAGTACAGACCAGAATCAAGAACTTAAACAACTAAAATTATCACTATTAAATGCTAATTGATAAAGATAAATATTTAATACTTAATTATCAATTGGCATTTAATATTTATCTTTATCACTACCATTTTGGCATTTGGCATTGATTAATGATTATCATACTATCAAATGTATTTAGTTTTACATTTTTGTATATTTCTTAAATTTATTTATTTTGGACAAGTAATCGGCCTTGGCCTTGTTATTATATTTTATTAATAACATAATATTTACACCTCTGTTCAATGCAGGCACCAGTACAAAAAGAACGGAGGGAAGAAAAACCTTTGGTGTTGCCCGAGACTTGAGGAAGTCTTGTACATCAGAATTTACATCTCCCGCTTCTATATGCAGGTAAGTTAGGATGAAAAAAGCTCCTCATCTACAAATACAATATTTTTCATAATTCTTCAGTCACTTTTACAGAGCTTTCATATACATTACGTTACATTTTACATAAAGACCAATCTGTATTTGAGCCAGATGGTTCATAACACAGCAAATGGGAGAAATTTGGTGCATACAGAGAGAGAGGAAAGTAGCAAAGCTCCAAAAAATTGAGTATTCTACCAGAAAACCTACAAGCTCATCAAAATCCAGACCTTTCATGCCTACCTTTATACAAGAGGATGAGCTTGGACAAGAGGATGCTGAGATTTTGGATAAATATCAAGCAATGGGGGAAGATTTTCATGCCCTGATCGCTTTTAGAGACTACTTGGAGGTCACCAAATGTACAAAGCCAAAGAAGAAACAATGGAATCAAGGGAAGCAGAATTATGAGCTGCAAAAAAGGTTGGAAAATCTATCCTTACCTAGTTTTGATGGACCATCTACGGGTACAGCCGGAGCTTGGATTCACAAATCGGATACTTCCTTGCCCTGAATCAGATGTAGGAGAGTGAAGCCATCAACCTGTCACCTTGAAGGAGTTGGACATGAATGGTGGTATCATGGTTTAGTGACTCAGGGTCATGGTTCGATTGTTTCTTATGATCAGTTTTGCACTTCATTGATAGAGCAGTTTGACCACAAGGATTTAGAAGTACACTCAAGAGAGTTGGCTTAATTGAGAGAAGTTGGGATGATTGATGCATACATTTCAGAGTTTCAGCAATTGTTAATAATGGTTTCTGATGTGACCGAGAGGAGATTGGTTTCTTGGTTCATAGAGGGTTCGCCGGAAACTCTCAGGGGTCGAGTCAAAGCTTTTGATCCTCCTCTTTCTGATGACATTAAAAGAGCACGCCACGTGGAATTTTTTAGTCCTAAGAGTAAACACAATCATGAGGATACACATGCCAAGCAAAAGAAATCATTTCAAGAGCAGTTAATTGTTCCATCCAAACCAAGTAAGGGAGATAATAAGAAATTGGATTTTGTGAGCGAGAATGAGCTGAATAAGAAGTTGTGTTTCCATTGTCATGAATCATGGGCACCCGGTCATATAGATGTCTTGAGGAAGGTAAAATATATTACATTGAAGTTACATCAGACAATTGATGATATTTCAAAGAGTGGTAATGAAGAACAAAATAATATAGCCTTAGCACATGGGCTACTGCTTTACTTCCAAGTATTCCCAAGCATCAACCATTTCGAGTAAGAGGATTTGTGAATGGGTTGCAAGGGACATGTTTGGTGTACAGCAGTGCAACTCACAATTTCATGAGTGATAGCCTGATGTCAAGAAAAGGATTGGAATTGGAGGATTTTGCAAGATTCATTGTGATGATGGTTGATGGATTTAAGGTGAGATGCAATAAAAAGGAATCACAAATGAGCATTGAGTTTAAAGACTATACGTTCACCTATGATTTCTACATGATTGAGATTCCTGATTCTGACATCATATTGGGAATCCAATGGTTGCATTATCTTGGATGATACATTTAGGACTTCCAGCAGATAGAGTTAGAGTTCATGGTGGATGGAAAGAAGATAATTCTCAAGGCCTTGGTGGATGAAGTACCACAGGTAGCAGCAGCAAGGTTGAACACAGCAATGAATAATCACAATGTGGAAAGGGAATAGCCTTACCAATTGATTTTCTAAGGAGTGAATATGATATTGGTACAAGAATCTTTTCGCGTATGACATTTTATGATGAGCTTTCGATCTAGTATGCATCTATGGTGGGCAGATTGGAGTATGTGGAAAGGATGAGTGTACAAACACCCATAAGTATGCAGAAAGTTGTTAATCAAATTTCAGTCTACAGCATGAGTATGGAGTGGTGGGATTGTGATGAGACATTGTTGGAAGGAGAGTGGATAAGCATAACCATAGGAGTACTTTCACATGTCAGAGTTGCAGGTTCCAATAATGGTGATTGCTTCAGAGTGATATAGAGTTTTTCATACAAGTGGTTTGGGATCCTAGTGGTGCAGCAGAGAATTGCTCGAGGACAAGCAATGTTTGGGCAGGGAGGACTGTAATGTCCTGAATTTTTAAAGTGACAATTAATTAAATTGATTTTAAAAAAATATTCAAATAATGACTTAATATTAATTAATTTAATTAAATAATAATAAAATATTATGAAATGTCACTTTAATAAATAAAGTTCTTAGAAATAAGAATAAAATTGAAGTAGGCTAAGTCGGCTTAATATTTTAGATGCTTCTTGGGGTCCTTTGTAAGGAAGGGTTTTGCATTGTATTGGACATGTTCAGATGTTTGTTGAATTTGATGTATGATTCATTTTCTTCGAGGAGTGAACTTCTGAACATGAAAACCCTTGGAGTTGAAGGTGTGGACGAAAACCATCCCTTCCCATGGAGTGTTTGCAAGGCAGCAGGCACTATTGGGCAAATTACTGGAGACCCCTTTGGAGAAAAATTTGAAATAATAAAGTTGCTTGCTGGTCTGAGGTACTTTTACCTGATTTGTTAAAAAAAAAGATTATTTCATTTTGAGTGTCATATTGGCACATTATTTTTTTGGACCCGGATTCATTATTTGGTTTCATTTTAAGTCTTGGAATGAGGAAGATATATATTGACCAATTAATATTCTGAAGCCGTGACTAAATGAATATTACAATTAATGTTGCAAAGTCCAGTTTGATTAATCAGTGGCTTATTTTTAATACTTCATCAAAGGCTTCAATATTTCTGATATTTGGTGATTAATATTTTTCTCTGGCACATAAATTTATTGGACATCAAGCTGGGCATGTGGGTGTCTCTCAGCCATCCCAGCAGGGCTAAGATCTCATGTCTGAGCCTGCAGGGATTTGGAAAGGGATTACTATGTGCACTTCATTTTTGGCAAGTGTGGTCTTCATTTCCTTGTCATCAAGCCTCTATTCCTGGACGCTGCTTTCCTGCGTGGCCTCTTTCATAATGGAGACTAGCTCTTTGAGTTATGGGTTCTAGAAGAAAACTTTTGGATGTGCGTTGAATACATGATTGCCATTGGCCACCACCTTCAGTTCTGGAACAGTTCATTGGACTTGATCAGAAATAGGAAGGAATATTTGAGATTAACACTTGTTATGTATGATTCGAGTGTTTCCATACCAATTTCAGAATCACAAAAGCTTGAAGAGTGCTGTAGGATTGTCTGCGAATTGCAATAATGTATACAGATGGTTCGTGCAAATTAATGAGCTTGTGGTAGGATTTGGCTGGATAGTATTAAGTTGCCTTGGTGTTCGGTGCTGCTGATCTGTATTACTGGACACAATAATGATTAGTTTCTGATTTATACATATAAGGATATCATCTGTATAATGTTTCTGAGTTTCATCTTCAGCAGAATCTATTCAATTAAAGGTCTGCAAAATATCTATTTGTAAACTTCTCTTCAGTGATTTATGGTGCTTTCATTCTTGGTGGTAGTTTCTCTGCTGTTCAATTGGTGAGTTCTTTGATTATATGTTGTTCACATCTGCTGCTCGTAGATAAATTTGTGTGGTGAATTATTGCAATGTATTCAATTACTTCTTAGCAATCCAACCAACAACATAGAGTGTCACAACAATCCTGTTGGAACCATCCTTGTGGCAAAAAGGAACCCAATTTTGGCATGCGTTGGTTCTTAGATGCTAGGCATCTGATCCCTATGGCTCATGTAGGTTGTAGACTTGGAACGGCTGCCTTAAAGATCCCACATGTTGGGTCTATGTGCTGTGATTTATTGTATATAGCTGCCTATAACAATGCTACAAATTATTCTCTGTAAACACTAATTCAATCTCCTCTGAAAGCAATTCATTTAAACCCAATCATGACTCAAGGTGAAGCCATTCATATCTTCAAAAATCACTGGATCTCTCACCATCTGTTGTTGCAAAAAACTCATGAAGAATCCCATTCTTCCAAGCTGTACTTACTGAAACCCTTGCACTCCAAGAAACTTCTCATTCACAAAGTCAATTATCAAATGCATGAATAAGTCGATTTTCAGCCTTGAGCCTTTATAATTCTTCTCAATACAAATCGACCAGGTAGCTTCTCATTCAGACCTCACATAACTTAAACATATTTTCTTTTGATGTGCTCACGTTGAGTTAGGGACTTTATAATAAATTGACCTCCTTTTAATAAGTGGCATAGCACATGACTTAAAGTCATTTGGCCCCTTTCATTAAAATGACTATAAATTGACTTTAACATTAATAAAGTGACTTTATTAATGATTAAATAATACTTTGCGCATAATACTTTGCGCACAATAAAGTCATTCCACTAAGCCAACCGACAAATGAGTCAACCACTGAGTAGACCATGAGTCCAAGTGCCCTTCCAGATATAGTAACTCCACCACATTGACTTACTATTAATAGTAAGTCCCTCAACCGAGCCAAATAACAAATACAAAAGCCTGAACCTGAATCCGACTAGGCACTGGTGTGGAGTAATGTCCAAAATGTCTTAGTGACTAACACAGAAGACCCTCTAACAACCTGACTTAGCCTACGAGGGCCACTAATAGGCTAATCCAACCTCGAACCATGGTGAGCTAAAATGGGGACATAATAGTCCACCCTCCCTGAAATTGCTTGTCCCCAAGCAATCTCAGAAACAAATAACACACTAGTCCCCACCCGGATCCCAAGGGTAGAATTGTGTAATGTCCTTGGTAATACCAACTAGCTCCTGTAATACCAACACTAGGATAACCGGTAGTACATGCCGAACCAAATCGGATCTGACTATACATGTCGTAGGAGTGAACATCTAATAGGAAGCAACTCAAGAGGCTGACAAAGCTCGCTTCCCAAAACTAAGCAAAGTGAGATGTCATACACACTGCCCAACATGTGCGCAACTAAACTGTGCATCTAAAATGGGTCATGAACAAGAGGATCAAAGAAAACACTAGAGGCACTCCTCAGTCCTCACTACGTAAACTCCTGAAAACTCCTGAGTGAGCCCTGTCTGAAATCTCGATGCACTGGAAGGATCCCAAACTCTGGATAGAAGCCTACGAAGAAGAACATCCTCTGACTTCTGCTGCTCAATTCTGATCTCAACTTCACAATGCCAAAAGGGGTGAAGCCAACCAATGGGACTCGCCCAAATGAAAATGCTAACCCTATCATCACTCAGGTCCCAAAGCAAACTTAACTCACATCCATCTGCTATGTGGAGATATGAATAACTAAGAGTACCCACAACACAACAATCTCCACCCTCCACTAAACTGTCCTGGATGTGTTGTATGCCCCCCATAGGTGTTGAATAACATGTAATCGCCCATCTTAGGTTGCTGATGTGAAACCAAACAGCACCCTCAAAACTACAAGACCAACCTGGGGGGATGTGAAGGATACCAACAGGTACATAGGACAATAGAGTATCATCCCCATGCTACTCTCACATGACGAGGAAATGATATAACTCTTCCCCAGTCTCATGTGTAGCAAAAACATTAGTGGTCGATCCACTTAGTGTGTGGTATAAGACTTGAGCATTTCATGGGTCTCAAGATGCAAGTTATGTGTACCAATAAAATTTTATGAATCATACCTCTTCGCTTGTTTACACATAATTGCATATTCTTCTTGCTTGCTTACCTCAAAAGAGTGATCAGCATTACCTCAAATAGCGGATTGCCATACAACAATGCAACATTCGTCTTAAACAAGATATTGTTCACAAAGTGAACCTCACCACTGTGCTGATCTGAACTGTATGTCTCTGCACATTCGTCGTCTTTGACACTTCCAACGTGAATGCCAACATTTGTAGACCCTTCCACAACATTTTCCTTATTGTACTGTTGTGTTGAATCTTTACTTGTAGGTGTGGATGAGTGCCTAGATTTCCTTAAAAGATAATCTTCATAACGCTGCAAATCATAACCTAACCTTTGTTGTGCTTGAGCAAGGTCCTTAACGATCTTTTCCAAGCTATGCCACTTTCCCATACCCACACAAAACACGAGTGCTGGTCACTCCAAATATCAACTATGTGAACTCAATGATTTTTAGTTTCAAAACCCTATGGCTGCATAAAAAAACCCAACCCTGCAGGATGGTAAGAAAGCGCTCTGATACCACTGTAAGAACCCTGCTGGCTCTACTACTGATCTACTAGCAACAAGTTGCTATTGATCTCTGAAGTATGTGTGTTTTTTGGTATTTTTTGGTGTTTTTTGATCATATAAAGACAATGCATGAAAAATAACTATCTCATACAAACCAATGCAATAGAATTTCAATTTCTTCAATTTATGATTTGATTGCATACAATAGAAATTATTGGAAATTCAAGGAATGAAATTCAGCAACACCAAATGAACTTGGATACTAACGCAGCTTTTGGAATTCATTAATTATAGCTTCAGATTATCGCACATTGCAGAAATTCACCTGGTCACCCATTCTTGTGGCAAAAACAATTCCAATTTTGGCATGTGTCAATTCTAGGATGCTACACGTCTAATCCCTATGGCTCACATAGGCTATAGACTTGGAACGAATGCCTTAAAGAGCCCACATGCTGGGTCTATGTGCTGTGATTTATTGTATATAGCCGCCTATAAAATGCTGCAAATTATTCTTTGTAAAACCTAATTCAATCTCCTCTAAAAACAATTCATTTGAACCCAATCATGACTCCAAGTTAAAGCCATTAATATCTGCAAAAGTCGATGGAGCTCTTGCCATCTCTGATTGAAAAAAACTCATAAAGAATTCCATTCTTCCAAACCCAATCATGTCTACAGGGTGAAGCCATTGATATATGCAAAAATCGATGGATCTCTTACCATCTCTAATTGAAAACAACTCATGAAGAATTCCATTCTTCCAAGATATAATTACTGAAACCCTTGCACTCCAAGAAACTTCTCATTCACAAAGTCAATTAACAAATGCATGAATAAGTCGATTTTTAGCCTTGAGCCTTTATAATTCTTATCAATACAAGTCGACTAGGTAGCTTCTCATTCACACCTCACATAACTTAAACATATTTGCTTTTAATGTGCTCACGTTGACTTAGGGACTTAATAATAAATTGGCCTTCTTTAAATAAGTGACATATAAATGCACATGACTTAAAGTCATTTGGGCCCTTTCATTAAAATGACTTTATAAATTAACTTTAAAATAACTTTATCATTAATAAAGAGACTTTATTAATGATTAAATAATACTAATGCACTCAATAAAGTCATTCCACTAATCCAACTGACGAATGAGTCAACCATTGAGTAGACCATGAGTCCAAGTGCCCTGCCAAATATAGTAACTCTACCACCTTGACTTACTATGAATAGTAAGACCCTCATACGAGACAAATAACAAATACAGAGGCCTGAACCTAAATCCGACTAGGCACTGGTGTGGAGTAATGTCCCAAATGCCTTAGTAATTGCCACAAAAGACCCCCTAACCAGCTAACTTAACCTACGAGGGCCATTGATAGACTAATCCAACCTCGAACCACGGTGACCTAAAATGGAGACATTACACAACTCAACATTGAGAAAAGCATTCTTAACATCCATTTAATGGAATTTCCATCCAAACTAAGTTGCTAAGGCAAGGACAAGCCATATGGTACTCATTTTGGTTGTAGGAGAAAAAGTCTCATCATAGTCAGTGCCTGCTTTCTGTGAGAACGCCCTAGTGAGATGAGCTTTTTACTTGTCAAGAGTTTTGTCATCTTTGTACTTAACTTTATAGACCCATTTGCAGCTAATAGACTTCTTCCCTGGAGGAAGATAAAAAATGGACCTGAGTGTTGTTCTTCAGAAGACTCTGGTGTTCAACTTCCATAGTTGTTTTCCACTGAGGGATCCCTTTAGCCTCACTATATGTTTGAGGCTCAAAAATACTATGAATGTTGGTCATGAGAGCAAAGTTAACTGTATCATGTTGCTTGCTCTTGTTTCTAGAAGATCTACTCTCGATGAGCTCATTAGGATGGAGATCACTGATAGTCTTAGCCCACCATTTAGGCTGAAGAGTAGAAGAACCAAGATCAAATGTTGGAGGAATAACTGGAACAAGATCTAGAACAAGTACAACAGGAGGAGTATCATTCGGAGGAAATTCAGATAGTGCATCATCAAAGTCAGAGTCTATCATCCCTCCCATCAAGTGAACCAAATGGAAGTCAAACACCCAAATCAGTAGCCTTCAAAGGCTGATCCTCAGAATTCTACATGGATGAAGAGAGTTGAAAAGGTCCTCATTCTTCATCAAAGACAACATCACAACTAAAGATAAGATGATCAATGTCTACATCAATCAACAAGTAATCCTTGTGGTTGTCACTATACCCAAAGAACATAAGTTTTTGACTCTTGGAATCCATGCATAGCTAAAGAACCATAGACTTTCAGATGACTGATCCTAGGCTTGTGACCATTCCAAGCTTCCTCAAGAGTCTTCCCCTTAACAGCTTGTGTGGGAGCCCGATTAAGAAGATAGAACGCAGTGAAAACTGCTTTTGCCCAAAATTTGTTAGGAACACTCCTTTGTTCCATCATTTACCTAGCCATTTCAATGATAGTGCAGTTTCGACGTTCAACAATGTCTTTCTGTTGTAGAGTGTAAGGTGTGGTTAACCGGAGTTTGATGTCGTGTGTATCACAGAAGGTAAGAAAGCAATAAAACAAAACTCCCCCACATTATCTAACCTAAGAGTGACAATAGGACAGCCAAACTCTTTTTCTACTAAGGCCTTAAATTTCTGAAATACAGTAAACACATCTGATTTCTGTCTAAGAAAGTACACCCACATTTTATGACTAAACTCATCAACAAAAAACAAGAAATACCTGGCACTAGTAACAAAAGAAGTATTTATTGGACCACTGTAATGTCCCCAAATTTTGGTGCTTATTTTAGTATTATTCATCTCAGTGTCCTCTTTTATTTGTGGGTTCCTTCTGGAGATCATTCAAGAAACTTTGATTCATACTTACTATTTTTAGTAAGTCACTTGGATATTTTGCTCATACTAAGTCACCAAGGTGATCAATTGGCATCATATCTATATCTGGAAAGTGGATTGATTATTCCCATGAGTTGATATTGGCAGTTACCAAGGGTTTAATGATTTAAGTTAAATTATTAAAGTTACAACAAGTTTAACTTTAATAATATTAATTATATTAAATGACTTTATGATATGATGACATAAAGGAGGTTAAAGTATATTTAAGTCATCTTCATAGAGTGACTTTATAAAATAACAATATAAAGTCACTTTAATTAATAAAGTTCTCCAGCTTGTTCGAGAAGCTACTTCATAAGGAGGATTTATCCCACATTGAATGTGGAGGTTCACTTGAGTTTGAGGAGTTTTTATAAACGAACTGTCTTCCTTCAAGAGCATGTTATGAGAATTTTATATTGAGTTATTTCTCCATTGTTGATGATATTCAGTGACTACACTGTTCTGAAAACGGAAACCCTTGGGACTAAGAAGGTTTGGATGGAAACCCATTCCTTCGAGATTGGTGAATTCAAACAGAGTTCACATCTGGATTTAATGGTGGTTTTTGGAAAAGAATAAGCAGATCAAGAGCTTCCTCTTACAATCAAGGTGATTATCTATTGCTGATAGGAGTTCAAGGTATAAAATCAAGACTAGACATCCATCCACAGGCAGAGCTGGAACTTCTTATTATTTGCATTTGACAGGGTTTTTTTCTCTTTGTTGGACATGGGCATTAGAGGACATTAGAAGCAGTGTTTCAAGAAGAGCGCAATCAAAAATGGAGGCATTGGAGTTCTAGAAGGCTGTGATTGGGTGTATTGCATTTGGGGCTGAGGTGAACACTGGTAATGCTTCCGGGATCCCGCGGCTGAGACCATTTATCAACAGTCCTGGACGTCCATGAACAAACCACTCTTGGCAGCCACAACTTGGAAACATGGGCAGAAATCAGAGAATATAATCGAATCTGTACAGGTGCATTCACTTCATCACCTATCTATGCATTTATTATCATAAAACCTTTGCTTGGGGCAAATCATCTGATTGGTTAATTATTTAGAAGTTTCTTGTGTTGAAGTTTCAAAAATCTAGAAACTTATGAAGTCTGATACTGGTTTGTAATTGTAACAAATCTGCACTTATATGGAAGACTGCATATTCTGGTTGCTTCATCTCTGATTCTAAAAAGAAGTCTTCTATATGTTTGACAAAACGTTTCAGTAAATAAAAATGTTTTGAAAGTAGTTTTCCATCCCAGCTGTTTGTTATAATGCTGTTGCAAAAGTTTGATAATTGGACGAGCCTTCTTGGAGGTTATGCCTTTGTGTTTTTCCTTCACAAGTAGAATGCTTGATCACTATTGTCATACAAATGTTTGATACAATTTCTATGCAAAGTACTTGTAAGTTGTATTGTGTTTGGTGACACAAGAATTCAGAAAATTTCTTTTAAAAAAAAAAAGTGCCTAGTAAACTTTTTAACATGACCGGTGACGTTGGCACAACACACCCTCCAACTCCACATAACATGTTTTTGACGTGCAGCTATGAACTAGTGAGGCCACAATTGGGGGACCTCATCCCCTTATTACAAAACTGAGGCCCAAACTCGCGAGCACATTTGATAAGCGAAGGCACAAGTCCGCAATCACAATGGCCCAGTAGAGGTTTGAACCTGGGTAGGGACAACACGATCACTTAACCAACACACTGAGTGGTGAACCCCAAGAACTCAAAAAACTTCATAATAGACTTTGCACAACAATTGTTTGATGAAATGCAATCAAGTCAAAACTAAGAATTTGAGGATAGAACAATATGGGTTCTTACAACAACATGGCCCACGATCACAATGGCCCAACAGAGGTTTCAACTTGGGTAGGGACAACAACAACACCATCACTTAACCAACACACTGAGTGGTGAACCCCAAGAACTCAAAAAATTTCATAATAGACTTTGCACAACAATTGTTTGACGAAATGCATACAAGTCAAAACTCAGAATTTGAGGATAGAACAAGGGTTCTTACAACAACATACATCAGTGTGAACCAACTGCAATACCTTTGAGGCTCGCCATGAGTTGCCATCCTTGAATGGTGTCCTGTGTTGCTTCCCAACTTGACAAGCTCCACAAAACTCCTCCCCATTATCTGACGTAAGAGCAACAAAAGGACAACCAAACTCTTTTTCTACTAAGGCCTTCAATTTTTGAAATATAGTAAACAACTCTTATTTCTGTCTAAGAAAGTATACCCACATTTTACAACTAAAATCATCAACAAAAAGAAAGAAATACCTGGCACCAATAACAAAAACAATATTCATTGGACCACATACATCACCGTGAACCAACTGCAATACCTTTGAGGCTCGCCATGAGTCACCATCCTTGAATGGTGTCCTATGCTACTTCCCAGCCTAACAAGCTCCACACACGTGGTGATTCTGAATCTAAATCTCAGGTAAGCCAAGAACAAGATCGTCCTGAACAAGCTGAGCAAGATAGTGAATGTTAAGGTGACCATATCGCTGATACTAGAGACTACTAATGGAAGATGATTTAGCTACAAAAGCATGCTCAAGAGAATCACCCAAATAAACAAGTTTGTACAGACCATGGTCCCCGATGACAACAACCGCAGTAGTGCGAGTTGCATGATCAATAATCGAACACTTTTGTGAAGTGAATACCACATCAAGCTAAGGAGAATGCCGCATAATCTAGTTCACGGAGAGAAGATTTAGTTCCGTATGAGGAATGTAGTATACCTTGAGGAATATGAGATTCCTCCCACCAAACTGTATCTAAATGTTGCCTTTGCCACCAACTGTATACTCTTCTCCACAAAAAATGATTGAATCGGTAAAAGGTGAGAAGTCTGTGAACCAATCACGTCGATGAGTGAAGCGTCAAAAAGCACCAAAGTCTATGTACCAAGCAGAAGACTTCACATGATCTACAGATTGCTTTGCCAAGAAAGCATAAAATGCAGATTCTTTCTGCTCTGAGTGCTCTGCAACATTGGCCTTAGGTTGAGACCCTCTTTGCTTTCATTGTTCAGAAGCAATCCGACTCTAACAATCCTATATCAAGTGACCAAATTTGTGGTAGTAGTTACACTGAACTTTCTTCTTCTTTGAGTTATCTTGAGGCTGATTGGAGCCTTTCTGCTAAGAGGATTGAGCTTTGTCTTTATCCTTGTGAAAAGGTTTGGTTGCAAATGCTTGTTCTAAGGAGGATGAAGTGGCACTGTTACCAAACTGTTGTTTCCAATGATCCTGCTACAAAAGTTTGGTGCATAAATCAGAAAACTTTAAATCCACATTAGTTGTAGTAATGTTGAGCGTTTCTATGAAGTGCTCATAGGATTTAGATAGAATTTTTAGAGTTATGACTACCACATCCTCTTCCTCCATTTTTCGACCGATGGCCTCATGCTAATCTAGAATGTCCTTAATCTTTATGAGATGCTCCTACAAGGACATACACTCATCCATCATGATAGAAAAGAGTTGGTTCTTTAGGAAGAACACGCAGCTCTTATCTAATGTCTCATGGAGATCCTTCAGTATAGTCCAAATCTCTACAACTTTCTTGCCTGATGGCACTTGTGGCAGCTGATCATTAGTAACAGAAAGCTTGATAAGCATGACCGCTTCTCAGTTGTGCTCCTCAAACTTATCCTAATCTTGTCCAACTCTGGTAGGACGAGACTATTTGCCCAAAACAAACTCATCAAGGTGATGATACTTGAAGATAGTCATCATCCTCCATGTGTTGTAATTTTTGTTGTTGAATCGTTGATTGCCTTCCAACATTATGTTGGTCAAAGATGCCATTGGCATGTTTTCCAAGACAGAAAACAAGCAATTTTGAAAAGTTGACAAATAAAGCATGAAACATGAGGCATAGATCCCAAAGCACAAACAAAGCAAATTCAAGTACAGACTTCAAAAAAGATGGACAATAGGCACAAATCCCAAGTACTAATTTGAGAGACCTAGAAAATTTGGTCGAAGACCCATAAATCTTTTGCGAAAAACCCAGGAATCTACAAAAAAAAATTGAATCCAACCAAAAAACTCAAAAGGATTTTGTAAAACCCCTAGTTTGCTTAAGAGATTTGCAAAAATGGAGAAAATAAAGCTTTTGGCGAAGCAGAAAACCCTAGAAAATATGTTGTCATGGCCTTGTGCGAACAGAAAACAACCATGAAAGTGGTTGGTCAAGCCAAAGATGTCTTAGGTTGAGAAGAAAACCCATCCATCTGCAAAAATGACCATAAATTGGTGCCCTAGGTCGAACATAAGCCGCAAAGTTGTGTTGTAGAGAACCCTAGCCATCCAACACAAAGATCGGTGATTTATCTTTCTATCGCATCAAAAAACCAAGGAAAAATGACAAAAGTCACATTGTTTTTCTATGATACGAACTGAAAAACACCTTCGTGTGCAAAAACCAAGAAGAAACTCGCAAACAACAGGAGAGTCATGCCCAAAAATCCTGTTGCAGAAGGTATGTTGTTGCAGAAAAATGTGGTTAAAAAACCACAAACAGGCGTGCGTAGTTGAGAAACATCCAGAAACAAAAGAAATGGCAAAACCAAAGACGTGAAAAAATGAATTTCCAAAAAAAAAAGAGTTACTAAATTGAACCACGAACAGACGCGCAATCCTACAAAAAAAATGTAGACGGAAAAAACGACCACAATACCCAAAAAAAAATTTGAAAAAATTTGAAGCCTAATAATTTCAAGAAGAAATTATAAAAAATTGATATTGCTCTAATACCATATTCCGAAAGTAATTGGTAAAATATTGAATGAATTAATAAAATGAACAAACGTTCATTTATAGTTCTACAAAGACAATGATTCTATTATGAAACAATCATAGAATTAGAAACTATCTAATATTTACAGAATCTACAATATTGACCATTAAATAAGGAATAATAAAGATATTATTCTAATACGCAAAAGAAGAAAAAAAATCATAATTATATAAATTAAAAAATAATAGAAGATAAATATATTAAAAATTAATATAAACATTATAAATACTACATATATTCAATATAATATACTTATTATTTAAGAATATAAATTAAAGTATCAAGATATTAAACTTGAGCATGCTAAAATTAAAACTAAAGTGATCTTGATAATTTTAACATGCTAGATTTTAGAAAACACACACAAGAATAATAAAAACAAAAATAACGAAAAAAAGTCAAAAACTAAAAGATCAAAACAAGTGATGACCTCCCACCATTGCATCCACCCGACTGTGTACTCCACATTTATAATGTCCCCATTTTTAATAAATTATTTTTATTTAATTATTGGTCCCAGAATTTAAATAATATTATAAGTGGACCTTTAATTAATAAAAGGGGGGACCCATTTTTATTATTTTTGTCCGTAGGTGTTTGCCGTGTCGGCATTCTTTTGTAAACCCTCGAGAGTTTCTCCGAAGGGGTATTTATGACCGGCATGTAGGATGTATTTTTCATGTTGAGATTTGATATTTAATTTGTATTTGCAAATTCCTGTTGGGATTCTATTGTTCGCCATTTCGGAGGTGAAAGACCCTCCCTATTTGGATTGTTGCAATTTCGGTGGGATTCAACCCTCACCCTACTCTACTTGGTTCTGCTTGTATTGGATCTGGCAAATCCGAGATTCCGTCAATAAATTCAATAAAAATATTTCTGGCAACCATATTCAGGCTTGCGTATTGTTCTGTGCCTGCAAAGGTCATTTTTAATTACCGACGAAGTAAACGGGAGTACCCTACTATCATCTCGGAGGTATCATCATCCACTGTGCACCCATCAAACTCTCCGTACGGCTGCCTCTACTACTCCGTACGGCCTGCAGCATCAAACTTCCATACGGCCACACCATCCTCTCCACCGTACGGCCTGCAGACTCACTACACCGTACGGCCCAGGCCAACATCGTACGCCATCCAAGCTTCCACCCTATACGGATTCTGACCTTCGTACGGCTCAAGCCACCATCTCCGTACGGACTCACCACCATACTGCCAAAAGACACACCGTACGGCCTCCTACTTTCGTACGGATTCTGCAATTGCCTCTCTGTACAAACTCAGCATTACTGTACGGCCTGCAATTGCTCAATCACGCCTTACTCTCGGACACTTAGTCATTATTATTCTCAGCGAGGAGACCCGCTAGAGGTTGGGAACATTACAGTGGTATCAGAGCTGGTGATCTTGCCAGCCTGTTGGGATGATTGAGAAATTTTGGGATTCGGATCACACCATAGCGCCCAACAATGATGGTGAGTGGTGGTTGAAGGCACTACAAAACATTTGGAAAGAACTCAGCGAGGGTATTGATCTTCAATTAGATATATTGGAAGTATGTTTGTGTAAGGTTGACCAATTACCTTCAAGATTTATACAGAGGACCCTTTCTCCGATTAAGGATGCCTTAAGTCAACCCAAGCTTTTGACACACCATGACAAGGAAATGAAGTTGGTAGGTGCAGCATGTCTCAGTGAGATTCTAAGAATCTGGGCTCCTAGAGAACCGTATGATGACAACACCATGATAGAGATATTGCATTTGATTGTTGATAGCTTTCAGAGTCTTGATGACTTCAGTGGTGACCCTTTTGGCAGGAGATCTACAATATTGGAAAATTGTGCAAATGTCAAAGTAACCTCCTCTTAGATCTGGAGTTGCTAGACTTGATCCATGATATGTTTCATCACTTCTTGGTCACAATCAAGGAATGTCATGATAGTAAGGTTTCGGTTGCTATGGAGAGCCTTATGATTTCGTACATTGAAGAGATGGATGAAATATCCCAACCTATCATATCTATGTTGTGGGCTATTCGTAATCTAGAATGTGTTCCGTCTATGGCAGCGTGTAGATTGGTCAGTAATGTATTCAAGCATTGTGAAGAAAAACTAATATCTCATTTGCACAAGTGGAAGAAAGTTGATGATGGCGATAAAAGTGATGCTTTACACGAGGCCTTGTCTGCCACTGAGGTTTTGTCCACCACCAAGGTTCTCTCCGACACGGTTGCCGCTAAGATTCAATCCGCTGTCAAGGCTATTTTTGTTGCCGAGGCTGTGTCCGTTGCCGCTCTGTCGGTCACCGAAGCTCTGTCCATCGCCAAGGTTGTTTCCATCGTTGAGGCTGTGTCTGTTGCCGAGGCCTTATCTGTTGCCGAGGCTGTGTCCATCGCCGAAGCTCTGTCCGTCGCCAAGGCTGTGTTCGTCATCGAGGCTATGTCCGTTGCCAACGCCTTGTCTGTCACCAAGGCTGTGTCCGTCGTCGAGGCTGTGTCCGTCGCCGAGGCTCTGTCTGCCACCAAGGTTGTGTCTGTCGCTGAGGCTGTGTCCGTCGCCGAGGCTCTGTCCGTCATCAAGGCTGTGTCTGTTGCCAAGGCCTTTTCTGTCACTGAGGCTGTGTCTGTCACCAAGGCTGTGTCCGTCGCCGCCAAGGCTGTGTCTATCGTCGAGGCTCTATCTGCCGCTAAGGCTGTGTCCGTCGCTAAGGCTGTGTCCGTCATCAAGGTTGTGTTCGTCTCCGAGGTTGTGTCCATCGTCGAGGCTCTGTCTGTTGCTAAAGCTTTGTTTGTCACCGAAGCTCTATCCATCGCCGAGGCCTTGTCCGTCGCTGAGGCTGTGTCCGTCGCCGAAACTATCTGTTGTCGAGGCTCTGTCTGCCGCCAAGGCTGTGTCTGTCACCGAGGCTCTGTTTGCCGTCGAGGTTCTCTCCGTCGCCATCGCCACAGAGACTCTATCCACTGCCGAGGTTGTGTTTGTCGTCGAGACTCTCTTCGTCGTCGAGGCCTTGTCTATTGCCGAGGCTTTGTTCGCCGCCGAGATTTCTTTCAGATCGAGATCCCCTTCAGGCCGAGATCCCCTTCAAATTGAGATTGCCTTCGGAACGAGATCCCCTTTGGGTCGAGATTGCCTTCGGATCGAGATTCCCTTCGGGTCGGGATTGCCTTCCGAACATCTAACAAATTTACCTCCGGGCAGAGATTGCCTTCAAAACATTACAGTGTTATCGGCGTCAGCGTCCGTGTCTGTGCCCATACTGGAAGAGATTGTTGAAAATGAGGGTGTGAAAAATTTCATGGGTTGGCGTTGTTGGGATCCTGGTGAAGGGCATGACAATATTTATATTAGAGTAACGCAATTAAAGCTTGATGATGGCTTACTGGTCTCAACTAAATCCAACTATGTGCACATGGTCCAAAAGCAACACAGAGTTTTCAACAAATATTACTACCAACATCCGCACTTGGCTTGGGATTTGAGCATCGATGAGTTTGATGTTTGGTTTCATTGGGATCCTGGTGACTCTGGGCATGGCAACAATTATATCAGAGTGGAGCAGCGAAAGCTTGATGGAGAGTTACTTTTCTCACTTCCTTCCAAACGCATGGTCATGTTGCGGCTTGAGGGTTCCAGTGGGTACAGTTATCAATGTCCGCGCTTAGTTTGGAATCCTAGAGTATCGATGATGAATTGCTTGAGGGCAAGCAATCTTTGGGCGGTGAGGATTTGTAATGTCCCCATTTTTAATAAATTATTTTTATTTAATTATTGGTCCCAGAATTTAAATAATATTATAAATGGACCTTTAATTAATAAAAGAGGGGGCCCATTTTTATTATTATTGTCCATAGGTGTTTTCTGTGTCGACATTCTTTTGTAAACCCTCGGGAGTTTCTCCGAAGGGGTATTTATGACCAGCGTGTAGGATGTATTTTTCATGTTGAGATTTGATATTCAATTTGTATTTCCGAATTCCTGTTGGGATTCTATTGTTCGCCATTTCGGAGGTGAAAGACCCTCCCTATTTGGTTTGTTACAGTTTCAGTGGGATTCAACCCTCACCCTACTCTGCTTGGTTCTGCTTGTATCGAATCTGGCAAATCCGAGATTCCTTCAATAAATTCAATAGAAATATTTCTGGCAACCATATTCAGGCTTGCGTATTGTTCTGTGTCTACGAAGGTCATTTTTAATTACCGACGAAGTAAACGGGAGTACCCTACTATCATCTCGAAGGTATCATCATCCACTGTGCACCCATCAAACTCTTTGTACGGCTGCCTCTACTACTCCGTACAGCCTGCAGCATCAAACTTTTGTACGGCCTGCAGCATCAAACTTCCATACGGCCACACCATCCTCTCCACCATACGGCCTGCATCATAACACTATACGGCCTGCAGACTCACTACACCGTACGGCACTCATCCCCGTACGGCCCAAGCCAACACCGTACGCCATCCAGGCTTCCACCCCGAACGGATTCTGACCTTCGTACGGCTCAGGCCACCATCTCCGTATGGACTCACCACCATATTGCCAGAAGACACACCGTACGGCCTCCTACTTCCGTACAGATTCTGCAATTTCCTCTCCGTACAAACTCAGCATTACCGTACGGCCTACAATTGCTCAATCACACCTTACTCTCGGACACTTAGTCATTATTATTCTCAGTGAGGAGACCCGCCAGTGGTTGGGAACATTACAACATTTTTCTATTAATATTGCTTTGTTCTATCTCCCACCTTCTCGTCAGTTGCAGCGATTTTGACAAACGCATCGGCGAATCACCGGAGCTGGCACGAACTGGACCCAAATTGGGCAGGGCAGCAGACAAACCCAATAACTCGGAATATTATAACAACTTAAAGAATCATAATATTTGACTAAGCCATTATTATCATAGTTTGAAGGAGAGTTATTGCAGAAAATTAAGATAAATTCTATTTTCAAAATTATTCATAAAAATTACACGTTGAACATTTTAATAAAAATCGTCATTTTTTATAAAGTTATAAACTTATAAGTATAAATATAATGCAATTCTCATCTTAAGTTGGAATTATTGTGTTAAGGCAAAAATCAGAAATTTTCTAGAAAGGGACATTTCATTTGCTCCCTTCTCAACTTTCATACATCCCTCACAATTCCTTTCACTTCATAAACTGCATTCCTGCACCATTTTCTGAAATTTATGAAAACAAAGCTCTGTCAAGTCATTGCTTCTATCCTCAGGAAATTTCTCGTTTCTAGCTTTTTAAAACTAGTTTTCCACTTGTTAAGAATAAGTGTGAGGATGCTGCTATTGACAGGTCAGCATATATCCTAACATGTATAAGTTAAAACTGGATTGTCTTACTACTATTGACTGCAAAGCTGAACAGTAACTGTCAGGAGTCAGGACATCAAAACTCATACTAGAAATGGTACTATAATTACAGCCAAAAATATAAAAAAAAGTATTCACCAACCTTTCTGAGAGCCAGAAGCTGTGAATGCATTCCATTTTGATCACGGTCAAAATTTGCACCAAGGCGTTCCATCAAAGCAACAAAACACCAAAATGATTCTGATTCATCCTCCATGATATACAAGATGGGCGACAGTAGATCACTCATCCCCTGCATGATTGAGAATATTAGAAGTTAAAACCACATCAATATGTACCTTACATCCATAGTGTGAATACATTTAAGTATTTCACAGATTTTTTGAAAGTTTTGTGATATCTACAATAAAAGAAATGTGTTATAACACTTTCAAACGGAAAGCTACCATTCATATTTTGAATTGCTTGTATACTTGTGTATGTCCAGTTTAAAAGAATATCTCATGTCACTCATGCAGTATCATTCTTGTTTGAGAAGCTTCCCTGTATATTCTACCAAATCTTCTAATTTTAGAAAACTCAGTTTAGTGTGAACAAAACAGGTCAAATCAAGCAACAAAACACTCATGAAAACGAAGTAGGGCAAGCAGTTGACTGAACAATATGTTCAGTTTCATGCTATTTTTAGGGAATCCAGATGGCATAAAACTTATCTGATCTATAGAATGTTTTTTATAGTTTCCAAATCAATTTTCATGCTCTCATTATAAAGTTGAGGTGGTATAAAGACACATCTAAAAAATATTTTTAAAGAAACAGCAAACCACAATTAACAATTTCAAGCATATGATTATCTCACAAATTGAGTTAGACTCAAAAAGTCCAATCCAATACGAAAAGATCACACAAATAGAGGTGGGCTTAAAGGCACTCTAGTACAAATTGAAAGGAATTTATCAATATATGCTTAAAATTTGCTACACTCAATGCACAATTACTTATAAGAAACAAATGCATATCAAGAATCCATGTTAATTATTATTTCTAGCGTCCTCTTTTAGAATGGTTTATTCAAGACCAGAAAAAAAAACCATAATCACCTGACAGTAACCAAGATCAAAATTATAGAATGAGTAAGTGACCAATATGTCTCTAAGACGATCTAAATTTGGGTTGTCATCACCATCATAGTAAGGCAAGATTCGATCAGTCCTCACCTGCAACAGTTTCAACAGAAACAAATTACCCGTAACATTATTTCCTTGCTTTGCCAAAATCTATATATAGAAATCATTCAATTGGCCAAACAAAAGTTCTGTGGAGTTCAATGTGTAGTAAAGACAGTCCAAAATTGCTATAATTTTAGGCATTACCACATCCTTTTCAATCCGGCTTTTACGCTCCCTGAATTTTGAAAACCGCCTTGCCTGTGAAACTGATACACTCTGGAATGCACAAAATTAAGGCATCAGTGTACATGTTTTGATCATGAACAAATATAAATAATGAAAATGCGGACTATAATTCAAAAATAGATTTTATAATGTAAAGCAACCAACCACTTTCAACAATATTCCCCTGCAATGTAGTTAATTGGCTCTAATTTGAAGCAAATGAAAATAGAAATGGACATATATAAGCCATGAAAAATGCACAAAAGATAATCAAGAGATTGTTCCGACAGCTCAATTTTGTTCACAAACCAGCACCAATTAACTATTCACAGAATGCACCATGCAGACAGAAGTTTAATGGAAAACTATTGTCAAGAACAATGCAGATGGATTTACATCCAGATGAGCATTTGAGTAATAATCAACATGCCTGTAGTACTCTGTTGCACTTGCAAATGAACCCTCGATAGATAAACTTTCCTTAAGGGCAATGCAATACAGTATTTGTAGAAGATTATGGTTTGCAGTCAGAACTAGAAAAGGGGACAACTATGGGTTTGCAGGAATATTAATACAATTGAAATGAACACAACCGCAAAGAAATGACCAACTAAACAGTTGTAGAATTTTACAACACATCCTGAGCTCGGGAATTGTTTTGCAGGAATGAGGCTGAAGCACACATAAGCTATGGCAAATGAGTCTGCCAAAGTCAAGAAAAGGATTAAGTATTCATGTGCAGAGAGAAAGGATACATTACAATGTTTGGATGATACACAATGGTCCTGGAAGCCACAACAATGCAAATAGACCTTTAGTCATGTCTAAGGATACAGCTCACAGGTCAAAATCAAAAACTGAAAATGTAGAATAATCAATATTAAGAAAACCCAACATCAGTCAGCTTAAAGTTATCAGTAAATCAGGACAGAGAACATCAAGGCACAAGATCCCAGTGACAAAAGATCCAAAATGAAGAGCAACTGATTAAAAAAGATGTGAGTTTCAACATTGAAGATTTATAGCCCAACAGAGGGGTGTCAAAAATAACACATTACCATTAATATAAGATATTGGACATCTTCAGCTCAAGACAGTCATTTGCACATACCCTAGAGAAGATAGCCACTAGAATTAATCGATTAAGAGTAACAATCCGTGAACAGATAATGAAAAGTATGGAAATCAAAAATAAAACTAATAATAGACAGAAAAGGATGCTGACTCATAGACAAAGAGTTTAGAGGAGAATATGATCCACAAAACAGTATCATGGCAACTTTAAAAAGCATTCAAGTAACTGGTGATAACGAGCATGGTTCGGAAGGAGACTTCTAGGGAACACCAAATGAAAGACTACAGATGCAGAAAGTATCAAAGAGAAAAATGTGAACAGAGAATTCATACAAAAGTTCTGATTGATACAAATTAATGTGAAACCAGACTTTCCCAAGGAAGCGTCTCCAGAGGTATTGAAACATAACTATGTTTGATGACATTTGGGCAACTTTGGGATAGGGATTCCTACCATTCCAATAAAAAACATAAATTTAATGCTCATTCTCCCAATCTAAGAGCATCCCTTTGTTAGAGTTTCACCTTGAGTTGCTTGGCTAGTCTTCTCAAAGTGATGGCATAACAGTGACAGCTGCAGATCCAGACATAGTTATATAGGAAATAGTCCCCAGCTATGTAGGGAACCTTCTTCGAGACTAGCACCCAATTAACTATTTGAGACTTCCATTTGTGGATGTAACTTAATCTTAAGTACTTTGATTGGGAATTATTAATTATTAAATTAGGTTGATTGATTAGTCAAACTAAGTGTAACTTCAATTAGTCGTAAACTCAGCTTGGAGCTTTACTTGACACCTCATCTACTTTTTCTAGTTAGATTCCTAGAGCACATCTCTATTTAAAAAAAACATTCTAATTTCAATTATGATGCATATAAACTCTCTTTTATTAAAATTGTATTATAATGCTGTATATTTATTTTCAGTTTTAGTAGAAGATAGATGCAGTATTGAGAATCTGTACCTGTTTGCTATTCATATTTTCAGTATTATATGTTTGTAGATAAGCATACTCAGATCTGTTGTTTCGACTGGAGTTTTTCATTTTAAGCTCTTTGCAATTAGGACTAGTGCATATCCCTATTTAAAGGGCACATACTCTAATTTTAATTATGATGCATAAAAACTCTCTTTTTCTAAAATTTCAGTTTTAGAAGATGATAGATGCAGCATTGATAATCTGTACATATTTGCTATTCATATTTTCAGTACTGTGTATTTGTAGATAAACATACTCGGATCTGTTATTTAGATTGGATCTGTTAATTTTCAAGTGTAGAATCTACTTACCATGGTCTAAAAACAATAATAATCAGGAATCTTTATTATCTGAATAATGGAGTGGTCTGCTACCTATGAGAGGGAGTTAGTTGTCAAGCGGATTTCAGCAGATGTGATGCCTTTGCTTCAATGATTGAATCTATCCAAATGTGTGAGAGGTTATAGACCTCAGTCGTTTTGGAGTAAACAAGTAATCACCTAATTAATTAATCAATTATTAACTAGCTCCCCTTTTACTTTATTACACTTAAGCAAACCATAGGAGTGTTTTTTCTATATTTAGGTCATGTTGTCTCAAGACTCATATCATAGGATGAGGACATCTGTCATTATCTAAAATAATCCTCACGTAGGGTTTCATCTAGGGCTTTCTTTTTGCTTTCATAAGCATTCATTATTGTTCATTGTAATTACCACCTATGTTAATCCAATTGTATTTACTCAGATCATTCAATACATAAGCCATCATACTTTTCTGGATCAAATCTTCTCTCGAGGTTGCATAGCATAATCATGGCTTTTTTCTGTCCATGTGATTGGTGTTTTGGTTGCAGGTGATTTATGGGAGCTATGGGGTTCACTATCAACTCCAATATGGTATTAGAGCTCCACATCTATGACTTCCTATTCAGTTTTTGAGAGATCCAACCTTGAGGGAAAAAATAGTGCATCATAAAGAAAAACAAACCTCACAATTGCACCCAAATCGCCCAAAAACCTTAAGATCAACTGTATATTTGCCAATATCTGAGTAGGAGAAATTTTAGTTATTTTTTTGGGGCTACACGTTTTTGAGGCAAAAAAACATAAAACGATAAAGATTTATACAGTTGTACCATCTATGTGCAATTGCACACTGTTCTATACTATTTCTATGCAATATTCTAACCTTTCTACACCATTTTTCAGCCTCTACACCATTTTCTGCCCATTTTCTACTTTTTCTAGCAATTTGGGTACTTTTCCAAAAAAATTGGCTTTTCCAATGACCTGCACAATTTTTCAGCATGTCGACATCATTTTTTGGTGCTACCGAGTCACCACCTCTACGAGGTGTCACTAGGTCACCACCTACTAGACACTAGCTTAAACTTTTTGGCCTTTTTGACATATTTTCGTAAATAGGTTACAGCTTTTGCATATAATGTTGAAATTGGGCAAACAAGATATCATCAAAAAGCTAGTTCCACATACTATCCAGTAGTGCAAATGTCATCATCAAATTTTGTTGGTACAATTTATTGTCTGTTGAAGTCTAATAATCAATTTTGGCTTTTGAGATCGCAACTTTTTGCCTACATCTCTGATACTCACGATTCATATGACATTGGAAAGGTATTTCAGGGCTCTTCAAATCAATCCATGCACTTTTTCCAAAATTTGGCCCAAGTAGTTTTAGTCAATTTTTGTAATTTTACATCCTATTCAATTACTTGGAAGTCTCTGCACTTGGAAATGATTTGTTTGCATGAGATGAATTCATTTGATCTTCTTTACATGCATTGAGGTTATTGCTCTCTGATTTAATCACTTGAGGAGGTATCATGGCTCAATCTTTTGCCTTATCTATATGGACTCATACTTGAATGTCACACACCTAGGATTACATCAGCCTGGGGTGACATCATTGACCATGTTGTATGAGTGAATTGTTCTAGTGTTGATTATGACACTATGTGTTTGTATTGGACATTGATTGTCCTCACACAATTTAGACTAGAATTTAAAGGATCCATGTAGACCCTCGGATGATGAACAAGGATTCCAAATCCAAATGATGTGGAACTCTAAAAACTGCTTAAATGTCCACATGTCAAAATGAGACCATCAATTTAGGATCCTATGAAGACTGATGTAGAACAAGCTCCAAAGACAATGATGATGGGCCAACAACGCTGATGTGATTGTCAAGAAAGAAGAGATGAATGCCCTCAAATTAATTGTGCAAATCTGCAATCTAAGACCCCAAAAACAAGGACGATATGTGTGCAAGATAAGAATCCCAAGTGGCTATGTTTGGAAGACAATGGATGTCTTGTTGCATTGAATCAATAGGGGCCATGGATATACTCAAGCTTCTCTAAAGTATCATCATCAAAGGGTATACAATCTACATCATCAAGGGGGATGAGGCAATCTGCAATAGGACTACTCAACAAATACAAAGATGTTTACAAAAGGGGGAAACTCGTTTTTTTAGATTGTCCTTCAAGCAATCCTTAACTATTTATAGAAAAAAGGAATCAAAGACATGAAATCAAGAAGTGTGTGAGCTAAAAAGGAAGCTCCTTATTGAAGTACTTGCCATCCACTCCTCATATGAGGGAGGGGAAGGTTACATGTAATCTAAAAGAGGCCACTATGAATTTTGCCACTCAACATGTTATGTTTCCTCTCAGTGCCAATAAAAGAATGAATTGAAGTGTCATGGAATATTCACTATAAGAATCTCCTAGCGTGATGCAAGGGGGAGTTGGCCTCCAATTTTGATACGAGCACTCATCTTATGCACTATTTTCTATAGTCTTGAGGTGCGACGAGGTATAGATGAGGTCTTCCTTGGTCAATGGAAGCACACAATAGAGAGTCTAAAGAAGTTCAAAAAGATGGATTGTAAGCCCCTATCTTCCCCTATGGTTTTAAACCTAAAGTTGTGTGGATTCAGATTCAAATTTGTTAGATCATTGTTGCATATGCAATAGCTATGTTCCCTTACACATAGAAGTATATACCTTAAAAATATTGTGGTCCATAACAATATATCTTTGATCAATAGGGTTCTTCACATTTTACTAAAAACATTCCAAGTTTTTCAAAATGTCACTGACTACAACTTCGACCAAAATTTTCACCAATATATAGCATTATTATAATTGATAGTATCATGATAAATTCAATTTTTTCTTTTGATATGCACTTCATACCTACAATGTTTTATATCATTCTTCTCTAGATCCTTTATTAATGGGTTATACACCATGAATAGTGGGAGTAGCTATTAAGAATCCATCTGTGATTATTGAATAGCAGTTAGATCCATTACCTAGTGACAATGGCAGCTATTGCTGTTGTTATTTCAGAAATAAATGTATTATCATCAGGAAAAGAAAAGTTATGATTAAGAGTACAAACGTAACCCTTAAGAAAAGAGGTAGGGAGAGGTGACAAGAACCGAAAAATAAAGGATAGGAAAGGGGAAAAACAGATCAGAAGAAAACAAGGAAAAATAGAAACAAATGATAAAAGAACATAATCTATGAATTTATGTTAAAACCCAATAATATCAAGTTGGACATTGAAAAGTATGTGCACTATTAAATACTTATTAGTGCTAATCAAAATATATATAAATATTAAAAATAATAACAAAGATATGAATAAATACAACCATAATAATATAAATAATAAACATATTGATAAAATATCATAAATATATCAGTATTGCATATTAAATTATAATATAGATCTATACTATATATATTGCTGCATATTATTTATGATTATAATAAAATATGAGATATTAAAATGCATATATGCAAAATAATATATGAATCTATTAATCAGCATATAGATAAATAATACATATAAAATTAAAAGCATAGTATAATGCTATTATATAAATATTGATGTATACTGGTACATTAGTGTGTGAAATGTTATACGAAACATTTTATACATATTTGATATATAGTGGTACATCAATAATGTGAAATATGATATGTAACAATTTTATATATATGGCATTGATCTCTAATGATAAAAGAATTTAATTATGGTTAAACAATATCTATATAATAATAATGATATAAGTCAACGAAATCAAATATATACAAAAAGATACAATTGTAAAGTGAAAAAAAAATCAACTTATACACACACACAGACATATTGAAATGAAAAAATATTATATAAATTAATAATTAGATATATTGATATATATATAAATTAATAATTAGATATATTGATATATATATAATTATATAATGTTGCAAAACGTACTATATAGAGTAAACAAAAACAATATTCAAAAGTTATTTTAAATTTAAATAGTCTATGTAACAATATAAGGTTAAGTAATATTGAAAGTATAAATGCAAACATAAAATTACAGATATTGATATATCAATATTGTATAATATTATATATATATCAATATTACATATGGATGGATCGTGTTGATATATGGATCGTGTTGGAATAAATTCATTAATAACAAGAGAAAAATAAAGAAATTGAAATGTATGTGTAGTATTAATATATTAATCTATATATATGGGAATGGTATAGCTATGGAGCATTGCATAGAAATAATATATTAATCTATATATGTGAACAGTATAACTATGAATTATTGTACAGTACTAATATATTAATCCATATATATGTGAATGGTACAGGTATGAATTATTGTAGACAATTATCAATAGAAAGGTAATATTGATATTATTGATAAAAACTCAAAAGGGCAATTTCGGTAGTCATCTACACTTGGGAAGACGCTTGGCATAATCAGGTTCCAAAACCTTGTGACAAGTAAACATGACTGTTATTATTGTGATTAGTGATTGTAACTGTTGCCTTTGGTAAGACCAAACTGTGCTGTCACTATTTTTAATCCACAAGCATAGTCATTACTAGACAAAACCATCAAATAATTATGCTATCTTTTGCCTTGTCATTATTACCACACAGGACATGTTAGTGTTGTCATTGACTCTCTCAATTCTACATACCAAAGGATTCTTTTCTGTCACTGCATTTGTAAATATAGTTGTATTATAGAGGTCATTGTTTGGTAGTATTCATTGTTACTCATTAGCTGTTATTAATCCCTTTTCAGTTGAGAATTGTTTGCATCAGTGCTGTCTTTGTCTGCAATTAGTAATCTTCTTATGATCACTGATGAGTGGCACTCTGTCATTATTGTAATCTGTATCATGATTGATCAGTACAGTGTTTTGTAGCATTGATATTAGTACCGTGATCAATTAATGTGGGCATCATTACAGTTGTCATAACATTATAGGAAATATTGCTGATCATAATGATCAATATTATACATTGTTGTCAAAACAGGTCTTTATTGTCTTGAAATGCCAGCCATTATTGCTGCTACTACTGTAAAGTTGTATACTTGAGAGGTTGGAGAGACTCTTGTCAATTTTAAGACTTAATTACTGTTAAATTTGGATCAAGAATGTATGGCTTTTAAATTTTCTATATTAACTCAATAAATGCAATATATATAATCACAATGTGTGTGTGTGTGTGTATATATATATAAATTACAGATATATTAATAGATATATCTAATTATATTGCAATAATATTCTTCAGATATATCTAATATATTATATTAATCTTCTGCAGATTGGAGAAGAGAGAGACTTGTATTGTTATTTTTTATATTTCTTAATATCAACAAATATCTCTATTTTATAGATGTCAGTAAGCAGTCACAATTTTGATGAGACATGACTCATTCATGAGTCACGACTCATCAAGTCGTGACTGTCTGATTTCATACCATTTCCATTACACTGCAATATGCTTATTAAACATTGGTTTCGTATTGCATAATACCGAAAGGTAATGACTTGTATATAAACTGATAACAATGCGTAAGTTTATGTAAACTTATACTCATCACAATGCGCAAGTAATATGTACCGATACTTATCAGTATTCAACATTAATATTGCAGTGTTTAGATAACCCAATATAATCGGTATTAAATCATATCAAATATATAAACAGTAATATATATTTATATATTAATGTATATGTAATAGTAATTTCATATACATTAATATATATGTATATATTAATGTATATATATATATGTTGATAGATTATTTCAGATATATATTGATAGATTATTTCAAAAGATAATAATAAAATATATATATATATATATATATATATATATATATATATATATATATATATATATATATATATATTAATGTGTGTACATATACATTAATATGTACTTATATATATTCATATGTTAATTATCTGAACGATGCTATCAATTTCAACAGTTACTATTTTGTGTATTCTCTCGTCTCTTGGACTTAATAGTTAAAGAGAATGAAAGGCGACAAGACTTAATAGTTGAAACCCTTGCACAATCACTTGAACAATGAAGAAAATATGAAAACCTCCTCTTGCTGCTACAAAATGCAAAACCCAGACTTGCTGTTACAAATAATGGACAGCATATAAAAAACCAAAAAATGCTCATATGACAATATAGAGCCACGAATTAGGGTTACTAGGGCAAGTGTGGTGGTGGGGCCCACAAAACGACCCCACCCATGGAAAGCTTTTTTTAGTTTTTTAAGTTTTTTTAATATTTTTTGAGCCCAAGACATTGGGGACGGACGGACGTCCCCGGTACGGTCGAGGGATGTCTACGGCGTCCCCGGGACGTCCAACCATCCCCAAAAAATTTTCTCAAAGTCCCCACATTTCGGGGATGTCCCGGGCATCTAGGCTGAAAAGGGGGACGGGGAGGGGACTTCCCCAAGCCGTCCCCAAATCCTGGAAATGTCCCCGTTCCCGAAACTTGGGGATTTAGGCCAGGGACAGGTCCCTAGGTAACCCTGTTTTAATGTGAAAAACATTGGCTATTTCTCTTTCTTCCTTTTTTTTGAATTTTTGGGTTCCTAGTATTTTTGCACTAATATCCCAAGAAACTGAAAAAAACTTTATCTTCTGCTAGCCGAGAAATTCCCAAGAAAGATATTTGCTCCTGGGCCTCATGTTTTTGATAAATTCCCAAACTGATATTTGCTTTGCAGTAAATACTAAAAACATTAAACCAACTCACGATTGCGTTGAGGCAAATTCATTACTTTGATATTCAAAGAGTGTGCTTTGTTATGGGTTGAGGTGTGTTGAATATGGAGATCAGATGTTCCATGGCTTTGTGGATTCAGAGTAGGTAGGTGATGCTAGTGTTAAAGAGGGCACTTTGATTTTTGTTTCAGGTTGGGGGTAGATATGATATCTTGGTTCAGTAGGATGGAGGCAGCAGAAACACTGAGTTCAACAAACATAAAGCCTCATTTACTAGTTGCTAGGCTATCTAGCTTCAAAAGTTGATATCACAAGTAACTAATCAGATGTTGGAGCCAACAATTGTGTATGTGACAATCAAAGTTGAATCAAGCTCTTTGAGAATCTTATGTTTTATGATCACTCTAGGCATATATACTATATACTGTACCACTTCCTTGGAGAGACGAAAAGGTAGTAGTGATATTTGAGCATGTTCCCAAGATTCACAAACTGCGAATATTTTGACAAATCCCAGGCTAAAGTGAAATTGAGATGTTGAGAGACTTGGATTGGTGAACAGTTTCCTCAAAATGAGGGAATGTTAATGGATTTTACCTTAAGTTGCTCATCTAGTGTTCTCGTACTAGTGGCACAACAGTGACAATAGCATATTCAGACCTGTGTGGGCTAAAGAGATTGGCATGGAGAGCATATAGTTAAATAGGAGAACAAATCCCAGTATGCAGTAGTCTTCTTTTATATCAGTACCCAATTAAAATAGATAGTCTTATTTCATGTTTAATAGATAGTATGTAGGTAGTCTTCTTTTCAATTTTAATAGAAGATAATATTGTATTTAGAGTTCAAATCTGTGAGGATTCACCATTAATATTTTCAGCAGTATGTGTTTGTAGATTAGCATACTTGGATCTGCTGGCTTGTTTGGAGCTTTTTGTTTTAAACTCTTTGCAGTTAGGACAAAGTTTTCTAAGAACAGAATCTGCTTCTCATTGTGTGAAAACTAACACCCCCCTTTGTTTGCAAGATTTTGGCGACAATCAGCTATCCCTGGTATTTGATCATCATGGGGATTTCGACCATCGCCCAACCTATTATTCTTTTGCAGAAAAGTGGAGGAAACAGCCAAACAGTAGGAGCAAAGGACAGACATTAAACAATGAGGCAGAAAACCAGATTGATGAGACCATTTTTTTCTCACAAATTTGTAAACAAAATGAAATTGTCATATCCCCTTTTTGAAATAGGATTAAATAATAAAAATTAATAATTAAATTAAAAACATTAAAAAACTAAATTTTAAATAATTAAAATTTTGTAAGTTAAACAAAAGGTCAAAAGGCATTAATGGAAAAGTTGTATCTCCTTCAAATGAGAGGTATAAAAAGGAGAGAAGAGAACTTCATTTGAGGGGAAAGGGAAGGAGGAAGAAAGAGTGGAACATAAGAATTAAAGAAGTATTAAGGGAAAGGAAATGGAAGAAAATAAGGAAGTGACTTTCAAAAGGTAAAGGGTTGTAATTATGGAGGGTTGTGATTATGAAGGGATGCGACTCTTCGAAAGAGGGACAATTATGAAGGGTCATGACTCTTGCCAAAAGGCAAACATGATGAAAGGGTGTGACCTCTCCCTCAAATGGGAAGATATAAAGGAGGATCAAATGGAATGGGGAAAGGAGTAGAGGAAATCTAGAACAGATTCAAAGAAGTATAAGGGGGGATCTGAAATAAGAATAGAGAAGGAAAGAAGAAAATATGATATGTAGATCTAGAAGAAGAAGATATGTATATCTTAAATGGGAGAATGTGCAGATTTGAAAAGTAGTAAAGATAGATTTGAAAAGTGAGAAATAGAAAGTGAAAGGGGCAGCAGTTGTTGTAAAACAGATGTATCTTTTCATAACCAAAGGGTGTGACTCTCTACACTCAAAGGAGATATAAAAGAGAAAAACTTCATTAAAGAAGGGCATGGAATCAAAAAGGGAGATCAATGGGACAATAATATAATATTCTCAAAGGCAACATTGAAAAGCGGAGACTCAAATCTTATGAAAGGTGGTGACCCTTTCAGTTGTAAATTAAAAAGAGAAGACCATTCCAAGCAAACATAAATACATCATCACTCATCAATGCATCACAAAATCAAGCAATCTATGAATCAGCAAAGGTTGAATCAAATAATCTATCAATTAGCAAAGATCAATTCAACAAAGTGAATAAACAAACAGTCAAATCATCATCAATCAATTCACATCTTGGAATCAGAAATCAATCATCAAATGTCTATCAAATCAATCAATTCATCATTCAAACATCAATCATTAAAGTGTCACCCTATCGTACCCACATTCATTCATTCAATCAACAGCAGAGATAAGAAAAGGAAGATTGAATAATGAAGACATATTGGCAGTAAGAAGAGATATTAAAAGGAAGAAGATCCTGTAATGTCCCCATTTTGAGCATGCATTGGAGTTAGTGGATTTAGCCTATCATTAGGTCCTTGTAGGCTAATTCTGGTGATTAGAGGACCCTGTTGAGGGTGTTGGCCCTGTTTTCAGGTACTTACTATTTATAGTAAGTCACCATATGGTTCTACTAAGCTCAGATGATTTAGAGGAGTTATATGATGCTCTCAGATTTTATTTCTGGCTTCCGATTTGGACTCCAAGATTCTTGGAGGGAGCGTCTATTTTTAGTAAGTCGCCCCGTCAAATTCATTCATCATCTTTCATCATTAGGATCACTCTTGTGCTGTCAGATTTTGATTCTGATGCTTCTTCAATTGTTTTTGCAAGATGGGTGAATTATGATTATTATTTAATTAAATCGGCTAAGGTTGCCATTTTTATTGGAAATGTATTCTGGCCATCTTAGCGTTATAGCTCGTTGGAACCGGGTTGAGAAGTTTTAAATCTTGAGCTCATAAAACAGGGACCCCATGTGTCAAAATAGCATTATTTTAATAAAAGGGTCATTTTCAACATTAAAGTGAAGAGAAATATAATAGTTTATTATCTACGTAGCCGGATTCGTGCCCAACACCCTTGATTCGGGTCTAGGTTCGGGTCCAGTCCGGGTCCGAATTCACGAACCGGTCCGTGCCGGATCCAGGAAGGGTCCGTGCACAGACCTGTGCATCCGTCCGGATCCGCAATGGATCCACAGGTCCACGCACGGACCCTGCCCAGATCCGGCACAGACCCAAGGGAATCCGTGCGAGTCCCCGAGGACCCCGCGCGAATTCGCGGGAATCCCCAAGGACCCACGGGTCTAAGTGTCAAAAAAGTGAAAAATAAACTTTAAAAAATCATTTTTATATTTTTTTCTTTGCATACAACCCTAAAACGACCCTTATTATGGGTCTTCAAACATATTTCATTTCTCATTTTGCTCTCTATTTTGCTCTCTCATTTTGCTCTCTCATTCTTGCAAGCTTGAAGTGAGGTGATTGTATTCGAAGGAGATTGATTGTGAAGTGACAAATACTTTCCAAGAAGCAGATTTGAGTGATTAAAATATGCATTTGAACCATATTCTCTAGTTTTTTGATAGATTATTTCAAGTTTTGAAAAGTTTTAAATTTTTTTCAAGTTTTTGTATAAGTTTAGAAGTTTTTTTTTTCATTTTTGTTATAGATTGCAACAATCATACAATAAGTAGTCAAGGCTAAGTGGGTGGGGAGGGATCTCAAAAATATAGAATTGATAAAATGTCTCCTTTATGGAGACACCACAAGAATTTCTCAATGTTCTGGAGGTGGGGGGGTATATATGGAAATGTATTTTTTGCAACACATGATATAGAAGCTCCTACTCACAAGTAAAATTTCATTTTTTAGGTCCCGAGGGTCAAGGGATTAACATGTGTGAGGGCCCAAGGGGAGATACGAAGGGATTGCCAGTAGCACAAATAGCAGCTTTGGTAAAAGAACAAAAAGAAGCTGACAAAATAGTTGCAAAAGGGAAACAAGGTTCTTATATCAGGAAACATAAAACAATACTACCACCCACTCAACTAGCCTCTAGATCACATCCATTCTTGCCTATGCCTTCTAGGGATCAAGATGTAGAACAACCACATAACACCCCCCGCAAGAGAGGCCCATTAAAGAGGGCATGTCAAAATGAGTTAAGAGATATTGTTGATCTCAAAGTTGGACGTTGCCTCTTTGCGAATGGTGTTCCATCCAGCTTAGTGAGATCACCTTATTGGAGGGAGATGTGATGCAATAAATGAAGCACCTTCTGGTTACCATGGCCCTAGATATGAAAAGTTGCACACCACCATATTACATAGTGAAAGAAAAAATGTACAGACACAACTAAAACCAATAAGAGATTCTTGGGTTCAAACGGGTGTGTCTATTGTTTCAGATGGATGGAAAGATTGCAAAAATCATCCATTAATTAATGTAATTGTTGTATCCCCCAAGGGTTCAATGTTTTTTAAGGCGGTTGACTGTGAAGGTGGAGAAAAAAATGCAAAGTTCATTGCCCAGATTCTCATTGATTCCATAGAGTTCGTGGGTCATGACAATGTTGTCCAAGTAATTACAGACAATGAAAAAGTTTGCAAGGCTGCAGGTGCTTTGGTAGAGGCTAGATATGATCACATCTTTTGGACACCGTGCACTGTCCATTCTCTCAATCTAGTGATAAAAGCAATTGGCACCGAAATAGAATGGGTGAAACAGGTGTATGAGGAGGGTGAGGAGATTCAAATGTTTGTGAC
Source organism: Chamaecyparis obtusa (assembly GCA_027943335.1). NCBI lineage: Eukaryota > Viridiplantae > Streptophyta > Pinopsida > Cupressales > Cupressaceae > Chamaecyparis > Chamaecyparis obtusa. The sequence goes on from BSBK01003396.1 coordinate 1,337,382, forward strand.
AAATCACCATATGTCACAAGCAATTTTCAAAACTTTCTCAAGCTTGGAATTGTTGAAGGTAAATTTTAAAATTTAATTTATAATTTATTTAGTTTCATTTATCATTTTATAATTTTTATGTCATGTTTTACATAATCGAATAAAATATTGTATGTGTTGTTTACATATTTTAAATGTGTTATTAACTCACTATTAACATGTTCTTAGGTGGCTGAAACCCGGTTTGCCTCTCACACAATTGTGTTGAGACGTCTTGTCAAGGTGAAGGAGGCATTATCACAAATGGTTTTTACTAACCAATGGAGCATCTGGAAGCAATCAAATACAATGAGGGCCCAAAAGGTGAAGGCATTGTTATTAGATGATGATTGGTGGACTCGTGTGGAGTATGTGTTGGAACTCACTGAGCCTATCATGTCTATGCTTCAATTTTCCGACACTAATGAACCATGCTTGGGGGATATCTATGATAGCATAGACACAATGTTGGAGAAGATAAAATTGGTAAGTTATAAATTTAATACATTCCTCTATCTTTGTTTATTGAGAGTTATTTAAATTCAAAATTGACATAATGATAACTTACATCAAGATAACTTACATGAACATCATTTGATATCCCAGGTCATACATAGGAGAGAGAATGATCCTGAGGACACTTTATACAAAAAGGTGGAAGCAATTGTTCTTCATCGTTGGAACAACATGACCACACCTTTGCACCTCCTAGCATATGCTCTTTCTCCTAGGTACTATAGCGCAAAAGTACTTGCTATTCCAGGTATAGTGGCATCATATAGAGATGTTGAGGTTGCTAATGGGTATAAGAGGGCATTTGATAAAATCTTCTGCCATCCAAATGTTGGGGTAAGTGTTAGGAGAGAATTTGGATTATTTATCTCAAGAAGAGATCTCCACTGTAATGTCCCCGTTTTTCAGCCTATTGGGATTAGTTTGGTTTGGCGACCCTCGCAAGCTAATCAGGCGATCAAAAAGGGTCAGTTGGTGGAGCCAGTGTTGGGATTCCGTTCTAGAGGTTCAGTTTAGCAGGTTTGCTCTTCATTCGGGTCAATTTGGTCAACTTACTATTTTTAGTAAGTGGTATTTTGGGTATGGCTAGGATTAGCAAGGCGTCTGCACGGAGTGTCAGATTTTTCAAGATTGAATTTCAGGGAATCTCCAATTTGAGTGACTTACTATTTATAGTAAGTCTATTTTTGGCAGTTGGTTATTTCTGGTAGGGCAGTTGAAGTTTGAGGCCCTGGTGTCAGAAATGAGTTTGATGCAGTCAATGGGTTACAGTGGCTTTTTATTTTTAAGTTATCGTTATTAAGTTAAATTATTTTAATTTAATAACTTTATGACTTTATAACTTAATATTATAAAATGAAGTTGTGATTAAAAAGCCTCTTAAGTGAAAAAAAGTGAAGTTGAAGCTTTTTCCAAAAAAGCTATATATACAATTCGAAAAAGCACTTCTCATTACCTTATGTCATTTATTGAAAATTGAAAAGTTTGTGTGGAGAAGGAAACCGATTTTCCTTGGAGGACTGCTAGGGTTTGTGTTTGGTCTTCATTCATGGAGAGAACACAAAATTCTTCCAAATCTGCTGACTGATATCTGGAATCGATTTGCTACTGAATTGAGGCATTTTGAGATGGTGTTTTCATTGTCATTGAATCATGCTGATTGATATGCCGAGCTATGTAAACAAGGAAGTTGTACGGCTGGGAGTTGGTACCATACGGAACTACTAGTAATCAACCTTCCTTGCGTGAAGTTGTTTGGAATGATCGAATTGATCATAGGTGGTGCTGCGTTTGGGTTTTGTGATGTTGGAATGCTGGCGCCAATACATAGCTTGCATATGGACTGCCTACAAGCTGTAATCTTCATTTAGCAAGGTTGCGTTTCAACATCCAGCATGTCATTTTGTATTGAGGTGCCGAAAAATTGTAAATTCATTATTGTTTGGGATTTAGAATAATTGTTTTAATATGCTGGTTGATTAGCAAGGTAGAAGAATTAAATTTTTACGTTAATTTGCTACTGGTGTTATTTTTTAAAAGTCTGGAGAAATTCATTTAGAATTCATTTTGTTGAAAACATTCAAACAATTGCAATTAAATTGGAGTTAGAGGTCAGTTTGCAGTTATGAGCCAAGCAGGCTCTTTACATCCACCCTACTGCTATCAATGACCAAAGCAAAATGGATGCTATTAGATGGTGGTACCTTCATGGGCAAGATTATGTATACCTCCAACCTCTTGCAATTAAGATTCTATCACAAGTTTGTTTTTAAGTTTTAACTTTTTTTTTCTTTTTTTTATGTCACTTGCATTGTAGAATTTAACACTTAACAGTTAACACTCTTGAATTTATCTTGTATTTTTTTAATTTTGTTGGTTTTCTCTCTAGGTTGAGATCTTTTGCCGCTGAGCGGAATTGGACTACTTACTCCTTTATCCACTCAGTCAAGCGTAACCGGTCGGCTGCAGAAAAAAGCAGAAGACTTGGTGTATATTCACAATAACTTGGGTCTCCTATCATGGAAGGATCCAAAGTACAAGAAAGGGCGAGAGAAGCTTTTGGGATGTAGCACCCGAGTCTGCTGACTTAGATATGACCATTCGGGATCTTGCTAGAGCCACTTTGGCTGATGATGATGATGATGATGAGACAATACCCTCTAGTGCTAGTGGAACCTGTTTGGGTTCCAATGATGATTTTGATCAACCACTTGCAACTACTGGAGACCCCATTGATCCAGATTTTTTTGATAATCCATTTGATGTTTGATGAAATGAAAACTTTAGTCTTTCATGATTGATGAACCATTGAACATTGAATCATGTTTCAAACTTTAATGAACTATATTTTGAATTGTCATTTGTAATTCAGTAATTCAATGTGCTGATTTTCTTTAGAATCATCTACATAGAATCACAGATCAATGATCAAGTATGCTATTTGAATTTTTAATGTTTATCTTTGACATTTGACATTGATCAATGATCAAGCATCATAGATTCATAGTATGAAATGATTTAGTTTTAGAATTATGTATATTTCTCTTATATTTTTGGATATATAATGCATATATATATATATTTATATATATACACACATACGAATCCATAACTGGAAAAAAAAAATTTACGAATCCATGAACCGGATTCTCGAACCCGAATCCGTCCCCAAATCCTAACCGGCAACTTAGTTTATTATATTTCAAATGTGCACGTAAAGCAAAGTCTTTTGTAAGTGAAAAGTGTGTGAGAGAAGATATTTTTTATTATAAAAGCAATGCTTTGGGCAAAAAGGAATTCATTCGTGGACTTGTGTTTTTTGTGAAAATTGGAGGTGGAGAAGAATGGCTAGGGTTTGAGGACTGATTCCTCATTTTGCAATTTGACATCACATGTTGATGGTGAATTTTGCTACAAAAATTCTGAATATTTAATTCTGATTCTGGAAATACAATTTGGTGCTGATGTATATCAAATTGTGAAGAGTTATTCAATTGTTGTTGTTCAACAGATATTCCTCATTGTGGTTCGATTTCTCATTTAGAGATTCAAATAATCGCCAGGAAGGCTGTTGTATCTTCCCAGCTGGCTGCATTTGAAGTTGGTGAGCATTGAAAACATTAATCAAGAAACTTATTGATGTTCTTGACTGCGTTTGAATTGGAGGGCAGCGTTATCTTTCTGTATGGCTGCATGATGTGTCTTTGAGGGCTGCATCACTACTTGTATTGGCTGCATGACTTTTCTTGAAGGTTGCATCACTACTTAATGGGCTGTGTGACTTGTTTTGGGAGCTGTGACTTATTTCTTGGAGGCTGCGTGGTGTATTCTTTGCCTTGCGTGGACTCCCAGAGGATGTGTTCTTCATCTTTGCGGCTGCAACATCAATGATTGAATGTTATTCAATTTATCAAATAGTCATTCCCATTGCCAGGTGCCAATAGCATTAATTTATGAATTGATATTTATAAGAAATGACAAGTCTTTAGTTTAAAAGTTGTTGGTGATCATTCAGAATTATTTAAATTGTTTAATTTATGTCATTCAATTCTGGAGAAAATTTCATAAAAAAAAAATATTATCAAATACACGAAACAAAACTTGCAACAGTTCAGAAAGAAAAGTTATCTTCAGCAAAGAGCCAGGTAGGCTCTTTACAGATCTGATATCTTCAAAATATCAGTTTGGGTATGAGTATATATATGTGTGTGTGTGTGTGTGTGTGTGTTCTTTATGATTAGACTTGCTTGGCCTTTTTGTATATTATAGAAATATAAATTATGCTAACTATATTATATGTAGACTTCCCTACAATCTTATATGCACCTGCACATCAAATTCTAATATGCATTTTGTAATTATCTGATTTAGTAGTGATAGATACATTGATGGTATAAGGGCTTAATATAAAATAAATATATATAGATAAAAGATGTTATGTTCCTGATTTCTAAATCAAACATGGTAAGGATAGTGAGGTAATTACTATTGGGAAAACGATGATGAGGTCACCTTTCCGAGCACACCACCTCATGGTTGTAACCGGAGAGTCCCCATAGGGCCAAAGGGGACAAGTGGACTGCCTTTGGGCTTAGAAAGGATAGATTCTCGGGGCACCCTATGGTGAATGATCCTAACATCCCTACCATGGTAAAAGGGTGTTCAATCAATTGAAATCAAGTTAGGAATGGTGAGATGAAGGAGAACCGTGATAGGACCCCACACTAGGTACACCACCTCATATGTATGGCATAGACCACATAAGGCCAAGGGGGATGATATATTCACTCTTGGGCCTAGGGTAGGAGGTTTCTTAGGGCACCTCATCAAGTCACCTGTTGATGTTATAGCTGCGGGAGTTATCTTTCTCTCCTGTATTCAAAATAAATATATATATTATTGAAGCCAACTCAACACAACATCATCTTCTTTGTAACGACAAGGAAATGAAGAATCAAGATAACAAAGAGTTTTCACATTGTCACGGCAAGACAGTGAACGTCAAGACAATTTTATATATTTTTCTAGGAGGAACAGATTGATGTTCTTTGATTGTCTATATATTTATATCTAGAGGTGCTTTTATGTGTGTTGGAAGTTCGGCCTAGTGTTTGGCCAAATTGTAAATCTGTCTTCTGCTCTTTCATTAATATAAGTGATATTTTCTTGTGGCTGGGTTTTACACCCTCAAGTTGGAGGGTTTTCCCAGGATAATTACTGTCTTATTGTTCATTATTTTTGTTTTACTGCTTATCTTCATTTTTTATGTAAAATATTAACATCACCTACCCTTATCACTTCTATGATTAGGTCGCCTTAAAAAGTAAATGTTGCAATCTATTAAATTGTTTTATATGGTATTTGTTATTAAAGGAATCTAACTATGAATTATGATTATAAATAAACCCTAATTGTGTTGCAGGGATTCAATCAGATTGAAAGGTATCTCTAAACCCCTACTTGCTTTAGATAAGAGATTGTAACCTAGGTAAATTTGGTTATTGATAACTTGGGGACATTACAGAAATTCCTATTTGGCAATAGAGATTCCAAAAGCAAATTCATCCACCAATATGTGAATATCAAGTTATTGTCTCATGCCATCATCCATGATTTCTAGGTCTAGTTTCTTATTTCCTAACTTATTTCAAATTATCGAAATCACTAATTTTGACTCAGAGATTTTCATAATCATTATATTTTTTAAATTTTAAATTGCTTTAATGGCTGCCCTCCCATTGTACCCAAAATACAGAAAAAAATTTGCCGCTCTTGGCACCCCACAGCCACATCCCCTCTTTCCAAAACTTGGAGAACCAGAGTTTGAAATACAGAAGGTTGCACATTGATTGAATAAGAATAAAAAATAATATAAAGAATAAATATAATGACAAGGTGCTAGTGATACGATGATTTGCGATAACCCACTTACTGGGGTTAAAACACAAGTATTGTTTAATCCTTGCAAGTACATTTTAGTTTGAGCTTCTACAAGATCCAATGCAAAAATTAAATAATATGTTACTAAAACTGAAAAGTGCCATATTTCTATAAGCAAAATTTATATGGTAGCTGGATTGAGACCTAAAAATGCAACAAATATAATGAAAGGCAGGTTCCAAGTTATTTGATGCACATGAACTTCCTTGCAAGTTCATTTTACTTGTGAGCTTCTACAAGGTCTAATGCTAAGGGGATTTGAAACTAAATAATATATAGGTAAACCGTAAAACTGAAAAGTGCCATGTTCCTGTAAGATAAGTTTATATACTAGCTGGATTGAGACCTAAAAATGCAACTAATCTAATGAAAGGCAGAGTTGCAAGTTATTTGATACACATGAAATTATAAAGCAAACAAAGAAAGTTAAAGTGTATCAAGAAGGATGTGCCCCATTATCCAAGCAAGCATGTTCTAGAGACTACTAACTAATTTATTGATATTTGAGCAGCAGAAAACCTGTGCAATGCAATCCAGAAATGAATACTCACTCATAGCAGAAGGATTCTGAACATTCACAACAATGTCATCAAGTGGCATACACACAAAGAGCTAACTCACGATGATGACCATAATTCTAGGATGTATGTCAAAGATGGATTCTAAATGGTACACAGTAGTAAATACCCAAAATATCTAATGAATCAAACATAAAGTTTTGTGTATATAACACAAAGGCTATGTTGCTCACAGCAAATATGGAGTTTCAAACAAAAAATATAAGACCTTGCTCAGAATTGAGACAATTAGAAGGCAAATTGAAGTAAGGATAATATCTGAAGGGCATCACTTGGGTGGACAGATACCACTCATGGAATCAAGTTATATAGCTAATCGCCATCTACTAGTCTAAATAGGTAGATCCAGCTGCTGTAAAGGGCCAAGTATCTATCTTTGATTCTGCATGGCATAAAATCTGATCGATTTACACTGAGAGCATAGCTGCATGATCAGATATCTTGTACTAAGTTTACAACTATAGTAATGACATCTATAAATTAAGAATAAATATTGCCACTCCTTGTTGCACAAAATTTTTAAGAGATGGGAGTCAATAAGCTGCCTTTTATAGATTCTGTCAAGCAAATTAGAAATTAAGTTCTATTTTCCTTGATTTGACTAGATGGAGTTCTTGTCATAAGGCAAAAAACCAGGCATATTTATCAGGCCTGCATATAAGAGCAGAATAGTGATAGGAATGCGTGGGTTATTTTCTTCAACTGTCCTGATGATGAAGTCAATTTTTCCACATTGATTTCTCACCTGCCATTGTGATTTCAGTATTTGGTACTCTTCTTTTTTTGTTGAAACTAAATATTTTCGCTCTGCATAGGTTGAATCAAACTGATAATAGCCCAGTAAGAATTTCCAAACCTGAAATAAGAAATATTATAACAATGAGAAAATTCTAAGAAAAGAAAAATCTATTGAGCTAAGTGTATGGTAGACTTAGGTAAAACAAGATCAATTAGCATGCCAGAATAGGGAATACAAACCTCCTGGCGTAGGTTATGTTCAATGCCGCCATAGAATATCCTTTCCTTCAAAGCTTTTGGATCAACTAGCCTTCCTTCAAAATCCAAAAATGTCGCCCACTACAAAAATTTTAAAACTAATAAACATACATACCAATTAAATCTATCCTTATCTCTTATTCTTTGAGGTTTCTTACAATTTAATGATCAATTCTTGACCAACAAATGCTCCTTTTGAAACACTTTCAAAATACACTTACCTCCCAATCAAATACATGAAAGGAATAAAGGAAAATAGGTTTCATGTATAAAATATTAAAAATGCTTCACAACTCTTTCTGTATTTGTAATCTTAGAAATGGAAAAAAAAGTTGTAATCAGAAATTACACTCTCATTCATACCTCATCACTTCCCAATGGAGGCTTTCGATGCTTTCCCCACACTAAAGTTGGTCGGTCATGCTGTAAGTAAAACTCAATTAGGTTGAGGTGTGTTATATCCATAAAATGTACATGTTCTTAGAAAAAAAATACACAAACTAGCATATTAAAATATTGTAAGTGTTTCCAAGATTTGTGCAGCTAAATATAAGAGTAATATTTAAAAAAGTAGCAAATGCCCATTATGGAGAGAGCAAAGAACTAAGCTAAAAGAAGGGAAAACAGAAAGAAACAAATGAACCCAATAATTAGCATATATGTTCTTCTTTTTCTGCCCTTGAAACATATTCTTTAAAGATGGCAAATAGCTTTACAATCTCATCCTTGATACCAGCATAGACTAGAATTAAGCTACTAATTTAATTAACCATAACCATTGTTGTCTTTATTTCTACAAGCCCCAGTAGTTATAACAATCTAGTGGATTGACAGCAGGAAAGAAAGTAAATTAGCCAGTTGACTTAGTACTAGCATAACTTTCTTGCTAATGCTGTATTAAAAAATAAAATAATGGACAGTATTGTTAACAGATAATTATCTGATCAATTGAGATCAAATGTAACATTTATGAGAATACCAAATTGTTTGAGCATGCCCGTGCTCTTTCATGGAGTCAGATAACCCCAGAGTTCCATAATCAAAGTCTACAGGTGGGAACTTTTCAACAGCTAAAGCACGGAGAACAGACAGCATATAAGTACCTGTGACCCGTCCACAAGCTCAAAGATGCCTACACTAGTGGCTGCTTCTCCATCAATTTTTCCATTTCTATGATCAGTACACTGTTCGACATTTTCAGTTATCTAGTATCAGAATGCTAACGTTGGAAAAGACAAAAAGATTAATACAGCTTCAGCATCCAATACAAAAAGAGAATGAGTGTTGTACTCAAAATATATCAAATAAATTTTCAGTTATAACTTCATATGTGAAATATATATTCACAGTAATAGGCACTAGACTCGGCCTGTTTTCCAGGCCCAATCTATGTTTGACTAAACGTATATAATACTGCTACAATAATATGCTAAATAAAACTGAATGAAACTATTATTCGATATAATGGACCTTTCCTTTCGAATGAATGGACAATATTACATTTCTAATCGCATTATTTTATCTATTTATGCTTTATACTTATAGTAAAGATCTTCAATAAACTCAATCAAAATATACTGATATTTGAGACCCCCAAATGCAAAAAAGGATTGTATTGCTCAATAAACCCTCCATCACATCGATGGGCATAAAGATTTGCTCAACCACAACTGTGCATACACATTCTATTTAACAGGAGGTAGCTTTATGATTTTCTTGGCTTTATACAACTGACATGAAATTATAGAAAAAAACTGGAACTTTCTCAACTATGATATTGCTCGTGTTGATATAAATTCAGAAATCAATGCAGAATTATGCACCAGCAAATCAGCAGATTGTGAGGGGCTTTAGGCTGAGTTTCTAAAGTGTGATTTGGGGTTCCCTCCCTCTTTGTCTCAACATATCATCCATCCCATTCCTAAGTCAGGAGAAAATCATACCTGAATAAATAAATAAACCACCATAAATGACTTGACATGCATTTTCCAATCTTTATGCGATATTTCTGGACAAGAGGCTTTCTAATCACGTGAACATCGGTCATCTCAAAGCAAAGGGGTAGGCGCTTTAAGGGAGAGATCCAATCTATTAATTATATACTGTTCAACCCATTAGTATTTGGCTGCTTGCCTCCGTCCACAGATGCCTCAACTCCAAACATTGACTTCAACCTCAACAACATGCTATAGCCTCAGAGATGCATAATGGACTTTGATACCATGTAGAAATTGTAGACTCAAATAAAGGAGAACATAAAAAATAGAAACCAGAATGAGATGATTTTATTGAAATTGAGAGTCAAAATCATACATCAACAAGAAGCTTTTATCAAACTTAGCTGAATTATTAATCAATTATCCTTAATGAGAACTCTTATATATTAATAAACTTATTATAAAAAGTATAACAAAAATAAAACTTTTAATTTAAAAAGACATTAAACAACTTGGTATTTCACAGTAGAAATGTGCAGAGGCAGACACCGCCATAGATCTATCACTAAGTGTGTGAACTAACTGAACCCAAGGAACATTTGAAACCACCAATGTCTGATGTGTAAACTACAAAGGATATTGCTTAGGTTGGTCACCAACTAATGGAACTTGTAGAAATGTACATAGAGTGAATTATGGAAGCAATTAACTTGTCTATTACTTGCACTATATCAATTTGTGATTAAGAACAAGAAAACAAAGATCGGCACCATTACAATGGAGACACAAGAAACAATGTGGAGAAACCCCTTGTGAGCAATAACTCCACCAATATGTGAGGCACATTCACTTAACTAGTCCAAGTTGGCATTGATCGTCCTCATCCCATAGGCTGTTACGAACAAAAGCTTTCACAAAATTGGTGTCTTGGGTAATTGAGGGAATTGCATGGAGACACTTCATTTGATTTCCAGATGGATTGTTGTGCTCAATTCATGCAATGTTTCGTCATTAATGGGGTGGATATTGAAATTATGTATAGTTTAATTTAGAGAATAATAAATAATCATTAGAGTGTTAGCTTTTGTTAGCATTGAACAATGGTAGTAGTTATTTGGGATTAAATGACTTTATAAGCCAATGTAGATGAATGTAGATTCTACCTTGAATGAATCAAGCGTATAGATCTACAAATATTGTGTCATATCTTTGAGTATTTATGGCTTAATAATCTCAATTTTATACTCATGATTTCAATATATGAGTGGATTCTTTTGCAGAGGTTTTCTCCCTATTTAGGATTCTCCAAGGTAAACATTGTGTCATGTTTCCTTTGTGACTATATTCAGCGATATTCTTGCTTATCTTGTTTACAAATAAAGTTGCTTAGAGTTAGACAATTCATATGTGTTTTTTTCAAGTTATAAATTAGCAAGAGCACTGCATTTGCAATTGATGTAGCATGTTGGTTTGAGTGTGTCAAGGGTTGGAGATTGGTCCAAGTTGTTAGGGTGATACTCAATTAGAAATTTGAGAATAAATCCTGTTTCTATTTTCCTAGTAAGTTTTTTATTAAGACACAACTCTCCAAGAATTTTTTTTGAATTGCATCTCAATTACAAATATCTTTCGCATTTGAGCATCAACATGAGACCAATACAAGCTCCTTACAAGAAAACACACTAGAAATCACCTATCGAAGACCAAGAGTCGCTACTTAGAATCCACATTTATTTAGAAACCACCTCACCAACTATCGAAGACGAGGAGTCACAACTTAGAATTCCACTTTAGATGTACCTATGGGGAATTGAATTTGGATCTTCGCAATGGAAACCCAATGTTTTAACCAATTAAGCTCAACCCCTTGGACACTTTCCCACACTTTGATGTTTTTGTTGTATGTTTATTTGTATACATGCATACATACATACACATACCCACGCACACATACATACATATCTACATACATACATGCATCCATACATATGCATATATGTATGTGTGTGTGTGTGTACGTATGAGCATGTATGTTAATTTGTATGGGAGTCAATATGTATGTATGCACATGCGCGCGCACATATACAAAAAAACTTCTTGTGAGCAAATTTAACATACCCTGATGAAAATTAATTACAAAAGAGATGTAGAAAAGGAATAATCTCAGAAAGTAAAAGTTAAAATATCATAAAGTAAATCATTTCTCTAGAACCACATCATACCATAGTGTCTAGATGTATACAAACAAAGTAACAATCAAAGCAAATAAAGATGCAAGGAATAAGCTCCAAATTTTCAGTCCACAAATGCCATGTAACTATATTGAAAAAAAAATCTACAAAGAAAGTGACATTGAAAACTAAAATTACTCTTATCATAAAGTGAAATTAAAAATATCATAAAGAAAATCATTTCAGATTATGCACAGTTCATCACGTCATTTTAAATGGTAAGAAGATGCATTGTACTGTCACCTTATCAGTTATCATCCGGAAAAATTAACGAGAACTAATTTAAAACCAAGAAAGTTGAAGCATAATACATGTGGTAATGCAAATGATTCATCCTTACCTGAGCTCCTAATCAGGAGTGACACAATAATCTATTAGATGAAGCACACTAGATAAAGTAACATTGTTGCCCTGATTGAGTCAACTTGCTAAACTTGCCTCCTTCAAAATGGAAGACAACCTAATCTGGCATACAATAAAATCAAAGTGACTGATTGGTACAAATTACTGGTGTAGCTGTATGAACAGTTTATATTCATTTCAAACAGTTTGGAACGAATGTACAAATCGAATGCCCTAAATTCATGTTTGTCTAGACAGAAATGCCATATAACATGATTATGTTGGACAAGGCACCACCATGAAATAATATCTTCATCATAGTTTGTTTGGCCTAAAACTCTTTGTGGGTTGTTTATACAGATATTTTATCCAATAAGAATGTAAGCTTCTGACATTCAAAGGAAGTTTTTCTTTCCATAATTATGTAATGTCCACATATTTTAGCACCAAGCTTATCTACCTTCTTGTCAAAAAAAGAGGATTTGATGGACATTTATGCAGGGTAACATTACTATGATGTACATTGTATATACGTGGTAGACTTAGAAATTAAGGTGCATACAAGGATGTTGTAAGGCCCACCCACATGTAGAACTTTTTAATCATCACTTGTGTTTTGATGAGAGCCAAGCTTGAATGTTAATTTGGTAACATGTGCAATTTATGTTTTTTGTGTTGAACCATTGAAATATTATGATTATTGCTATGTAATATTGGTTATCATTTGCAGAAACAGCATATTGAAATGTTATGTGCTCAATAATGATTCCCGAAATCTAACTTGTCTACACTGTGTATTTGATATGATGTCATCTAATTCTGCTATGGATATATATACTATCTTTGATGTATTTAATGTTTGAGTGTGTGAATAAAAGGTTAAATAAAACCAAAATTGAAAGGATTGATCTCATGTTCAGAAACACTTTTCCGTTTAGAATCTTAGACAACAAAGCGGAACTAAGCCTTATGTAAAACCTAAAAGGTTAAACAAAACCAAAATTTAAAGGATTGATCTCATGTGCAGAAACACTTTTTTGTTTAGAATCTTAGACAACAAAGAGGAACTAAACCTTATCTGAAACCTGTTATAGTTATCACCTAGCCACAGCTTGTTAACAGTCCAATGTGGTTATTTGATCTTCAAAAATATATGCAGACTAATATTTTGCCTTGGAAATGAGCTTGTATATGAAGTATTTGGTCAGTCATGTGGTGTTCTAGATATTCAAGTATAAATAAACTTTTGAAATAAGCCCAAAATCCTATAAAATTTATAAATTCAAAGAATGCTACTAGTTGACAAGTGGAGTGACAAGAGTAGAAGAAATAACACGTGTCACATAGGGAAGAGGTAAGATAGGCCATGGCAAATTGTACAGCAAGTAATGTCACAATTAAAGGGAAAAATCTGATTTTGAAAGAAAGAAAGCAGAAAGTAGGAGTGTAACACAACCCATTCAGTAAGAATGCAGAAAAGTAGTTGGATGACACAACCCATGAAGTACAAGTGTGTCATGTTTATATAGTAGCTTGAAAATGACTTCATGAAATATAGTCTGCAATCTGTCATAATGATTTGCACACTATGATAGGAACTCTATGAATCAAACCATGCATTTAAAAATGACTGAAAATATGTGATTGTTATGACAAGGAACTCTTGAAATAGTGCATGTACTCTTTTTGAATATGTTTACACCTCCGGAAAGGAGTGCACCATCGCCAGAATATATGTTAAGCTTGCACAATCTATGAATATTAAATTACATGTTGCACTGCAGTGTGTCAATGTTAAAATGATTGTTGTGCATGACTGTAAGGCTTGGAAAGCCCATTTGTGCATTTTATTGTAAGCGTGGATGAGACCACAGCTTTTTGTAACATTATAAGGATTGAATGTTTTGTCATACATGTGCATGAGCGCTGAACTAAATATGAAAAATATGTAGGACTTATTCTCAAAAATGTGAAAATGTGATACCTCTAAGTTTAGTAATTCATCTGAAAATGGGTCATTTTTGTATTCTTTGGCACAATTATGGACAGTAACAGTTTCTTTGATGCTAAAGTGTGTGCAGGGTGGAATGGGACACGAATGTCCATGCTTCAGTTGACAGGAAGGCAGTTAAAGACATGCCTTTTTTACAATATTTTTGCTGGTATGCACAAGCAGCAAATGCGAATTCGCCAAGGCAATCTCGGTCTACCACATGTGGTAATTTAGTTAAAAATGGAAAACTGTATCCTTTGGCATTGCGAATTTCAAAAAAAAAAAGGAGCTTCCTTTTCTTCCTCAGCAATCATTTTAGCTTAAAAAAGAATTGGATGTCTATAAATATGTTGTTTGTGTTTGAATCAGGGATGTATGGGGTAAATTGAACCTAGTAACTCAAGTATTGGGATCTACAGTAGCCGTAGTGTGATTTGTGTTCTCCTTTACATGATTGTTGTGTGACAAGGACAGAGAATTAGTTTGCAGCTTTTTTATTTTTTCTTAGGAGAGTGTTTCAGAGTGATAGAGTACACTTTAGGAATTCTATGGACTGAAGATTAGCAAACAAAGCTTACTGTATGGATAATTTTTTTGCATGAGAAAGAAAGGAACAATGATGCATTCTTTAACCAAATGTTACATGTCAAGGGTATTGAGAAAGAGTCCAAACTCATCTCAAAGTATACTTGTGTGCAAATACTTCTGTTCAGGGTGCATGGTAACTCCAGTTAGGAAGTTACGTTGTGCCACCCTTTTATGCAAGTGCACCAGCCACACAATTAACATGAATGCAACGGTTGCATTATAGAAACATGATTTTACCATTTTACCCCAGATGAGTAAAGCTTAACAAACAAATCTGAGCCATGTATGTGGATGGCACAATGAAAACTTCCACAAGCACACACAAACTCCATGTTGTAGACATTATATGTACTTAATCAAACCAGTGGTGGGACATGACTTAACCTTGTGTGGTCCTGATCTTATTCCATAGCGCACAAGTTAACTTTGCAAGGTTAATATGAGTCATAACCTTAAGATGAGAGCACAAATAGTGAATGCTACTCTGGCAAAGATGTAATAATTAAAATCCCCGTCATGCAAACCCTCAAGTGAACTACAAAGCAACAGAAGAAATATGTGACGGGTAAAATTTCACAACTGGCTTCTGATTGAGCATGCACAGTCTTATTTGTTAAAATATAGCGTTGATATGATTGACTTATCTATATATATATAACATATATATAAATTATCATTATCATATTGATCAAATTCGATATGCTTATAGACTGCATACAATATATACCTAATGGATCGGATTCCTTATTCGACCGACTGTTATTACATCGGCCACGGTCGATATATGTTTTGCATTGGTTACAACTTACAACTTACGATAACTATCATACTAGAGTTATCGTAACACTGAGCACCGTGTTATGTTAACAGCACCAAACTTATATTAACAGCGCCAAGTAAAACAGCGCAGCACTATGTTATGAAACGGCATGTCTATGTAAAGACATGCCCGTGTGTGGCTTAAGCCACATACGGTCATGTCTCTACATAGACATGACTATTATGTTCTATATGCATATGCATTCGTATGTGCTATGGAAACATATCAATAACAGTGTTCATATTACTACCACAGCATATACGAAGTGCATATATATATATTTGCATATATAGTTCAGAAAATACATAAAATATAATAGTTGTGAATAATTCAAATAACAATATTGAATTCTCTCTATTTAAGATCTCTATTCCTAACATGGTATCAGAGCCTCTCTAGAGTAGAATCAATATAATCAAATTCTGAATTCTATCAGATCCATTATAAAATATAAGAAGAAAATAATAATGGCAAACAGCATTAAAGTAGAGGACAGACTTGAAGGTGCTTCAAACTTCTTCTTAGGGAAAATACGAATCCTAACATTGCTCCAAGAACTAAAGTTAGATTCCTATGTTGAGGAAGATAAAAAGATGCCTGAAGATGAACCTGATAAATCAACTTGGAAAAGGCGTAACAACAAAGAAAAGAAGATAATAATCGATGTTGTTAAAGACCGTATTCTTCCCTCTACAGCAAGGCTTAAAACCGCCTTTGAAGTATTCAAAACTATTCAAGAGACATTTGAGATTAATAATACAAGTAGATTACTTACTCTCAAACAACAACTTTTGAATTTAAAAATGAACAAAGGGGAAACCATCACATCTTACTTCCTAAGAATTTCTGAATTAAGAGATCAACTATCTACCATTGGAAACAATATTGATGACATGGAGTTAACCTTAATAGCCCTTAGAGGATTACCTATCACATGGGAATCTTTTATTCAATGTATAACTGGACGTTCTTCTCTACCTAAGTTTGATCAACTCAAGAATGACTACACTCAAGAGGAATCTCGGTTAATATCTAGAGGGATCGGGCCTAACAAAGGAGAAGAGATTCAAGCTCTAAATTCTCATACAAACTTCAAAGGCAACAAACGGAAGATCAAACATAAGAAAGGAAACCATAGCAAAAATACAAAAACAGAGACTTCTCCAAAATATAGTGCTATAAATGTGATAAGCTTGGACATACGCATAGGTTTTGTCCAGAGAGGAAGAAAATTCAAGCAGCATTAGCCGAAGTCAAAGGGGCAGAAATATCTCTATTCTTCTTGGCCTTATCAAGTGAAATAAATTCAAGCAAAAACACTTGGATAATCGATAGCGAAACATCACGACTCACGACACATAATTGGATTCAGAGATCAATTTGAAACCCAAGAGAAAGATTCTTCTGAAGAGGTTACAATTGGAGACAACTCCACCTATCCAGCAAAAGGAATTGGGACCTGCTCAATCAAATTGAAAAATGGGGTATCTCTATTATTGAAAGATGTTATCTTCGTACCAGGCATAAAAAGAAACTTGGTCTCTATTTCCAGCTTAGCCGATCAAGGCTATCGAGTCACATTTCAAGAAGATAAAGTGTTAATATGGACTAAGAACACTAATATAAAAAATGCTATTTCTATAGAGTATAGGGATGGAAGCCTATATAAATTAGGCATTAAACACAAATTAGCTCCATGTCATGAAGCATCAAACTCTAATGAACTCTGGCACAGAAGATTAGGACATCTTGGATTTAGCACCCTTGCTTCCATAAAGAAAATCACCACCAGTATACCTAATCTAAAATCAAATCATATTAGTACTTGTAAAGGGTGTGCCCTAGGGAAAAATATCAAAAGATCTTTTCCTTCTAGTGAACATAAAACCAAAGTTGTATTAGAACTCATTCACACAGATTTGTGTGGACCTATGTCAACTCTCTCATTAGGAGGATTTTTATACTATGTGATTTTCATTAACGATTACACTAGAAAAACATGGATCTACTTTCTTAAACTCAAATAATCAAATGAAGTGTTACTAAAATTCAAAGAATTGAAGGCATTAGTGGAAAACCAAACTGGGAAGAAAATAAAAACTCTAAGATCTGACAATGGAGGTGAATATATCTCTAAAAGCTTTAAAGAATTTTGCATATCTGTTGGGATTAAGAGGGAGTATACAGTACCGTATAATCCTCAACACAATGGAGTAGCAGAAAGGAAAAATAGAACCATTATTGAAGTTGTCAAGGCCATGATGCATGATCAAAATCTTCATACCTCATTTTGGGCCGAAGCATCTAATACTGCAGTATACATTCAAAATAGGTGTCCTCACTCAATTCTAGAAAACATTACACTTGAAGAAGCTTTTACAGGGAAGAAACCAGATCTAAGCCATCTAAGAATCTTCGGATGTCCTGTATATGTTCACATTCCTAAAGAGAAAAGAACCAAACTAGAACCCTCTGGAAAGAAAGGAATATTTGTTGGTTACAGTGAAACTACTAAAGGATACAGGGTCTACATACTAGGACAGAAATCTATTGACATTAGCAGAGATATCAAATTTGAAGAAGATATTGCTCTGAAAGTCTCTACACTCATAGAAGAAGGATCAAATGAGAACCACAGGGAGAATATTACAGAAAATGATGAAATTGAGAATCAGAGGGAGAATGCCTCTCAAGATGATGAAAACATAATAGAAAACAATGAACTTCCTTCATCTAACTTTGAAGATGTTGAAATTCCTAACAATAAGAAAAGGCATTATGAGCAAGAAAAATGATTGAGGAAAATTATGTTGAACCAGATGAAATATTTAAAGAAAGTAAAAGAACAAGAAATTAGAAGTGCTATCTTGCACTTATTGCAGAACTTACAAAATCCGAAGCATCTAATGTTAAAGAAGCTTTAACATGTCAAGCCTGGAAAGATGCAATGATTGAGGAATATCAATCTATTGTAAAAATTGATGTTTGGGAAGTAGTACCTAGACCTAAAGGGAAAACAGTCGCCTCTTCAAGATGGTTATTCAAAATCAAATATGCTTCAGATGGCAGTATTGAAAAGCATAAGGCCAAATTTGTCACCAGAGGTTTTTCACAAAAGGCTGGAATTGACTACAAAGGAACCTTTGCTCCAGTCGCCTGATATACCTCTATAAGAACCATTATAGCCATTGTTGTAGCCAAAGGGTGGAAGATACATCAAATGGATGTAAAGATAGCATTTCTTAATGGTGTTATTGAAAAAGTATACATAAAACACCCTGAAGGCTTCACCACTCTTGACAGTAATAGTTACGTCTGCAAATTGACGAAAGCTCTCTATGGTCTTAAACAAGTTCCTAGGGCATGGTATGAATGCATAGACAATTATCTCTCCAAGCTAGGGTACTCCAAAAATGAAGTTGATCCTAATATATACTTCAAAACATTCAAAGGTGAAATGGTAATTCTAGTTCTTTTATGTGGATGATTTATTAAGAACAGGAGAAGATCATCTTATTGCTAAATGCAAACAAGATCTCACAAACGAATTTGACATGAAGGATCTAGGGTTGTTACAATACTTCTTAGGATTAGAAGTATTACAAAAAGAAAACCATATTTTCCTAAATCAAGGAAAATACACCATGGACATATTAACCAGATTTGGTATGATGGATTGTAAACCATTAACCACACCAATGGAAACTAATCTTCATAAACTCAAAGATGAAGCCACAGACTCAAAACCTACAGATCCTTCATATTATAGACAGCTTGTTGGATCTCTTTTGTACTTGGTAAACACTCGTCCTGATATCTGCTATGCTACAAATGTTTTAAGTCATTTCATTTGTGAACCAAAGAAGATTCACCTAACAGTTGCTAAACATGTTCTAAGATATCTACGTGGTACAATTGGAATGGGCCTAAAATACGAGAACCTTGAGATACAACTTCAAGGATTCTCTGACTCTAACTAGGCTGGAAATTCAATCGATCGCAAAAGCACCATAGGATGTTGCTTTAGTCTTGGATCTGCTATGGTTTCATGGTTCAGTAGGAAACAATCAACTGTCGCTCAAAGTTCTACTGAAGCTGAATATATGGCCGCTTCTATGGGAGCTCGAGAAGCAATATGGTTGAGGAAGTTACTATTCGGATTGTTTGGCAAGCCTCTAAAGCCTACTATAACTCCTTGTGACAATCAAAGTTGCATTAAACTTTCAGTGAATCCAGTTTTTCACAATCGTTCTAAGCACATAGAAATTCCTTACCACTACATAAGAGACATGGTAGACAGAAACATTATCAAATTGGTCTACATTAGTACTGAAGAACAAAATGCCGACATCTTTACCAAGCCTCTTGCAAAGTTAAAAATCAAGTACTTCAGAAGGAAACTTGGTATGGTTAAGTTGTGAGTAAACTTCTAAGATTAATTCTCTCTATTATGTAAATTGATGTATTCATGAATAAAATAAAATAAATTAAATATTGCAATATTGTGTGTTTGAAAGGTGACGACCTACAATAATGTGACCTATTTTAGTTATCATTTAAATCTAGTTCCGAATTTAGTAAGGGATTATGATAGCATGTGCTTCAAGTTTTGATCCGGATTGCGTCGGATATCTTGACACCATTACTTATCACTAAATCCAGTTCTGAATTAAGTCAGGGATTGTGATAATTTTCTTCTATCAAGATGAGTATATTAAGCTTGTATTCCAGACCTTGTTGGTTATCCTGGTATAAAGAGATTAAGTGTTATATCCAGTTCCGAATTGAGTCGTTATATCCAGTTCCGAATTGAGTCGAGGATCTCAACAACACTTACATCTTAAGATATTGGTTCTAATCAATCCTCTCTTGCTAAGAGGGAGTGTTAAAATATAGCGTCGATATGATTGACTTATATATAACACACACACACACACACATACACGCATATATATATATATATATATATATATATATATATATATATATATATATATATATATATATATATATATTTTATCATTATCATATTGATCATATTCGATATGCTTATTGACTGCATACAATATATACTTAATGGATCAGATTCCTTATATGACCAACTGTTATTACATCGACCACAGTCGATATATGTTTTGCATTGGTTACAAGTTACAAGTTACGATAACTATCGTATGATAGTTATCGTAACACATTAATATGTGTTACGATAACTATCATACTATAGTTATCGTAACACTGAGCACCGTGTTATGTTAACAGCACCAAACTTATATTAATAGCGCCAAGTAAAACAGCGCAGCACAATGTTATGAAACGGCATGTCTATGTAAAGACATGACCGTGCGTGGCTTAAGCCATGTAAAGTCATGTCTCTACATAGACATGACTATTATGTTCTATATACATATGCATTTGTATGTGATGTGGAAACATATCAATAACAGAGTTCATATTACAACCACAGCATATACGAAGTGCATACATATATATATATATTTGCATATATAGTTCAGAAAATACATAAAATATAATAGTTGTGAATAATTCAAATAACAATATTGAATTCTCTCTATTTAAGATCTCTATTCCTAACATTATTAAGGATTGAGCCCAACTATTTTCTTTAGAATGCCTTTAGCTTTATGGTATTGGGTGCACTAAAATATTCCCTTGTGGATTTTCTATCATGTGGTACATCATTGAAATCCTTGCCTGTGCAAATTGGCTATGTCAAAGCAGAGGTGCGCATCGGCCAACTTGATTGCATAGGGCATTATTTTGTAATTCAAAAGAAGACATTCTCTAATTGGTCTTTTGCTTGATTTATCTTTGTTGGTCTTGTTGGGTATTAAAGAGGTGCAAAAGAAATCAAAGTGGTCAGCATAAGACTTGGATAAAATCAGTGTGTATCAATAATAGGTCAACCACAAAACCCTAGGAAACACACTAGATCCTTATCTTGACAATGAAGTATGTAATCAATGCATGAAACGAATGAATATCCAATCAAAATATACCTTCATACAAAGACCTTGGTTGTCTCCATTGCCCTTTAAAGCTTTTTTGTATTGTAGTGATTTTGCCCTCAGAATTCACTATAGCACTATTTTTGTAGCGTGATCGCACAAAGATCAAAGACTATGGTTAGGAATGATTAATGATTGAAAGTTCTTTTATCAAATATCTATATTGATCAACGGTGGAGATATGATGAGAAAGGTTGAAGATCAACAAATGAGATTCCATGAGATGCTATAATTCGGGGATAACTGATTGCATGATGTAATTAGACATAATTGATTGATCAGTTAAACTCAAAGTGAGTGTTATATGAGAGATGGAAGTGGAAATATAATTAGCATTAAATAATTAAAAGTTATTTGATTTAGTGCATCAGAGGATAAAAAATTTAGAAGAAACATATTTAGAAAAGTGAATTAAATAAATTAAAGAATTCATTTAATTATAAAAGACGTAGTTAGCTAATTAAATAATTATAATAATTATTTAATTATAGAAGACTAGAAGAAAAAGAATTAAATAATTAAAATTATCTAATTAATGAGAGAGGAGGAAAACGTTAAAATAGTTAAATAGTAAAGATTATTTAATTATTACGATGTGAGAAATAATTAATTAAATAATAAAAAATCATTAAAAATGATGTTTAGGAGAAATTTTAAAAAATAATCATAAAGAGCAAGGGAAAATTGAATTTTGAAAATAATAAATTTATTTAATTAATTTAGAGGAATAATTAGTGAAAATGTCACTAGCGGGCTGTGGACAATTTTCAATGTCTACAGTCCATGCAAGCATGGAGTGTGGTACTGCCATAGGCATTGCAAGTAGTCATCACACGAAGGTTGAAATGGCAGGTCCAGTCCCAACTGCCCTTTTACATTAAGGTAAATAACATTCTCAATAATATTAACCACAGTGAGATGATTGCAAGGCCCTATAGCAACACGGGGATTGTGAGCATGGCCATGCTGTAATGGCTGAATTCAATCAAGCTGGGTTAAAATATCACTGGAGCTGAAGCTCTGTAATGCCCCCACCTAAGCAGTAACGTTAACTTGCATCAATCGACAGAAAATTGTCTTATTCATAAGACATCACAACTTTCTAATCATTGAAGGCAGTGATTCCATATAAATATTAAAGGCGGTGAGCCCATGTCAAAAATAGAGATCAGCATAATTAAGGGACAGCAATTATTGCTAGAAGGACAACTATTAATATCTATGGAACTATGATTATATTTAAGGACAGCAATTATGTTTAAAGATAGCAATTAACTTAAGGGCAATTATGTTTATGAAAGCAGCAATTATGAAGGGTAGCGCTAAGATTTATTAAAGAAGAGCAATTAAAATTAATTAAGGGGCGAATAAGAAAGTCAAAGAGACATCACTCTTAAAGAGAAAGGTGGCTGCCTAAAAGGACACAGCTCTTCAACTGAGTAGAAGGATATTTAAGGAGAAGAAAGACATCAATCCAATCATCATTGAGCCATCAAGCAATCATCTTAGGTAAACATCGATCCTTATAAGAAGAGCAAGCATTATCCAGCAATCCAATAAGGAGATTGCATAGTCACATTCATACAAGATATGGTTCGTCGTCTCTTCCCTAACTTTGCACAAGGGACATCTTGAAGGCCATACGATTCCTAATTTATGGAGTCTTTCCCCTATTAGAATCCTTTTGTGCATCGTCACACACAAAAAGGCACCCGTCTTGGGCGATACAAATTTGTGCCAACATAGTTTTTGAAGCCTTCTTGAATCTCCTAAGGCCACATTCTGAATCAAATAACCCAATTTTTTGCTGACGCCATCATCGTCTAGAAAACCTCATCCTCTGAGTCATTCAATTTAATTTTCCTAGAAATTAGAATATTCCTAACTCTCTCCAATTCCTGACCAGGAAATCTATCCCCCAAATCAAACCAATCATCATAAACATCTTGTGAATTCCTCTTGATGTAATCTGCCACCCAAACCCCGATGCTATCCTCTATCCCTTGAATCCAGCCTAGGTTGCCTAGCGCATCCCTCAAGCTTTCCTCACCATTCCAAGAGTCCTACCACATTTTTGCCTTTCTACTGTAACCCAATCTCCATGAAACATGATCTGTGATTATAGATCTGCTATCCCTCATAAACCTCCACACAGCTGAACCGCCATAGGATTTGCTATAGTCAAAACTCTCTCTTGTTCTCCTGAATCCAGGTACTTTTGTCTTATAATTCTTGTCCATAGTTTATCAAGCTCAATATATACCTTCCAAATGAGTTTGGGCCCTAAAGCTTTGTTCTACTTAATCATCCTCCACAGCCCGGCTCCTCCCTCCTCCTTTGATTTGCATACCTTGTCCCACCCAACAAGATGGATTCTCTTCCTTTTGCCCTCCTTCGCTCCCGCCCAAAGGAACTTCTTCATGATGCCCTCCAAAATCGCTGTCGCCTTACTAGTGATACACACACACACATACATATACATATACATACATACATATATAGATAGATAGATAGATATGTGTGTGTGTGTGTGTATTTATATGTATATGATTGGATACTAAAAATGAATATAGCTGCGACAAGACTTAACTAATGAATTATGATCATTTTTGTGTCATTACTAATCCTAATGGGAAATAACTGAGATATATATATACACACATATACATACATATAAAGATATACATATACACATATACATTACATACATACATACATACATACATATATATATCTATATATATATATATATATATATATATATAGTTTAATATGGTAGCAAAACTTAAATCAGGGTTATCTTGTCAAAAAGCATTTTGATTGGTAAAGTTATATCTCTAACTATCTCACATTCCTTATTTGAATGGAATTTGTGGTTTTAGGGCAAGATTTAGGGCAATCCCAAAAAGTGTAACGTCCCCTTTGTTAAATAGGACTTAATAATAAATAATTGTATTATGATTTAAAATATTAGAAACAATAATAGATAAATAAATAAGAAAATTAAATATAATATAATTAAAAGTTAATTAAGTTTAATGAAAGGTCAAGAGGAATGCAACGAAGAGTTGTGACTCCTTCAAACATGAGATATAAAAAAGGAGAGGAGTTCATTTGAGAGCATATATGGAGGAAGGAAGAAAGAATGGAGAAAAAGGAATCAAGGAAGCATTAATGGAAGAAGAAAGGTATGGGAAGAAGAGAAGGAAGTGATTCTTTCAAAGGGGCATCAATGATAAAGGGACCTGAACCTTTTGAAGGGTGGTAACAATGATGAAGGGTTGTGACCCTTTCAAAGTGTGGTAATTGTGAAAGGTTGTGACCATTATGAAGAGGTGTGACTCTCCCTCACATTGGAGGAGATAAAGGGGAGAAGATCTCATTTGAGGACATCCAAGGGAGATCAAATTGGGTAATAATATATTATTCTCAAAGGCAACAATGAAAAGTGGTGACTCAATCCTTATGAAAGGTGGGACCCTTCCACCATTAAAGTATAAAGGAGGATTTGTTCCAAGCATTGAAGGAGATACATTGTGTCATGAATCAAGGCGATAAATAATCAGTACTAAATCAGCAATCGGTAATCATTAAAGGGAAGATCAAAGTGTAAGATATGAGCAGATCATCCAATCAATCAAATACAATCAGCAGACATTTTATCAGATTGGAACACATCATAAGACAAATACAATTGCCAAGGAAGATCGAAGCATTCAGCATAAGAGCACAAAAGTCAAGGACTGATTCATAGAAGTTGAACAGCATATATAGTTATACCAAAGGACTTTATCTTGTAGGAAAGGCCTGGGGTGTAAGAGGAGGGTAAAGAGGGTCACATAAGGAGGCCATCCTAGAGTTGACCATAACTAGCTCCTAGGAACAAGAGGGCACTTACATAGGACCAAGAAACCCCCTTACAACCTTCGCCCAAATCCACAAGATAGCACGTGTCTTTTGGAGGATGAGACATTGATAGGGAAAGAAGGTACAAGCAAACCACTAAGTAAGTAAAGAGGACTCTAGCAAACATCCACTCTTTGGCTTAGTGTAGAAATAGCTTTTGGCTGATCTATTATGTTTCTTCCTCCAATCTTTAATATGCTTGCATAATATTATTGGCAGTATATGATTATTATGTGATCATATCTGACCCTAACAATTGAATATGTGTGTGTGTGTGTGAGTATGTTGCTTATGCTATTATTGCAAGATTCAAATCCAAGATCCCATTATTTAATGAAATATTCACTTGGTAAGATGTAACCCTAACCCTAATTTGTTGCAACTGTGATAATAGGGTGAATCCTAGGGCAAATTAGGAAGGGGGCATTACAAGCTCATCCCCTTGCTCACCCACAAAGACCAAGCAATTACAGCTTGTAACATTTGTGTTTATTTCCACATTTAAAATAATTGAGAGGTTTTATTCCACAAACCTAATAGGAGATTATCGAGAACATCAAAAATCAATAAAACCAAACAATAATGAAGTCATTGAATTGGTTGCTATGCTAAAACTAACTTAACTTTCTACCAAACGAAATTGTTCAGCCAAGGACCAATAAGCATTAGTACTATTACATATAATTAAAAGTTTAATAAATAATATGTGTCAAAGCTCTATAGCATGCAAACATAATCTTATCATTTATATTCTTGGACAGCAACCACAATATTTAGGAAATAACGTTTATTAACACTCTAAAATTAGACAAAATGTCGGCACTTACTAGGTTATTAGTTTCTTAAAAAAAAGAATACTCTAAGAAATATAAATGCACATAATTTAATTTCATTAATAAAAGATTAAAAATATCTTTTAGTATATTCCTAATCAAACTGAATCTTATTCAATTTTTCAAACTCTAGTACTTTCTTCCCATTCCAAAAAAACCTATCTTATCAACCAAACAGGATGCCAAGTGAACCCATGCCAGAAACACCCTACCTTTCTTACGATTCAAACAAAATTAACATTTTGAATATGATAACAAAATTAACATTTTGAATATGATAATTATGCCAAACAGGACCCCATGTGATCTTGTGCAAACCCACAGAAGATCACATGCAAACCCTGGCATAACCCAGCCAAATCGCAACTGATTGCAACTGGACCCAAGCAGACTTTTGTAGGACCCAAGCTGGACCAAGATGTAGTTGCTGAATCAGTGAATTCTCAAATAGAGTCACGCAAGAACCACCCTAAGGATAACTTAGATGATTCCCAAGTTGAAAAATACAATAAGGCATGATTTGACACCCAGGAACACCTCAATTGAACTCAAGTGGGCCAGGTTGACTCTAGGGAGTCCCCAAACAAGAACCTCTGTAAGGATAACCTGCTAAATTATCATACAGTCATGCAAACCACCCTAAGGATAACCTAGATAACTCCCAAGTTGAAAAGTATAATAAGGCATGATTTGACACTCAAGAAGACCTAGGTAGAACCCAAGTGAGCTAGGTTCATCTTAAGCAGTCCCTAGGTTAGAACCACCCTAAGATAACCTAGACAATTCCCAAGTTGAAACGTACAACAAAGCATGATTTGACACCCAGGAAGACCTGGGCAGAACCCAAGTCGGCCAAGTTGATCCTAAGTAGTCCCCAGGGAAACCCTATGCAAGTCAAGCAAGAACCCAAGCTGGACCGAAATGTAGTTTGCTGAATTCTCAAACAGATTCATGCAAGAACCAGACTAAGGATAACCTAGATGATTCCCAAGTTGAAAAGTACAATAAGGAATGATTTGACACCCAGGAAGACCTTGTTAGAATCCAAGTGAACAAGGTTGATCCTAGGCAATCCCCAAGCAAACCCTATGCAAGTCCCCAATCAAGGAGTGGGCATACTTGGGGGAAATGCCCGCCTTAGGAGTACCTACATATATTCACATGCAGGAACGGCTAGCCTTGGCCAAAAGACCTTTACTAGTAACCCCTAGCCAAATATGTATAGATGGTACAATCTTAACTTAAAAGTACAACTACCCCAATACAAATCCACAAAACTCTTCAACATTGAACCAAACTGATTCAGACAAGATTATCTCAGATAGCCTCAAGAAAAAGTTCCTACTCTGCACAAGGTAAACACATGGAAGAAAGCCTAGAATGACACAAACAAATACCAACTATGGCTAGCCAAACCTTCGCAATAGTTCTACAGGTAGACGGAAAGCAAACATTTTATTTGAACCAAACAAGCTAGAAAATAAGAGCTTGATACAATCGAGATGTATTGTTTCTTTTATCTCAATTAACTGAGTTACTCATATAGATTTTAAAAAACTTTTGCCAAACTGATTGAGAAAATTCCTCATCTTTATGATTGCCCTAATAGAATCATCTGAACAGGCAAAAATCATTCTAATATTGCTCAATTTTGAAGACTGAAACAGTCACACATGTCAAGGTAAAGTCAGCACAATTCTGAGTGATAATGCTATCAGAGGTAAACCTATATCACATTAAGCTAAGTGAACAGATTTTTCTCTCTTAAATGTTGAAGTAGATGATGGCAGAAAAAACAATGTACCTATGATTAACTACCAACCACAAAAAAATTGCTCACCCAATTGTTGTGGTGAGGCTTGAATTTCGACCACATATACTTTATGAATAGAAATAAGTAAAGACCAAAAAATCTGAATTTAATGTGTTAACAGTTTTTGTCGTAATTTTTCTCTCTTAAATGTAAAAGAAATTATGGACGAAAAGAACAAATCTTTCTGAGTAATAATCAAAATATACAAATTAATGTCTGAACAATTTTAGTAATCAGTTTTACATTTAAGTTTTTAAACAATGAGGTAGAAGAACAAAATCATTGAACAACAGCACTACCAAACAGTTCAAAAGGTAAGAGGATGACCTGCAACACATCCAATGAATGTGATGTTCCACTTTCCACTGAACTCTCAGGTTCTGTATTTTCATGTTGCTCATCAAGCTTAGTTGAATAAGTTTCTTCTGAACCATCCATGTTCGCCAAATAACGACTTTCACCAAAGAGATGAGCAGTAGTTTCACGGGCTAACTTCGTAACCAGTGAGAATTTTTCCAATACATGAATGGAGATGTCACGAGCAGGATCTCGCAAGCGCTCATGATGATCTCCAAGAAATTTTGAGCCACCAGAATGTTTATTATGGTAATTTCTATCTATCGCAACTTCCGTATTCTCAACAGCAGAAGGTGATCCTTCCACATGAAATGAGGATTTGCTGTTTGTACTTGGAAGAGCTCTAGTTAGCTCCAATGATGATAGACTTCTCTGCAGGGAAGATTAGGCCAAACATTGGAAACCTTAAAATTTACAAATAGATTATTCCTCAGAAAACACACACCTCAAACAAGTACAGAGAAAAAACCACATAAAAAAGAAGCTTGTAGCCATTTGCCAAAGAAAATATTAACCTGGAGCGGATCTTGAATGTCATTAACAAGAAACATGTCAGCATCATCAGCAGACCTACAACAAAATTTGTGGCAACTTTTACTAGGAGGTCACCGCATAAACTTTAATAATAAACTTTAATCTGTTAAGAAAAATCTGTATTGCTGAACCCAAATATAAAGCTTCTGTGTAATCATTTTCACATTACTGCTAGTTCCTCGGTTAACTCTTCCTTGAGATCGTGCAAGACTACAATTAATGGTAAATATCAGAAATGGAAAGCATCCATATTTTCTAGTTAACAATTACATAAATTGTTTTGATTGACAAAAGCTCCCCCTTAGAGGGCAAACTATATTGTGGAGATCCTATGCCTTATATATTTCTTTTTAAAATTTTTGGATATTTCAATAAAGACTTGACTATGATTGCTGCATTTTCTGTTAAAATTGATCCTCCCATCCAAGAACTACATTATGCCCCCTTCATGCTGTTCATGCTGTTGAATAACACACTCAACATATCACATCAGTTTTATGTTTTGTAATTAAAAAAGCAGATTTGAAAATTGCATATGCACAACATATATCTTCTCCATATTTTTGCTGTACAACATGATCCACGCTCCTTTTACTGTAGATGGTTTCCTCACTCATTAAGCCCAACGATGGCCAACTTGATTTCCTTAAATCTCCTCCATGATTTATATTCATGATGGGTAAGTCCTGTTGCAAGCATGTGTACATTTCCTGTCTCTGTGCTCCATAAATTCAGGTTTCAGTAATTGTTTTTAGAAAACAAATTATATATTAATTGTTTTTAGAAAATAAATAATAAGGATTCTATATATGGGGCCCTCACCCAACCATAAAAGACAATCAAGACAGACTGCAAAGCATGACCCAACTAAATAGGGAATAGCATGCATATTTAAGAAAAATACTGCACATTAACATTTTCCTTTTTGCTTTGCCATCTCAGAACCATATGCCCAACATTCTGTGCCATTATTGCCTGTTTCTGTCATTCACAATTTTACTCCTGGGCATTATTTTGTATCCTCCTTTAACTCATCATCCAAAGACTCAGGTGAAGTAGAAGGAGACTGTTTGATAAAATCCAATACCGAGTCTACAACATACAAGCCTACACACCATCCTCCTCCAGGACTAAGATATCCGACCATGCAATTTCTGGACACGACAGGAACTAGGACTCTTTGTCAATAAACACTCCTCAATGCTTTTTAACTTTTCGAACAAATGCATCAGACTAAAGTTTTATCTTTTTTCCTCCTGCAAACCTAAAACATTGACAGCCTTACCATTCTCTACTGAAAGTCTGAAACCTTATTATCATTAGCCTGAAAGAAGCAAACATCAGAAAAACAAGGCAGCTAGTGGTAAGGTGTTACCTTCTTGCTACATCTGGCAACTAGCTGGGGTGAAGGATTACCTTCTGATGGCACTGAAGAGGGCAACGAGGAGTCTGCAGAGGAAAAGGTGGCCAAACTTTTCGCCATCAGATGAAAACAGTTAGAACTTTTCCACCACATAGCCAGTTTAGCTAGTTTATGAACCTTCCACTCAGAGGTCAGATGCCCTCACTGAAATTTCCTACAACAAAAAGGAACATTCTCGTTATCTAAAACTACCTAAATTCACTTGGCAGCCCTTTGGTTATACCGTATATCAAACTCTATTATATGTTGATGTTTATAGCTTCGATCGGATAAAATGATCATAATATTATATGCAATATATTAATATATATAATGATGGATATTATTATTATATTAATATACATATTTATAATATTGAATTAAACATCATTGAATTAATATTATTGTTATGCAGATAAAACAAACGAAATAATATTAATTTACATGCATATTGATATATATAATAATAATGATCTTATTATATATATCAATACAATATAAATGTATATTATCAAAATATATTCTAGTATGAATATTACCATTGATAAATATTCATACCTTACCCCGATTAATATTGAGTGAGCATTCCATATTATATCAGGTATTGTGGCGAACATTATCGTCAGTTAATATACGATGCATTGTGACTGTTATGTATTAACAGTCACGATACTATCGTGACTATACATTAAAACCTATATACGATATGCAGATCAGTACAAAGCAACCTATCGTTCCATGAAAGGAATGGGCTCATCCAATGGTTAGTCATTAATACTGTATAGATACCAGCGCATACAAATAATTACTAAGACAAAGTCCAATTAATGACTAAAATGATAATGAAGGGAACAACTGAAAATTGTTATGAACAGTCACGTCACTTCATTAATGTGAACAGTCATGTCATTTCTTATTTGCTAGTTCAATATATATAGATATTCAAATATGTAGATTCAATCAATCACCAAGGCAATTGCAATCTACTACATATATTCAGTTTATATCTTATCTTCTGATCTCATATTATTTAACATTATACTCAAGGACAGGTAGAATGGGCAAGACCATCCATTTACAGATACAAAGCCATAAATCTGCTTAAAGTATTGCCTACTCCCTAAACCCCGAAAACATACCTGTCCAGAATTGCAAAGGAAGATTAGGCAGACAAACCCATACTGGCATAATAGAAAATCATTTTGTTCAATGACTTGAAACCTGGAAACTATGGTTTTGCCATTAAAACAAGTAAATCACAAGACTAGTGGCTGTTTGTTAGAATATAAGATCTATCTTCCTGAGATTCATTAAAATGTGCCTATCCCAAGATGGGCGACTGTTTGTTAGAATAAAAGACCTATCTTCCTGATATTCACAGAGCAGCACAAAGAAGCCTTGTGCACATGGGTATATTTCTATTGATCTTTTTATTTTGGCACTCCATGTAGAAAAAATCCAGGCATGCAGAAGCAAGGCTAGGCCATAAAAAGAAAAAAGTAACCTATTAAACCACACTTCGAAGAGAGTTTCTCTTGCTCATAAAGGACTTCCTTTCACAATAAGAAAATGGAATGTTCAGGTAATAATGCTCTAGCACCACATCTTTAATTTCAGGGACTTCACATTAAACAATTCTGCATCTTTATTTTCAGAGACCTCACATAAAACCATTCTACATCATTTCTGCATCATTTTTGCCTGCATTATCAACAGAAAGAAACTTTCAATAGTTCAATGCAGATACTCCTCAAAAATGCACTATCTGGCCCACTTTGCAAGGTATAATCAGGGCTACCAATGTCTTGGGTGCCTCCAAAAAGGGAACCAGGTCTAACCGTGCATTATGCAAAAGACCTTTTACCTATTCCATGCCTATTCTCCTCAGCCAAACAATGCCAGACGTGGATCCAAACACTTTTCTGCCACTGCACCATCTATAACTCAAGGGTTTCCTGTTGTTTATGTGGGAGAAGCCATTTCAGAGTCATTGCAAGATTCAGGAATTGTTGTTAAACATAATTTTTATTTTTATTTTTATTTCCTTTGTAGGTGAGAACAAGCAAACAAATCAATCTATGAAGTATTGACTCATATAAATTACTAGCATGCCATATGTCATATTGTTCACGGCAGGGCCTACAGAACCATTCCAGCTTAGTGAATTCCATACACATCTGCTCTGTATATCCATAATTAAAGAATTGTTGTGAAGCTAATAGCTTTTTTTTCTTTGTAGGATAAACCATTTCATCACCCATTCAACTCAAACACCGTAAGGAGGAGAACTTGTTTCATCTCTGTCACCTGGGATTGAACCCAGCCCCAACCACACAAAGTGGAAATTGAAATGCTGTGGAATAAGTTAACGAAATTTTAAAAAACAAAATTTCATGTGCACAGTTTCTGATGATTTCATACATGGACTCAATTGTTTCTATACATTAACACTTCAGAATAAGAAAATGGTTGAAGAATTCAGAAGTAACCTGACAAGAAAAACATGCTCCTTTAATGTGGCAAGAAACTCTCGGACACCCCCATTGTAAAAATACAATGGTGGGAATGCAAGTCCTGAAAACATGATACACTAAAAGGTCAATTCGTCTCTGGATACACTGATATAATTAACTTACACAATGCAGGATAAACAACTAAGAATTTTCATTATAAAACTTGCCCTTTATAATATGATGACTTTAAATAATAAATTTCATTACATTCATAATGCAAAAAAACAGCATTTTACTAACTAGGAGAGTATTTTATGATTAATTATAAATGATATTCAAGGCACACATTTGCTTCAACATTCAAATTGTGACATAAAGCAAGTAGCAGGCAACAACGCGTAACAATCTTAACAAGTTATATTCACAATTCATGATGTACCTTTCAGAATTATAAATTCTAGGAATTTTTATCTACTGCTTACAGTTTTGAACTTCAAAAAACAATTTTTAGTTAACAAAATGCATGCATGCATTTTTATAAGTTGCACTTTTATGCAAACATATTCTTCCAAAATCTATACAACATATCAAAACAAGGCAAAACCATGAAAAAAAATTTTATGTATTCAAATTAGATGTTTACAAAAATACATAAAATCACTAACTAAACAGTCTGCATATGTTTCAAAGAATGTATTGGACATCAAATATCAAATCATATTCAATGAAAATTTAAAGTCAACAAATTGCTTTTTTTTCAAAATACAGTATATGCCATGTACCCTACCAGATATAAGAACAACAATGATATACTGCCATCCTAGAGGTGGAGTATGCCGACGGATAGACTTAACTTCTGCCAGTGGCACAGCCCTTATACTATACAGGTTTCTATCTGCACATTTCAGGAGATTTATAGAAATACAATCATTTGACTATGCTAAAATGTTAAAAACAACTCTACACATTTCATTGCAAAACATTGTCCAGACAACTGGCAATTGCAAACATTTAATCCTACCTTTCTCAGATGTCTTACTGTTTAATATACGAGCCATGCCATCCCTTACAGATGTATTTTGTTTATAAGGAATCCAAGTCTGCCATAAATAGATATAAAAAGCATAGGTGAGAATTTTATCCAATAAACATCAGAAGAAATATCCTATTAAGCAAATAATTTTCCACATGCAACAGCCTAATTGAGAAGAATGGAACAGAAGCAAATTATATGCATTCAGCAAGCTATAGGATACCATGAACAGTGAAGAGCCTTGTTTGATAAGACGCAGTCGGCCATTTATCCGTTCAAAGGCATATTGAGTGGGATGAATCGATACATTGTCCTTCACATATACTACCTCAGATCCATCAGACCCAGGGCTGTTAGATGAGGTGTTTAACTGTTCTTTACTTTTCTCTTTGTTTCTTGACACCTGCAGAAGCAAAAGGCAGGACAACAAATTTCAAAGCCAAAATCTGACAACACGTGAGAATTTAATCAAGCAAACTTACACACAGACAATAGAATCAATGATCATTATTGCATCTACAACACCCAGGTGTCTCACTCATGGAAAATTCAACTCACTCATGCTTTAATTTAACAGTATAAGCCATATGCAAAAAATGTTCATACTACATTCTGAGAACACAATAACATGGCCTTCATCATTTAGAGGTGGCAAGGCAATTGAATCTTTGATATTTTGACCAACTACCTTCTTCAAGTGTGGTACATGAAGGGTGATACACTCAATTTCATCTTATCAAGGATATAGGGAACCCTCCCCCACTTGGAACAGAATATCTTACAGATCACTGGATATCAAGGCTTTTGCTTATAAGTCTGCAACATAAAGGAAACCCAATCCTGGTGCTTCCTATTCGCCACTACTCCTGTTGAGAAGTTATCCCATCAATCCACAGAAATCTGTTGCTTGGGTGTCTTTGATGGACCAATTTACTCAAATACGGATGATCTTAACTACAGAAGCCTTAAAAATTATGATGACATTACAATAACTGTATGATATGACATTAAACTTACAAATATTGGATTCTAGCATTGTCAATGCTTGCAGAGGCCCTTTAAATACTTGTGACATGCAATAAAATGAAACCTAATTCATTTAAACTAATTCCTAAAAGTTACTCATATATATTGGAATCTATCGTGACTCTCAGGTTGGCTTACTTTAAGGGTAAGGATTTTTGTAACTTTGTGATATTGAATGTTCATGAATACTTGCATGTTTGATCTTTACTAAATTAATTGGTCACACATAAAATTTGCATGGGCATACTGATAATGCTTGTTCTATTTTACATAAGTATGAAATTTCAATTCAGTGTCTGGTCATATGAATTTGACATGCATACATGTGAGATTCCTGAAATGTTTTCCTTCAGTTGCTTCTCTAAACGAAAATTGTTGTGGCCATGAAATGTCAAGGTACAGATCGCTAGAGTTACATTTTGGCACACTTGTGATTTGCATGTTGTCTTAATGAAACCTTGCATGAACCGTAGAAAAACTTGTTAACATGCAATTGTGATCGAATTGTTTGATGTTGCCTATTGTGGCAAGGGAATAGTTGCATCATGAAGATAAATTTGTTTGAAAATGGGGAATAACTTATCATGATTAGTTTGTGGTTATTGCCTCAGTTTGTGTGGTGAATTCTTTGTATAGCAATTCTTTATCATTTTGTAATCCAAATAGTTTGGCTTTTAAACTAAATCACAATGTGTTCTTGCAGGTCAGTACCTTGACTAAAAGTTTGGATAATTAAAGAATCGAACCATAATATTAGATTAAAGTCAATGATGTGATGCATAGACTGTGTCTTAGTCTCTTAGATAATTGGAACTGCTTAAAGTCTTCTGACTTACAATTACTTATTAATGAGAAATGATAACAGTTAAATTGTTGAAAATTGAAATGAATAGGTGTGCTAATTAGGTAGATATGACGGAAATGAATTTGATCTACATTCGTAGTAGCGCTACAAAAATATAGATGATATAATACTGCTAGATGATTAATTAATAACTAGTGATGTAATCTATATTTGGAAATTGAATAAAGACAAATATAGATTTGGATACAATTTTATCATGTGCCTAACGGAACTGGAGATACAATGCTTTGGCTATGATTTCTATGACTATATTTGATGTTTCAATGAGTGAAGAAAATAGGTTGGACAAACAAGGAATCAGGAGGGTGCCCAAGTTTCAAGCCCTCCACCTCCTCAACATGGATTGAAAGGGTGTTGTCATGATGTTAATAACCAATGTTGCAATGGTCTTACAGTTACTAGTGTAGTTAGGACCCCCATGTTATTCTTCCTACCTAGACCCACTTGTAGTCATGAACCTTATAATGGTCTTGAACATTTTTATTTAAAAGTCGTAGTCATGTTTTAGTTTGGATGGAAAGTGTTGATTTTGGGGGGACACCTAAAGGTCACCTCCCTTGGTTAAAATTTGGATGGAATTTTTTTGAGATTTTTTAAGGGTCTGAAATGATAGTGTTTTAGTGTCTTGGGTTTGAGCACTTGATGGACTTCTAGAAGGTCAAGAGTCCTTCGGAGTATGTGTGGAAAGACCTTCCACCAAAATGGATGGTACAGAACATGGGTGGTGGCATCATGGCCTAATCACGCAAGGGCAGCAAAACATTGTGGCGTGCACTCATTTCACACAAAAGATCATAGAAAGGTTTGATCATTTGATGGGAAGGATCCTGAGACTCATTTCAAAGAATTGACACATAGACAACATGCATTGATGGAGGACTACAAAGAAAAAATTCAGAGAGCTTCAATCATGGTCCCAGATATTACAGAGAAGAGACTTATGTTCTTGTTCATTGAGGGTTTATCTAATTCACTCTGAGGCTTATTTGGGGCATTTGAGCCTACATCTATGCAGGAGGCTATCGGGAGGCCCTTGAGTATGGAAGATACTACAAGAGCAAGCCCCACCCTATGAGCACTGCATCAAATTCACATGGGAAACCTTTCCACAAAGATGTCTTGCTACCAAGGAACCACCTCCTAAGCCAAACATGATGGAAGTGTCTAAGAATGAGCTTCGAAGGAAGCTGTGTTTCACATGTAGAGAGACATGGGAGTCGAGGCATAGGTGCTCGAGTGAAAGATCCCAAGAGGATCCTTTCACTAAACTTCTGTAAATTTTAATTTAAAATAATAGATTTTCCTGTGTTTTATTTGTGGTATTAGAGAACTAGACAGAAGTTGCAAAAGGATTGTTTCTTTTTTTTGTATTTTCCAGATATAAGTAAAACAATAAATAACAACAGCAGCAATTATGAAATAGGCTAGAAACAGCGTACAATAACATAATATTCAGTCAACCAGAATAGCTACAAATCGTACCAAGCAAGATGTGCATTCAGTGTGCCAGCAAGGGTGCTTACAAATAATGAATGATGATGGCAATTGGAGGAATAGCCAACCACGCACCAAGGAAAGAGATGGCTGACGTAAGCCAACCAGCAAATCACGTGCCAGCTGAAAGGCAGTCGTACGGCTGCTATAGTCACGCCAAGGCAGCCAGAGATCCCAACGTGTCAATCAATGCCTCCAACATGCAACGCACAAGTACTCCTAAACGCTGAACTCAATCAATCTCTGTCAACTGCTGAAACTCTACTATAGAATGTTGGAAACCATCTATTGGGGTTTGCGTCCCAATAGCCATGCTCTGGGGTTTGCGTCCCAGTCCTCTAAATTCACTCCTCAAAGCAAAATCGCAAATATGAAGAATGAAGATGTAAAAGATAATGAAAGAATGAGCCAACATCTCCTTTTATCTCCCTCTCAAAGCCAATCGAACCCTAAAGGGAGAATATGTCTTTCCCTTTATTATAAAACGGCATCTTCTCAATTAAAAGACCTTTATGTATAGGAAAAACACCCCTTTCCTCAAATAACATAACTCAAGTTGCCAGAAGGTCTCTGGATGATGAAAATAAGTTATAATAATTCAAGACCTTTCCAACGAGCTATAACACATAGGCTGCCTGACCAGATGAAGCCAAAAAACCCCTTATTACTCCAATTAGCTATATAAATAGCTTTATTTTAATTTATTTAAACGCAAACTTAGGAAATATTAAAATATTTCTTTTTATTCAACTGGAAAGCCAAACCAACCAAATAATCAGTGAACTGGTCCTATCACATGTCTGTGACTGATGTCAGGCAATGTGGGCTAACTGGCAGTCCCATCCCTAAAAACTAGGGATGCTCCTAGAAACTGGGGAATATACCGTCACCCTAAAACTAAAATTGTATACTGGTCCCAAGGAGCCTCAAATCTAGTCACTACCACAACCTCCTAAATTTTAGGAAAAACCCTAAAATTAAGGAACTGTCCCGATTGGCTCTCAAACTGATTGTAGAACCAACTCCGGTCACTGAGTATCCAATATAAAACTCTATCCACCATTGCTAGCCTACGAGACTCCAATAATAGACCAACTCTCATGACTCTGCTAGTCAAACTAGAGAGGGGACATGACATCGGGCAAGAGACAAGTAAACTACATTGAAGTAGCACCCGAAGAGGATTCAAAAGTTCAAGAGTATGAGCCTGAAATTGTGGTAGAGAAATTGGAGCATAAGGCAAAAGATGTTTCAAAAAGTGCACTCGCAGCATTTTAAAGAGCACTTAGATAT
Organism: Chamaecyparis obtusa; assembly: GCA_027943335.1. NCBI lineage: Eukaryota > Viridiplantae > Streptophyta > Pinopsida > Cupressales > Cupressaceae > Chamaecyparis > Chamaecyparis obtusa. The sequence goes on from BSBK01003396.1 coordinate 1,375,875, forward strand.
CACTCCTTTCATATTAGAGAAGTTTTACAAGGACAAAGAGTGACAATGTTCATCATTAGCGAGGCCATCCACAATTTAATTGATGAAGGGTTGGTGGCTAACATGGGGTTGAGGATAGAAGATTTTGAAGGGTTAAATAAATGGGTATACTATTCATGCAACTAAAGGATTCAATAGTTAGGGTTGACTCAAGGAGGACACAAGATGCAAGATGACTACTACAAATTCGCATTGGGGAGACGGAGCTAGCATTGCAAGTGGAATGATTACACTCACTTCGCGAGAACGCGCAAAATTATCAAACCATGGAGTTGAAGTTCAAATCTAATGGGAAGGAGGTAGTATTGTGGTAAAATAATGAATGTGTTATTAAACAATGATCATGAATGATTTATATATACAGGATACAAGAGAATGTTTCTATAACGAACAGGAGAGAGGAAATAGAAACATTCTTGTAGAGTGAGAGAAAGTTTCCATAACGAACAGAAGGAGTTTATGGAAACATTACAAAAAGAGTGACCATTACAAATAGATGAAAGAGAGAGATAAAATTAGAAACTATCTATTATTGTAATAGGTAGTTCTTCATGGCCTTTTTAATGGAGATCCCATGGTCATTTCAGCCAAAGGGATGGAGAGAACTTTTCACAAATACAATTTTGTCCAATAATGGAGGTCCTACCATGTTGAGACCATTTTGGATAAACATAGCAAGGTGTTCACAGAAATTCCTCTTGGTCTACCACCAAATTCAGGTTTTCTGCATGTGATTGAGCTTGAGGAAGGAGTAAAGCCCATCATCACTACTCCTTATAGACGTCCTAGGATATACAAAGAAGAGATCAATAAGCCAATTAAGGAGTTGTTGGAAATGGGACACATACATCTTAGTACTAGCCCTTTTGCTTCATTTGTAATGTTGGTTAAAAAAAAGATGGGACAAAGAGGATGTGCATTGATTATAGAAGCAAAGCCCATTATCACTACTACTTATAGGTGTCCTAGGAGATACAAGGAAGAGATCAAGAAACCAATTAAGGAGTTTTTGGATATGTGACATATATATCCTAGTGCTAGCCCTTTTCCTTCATTTGTAATGTTGGTTAAGAAAAACGATGGGAGTATGAGGATGTGCATTGATTATAGAGCCCTCAACAAATAGACAATCAAATATCACTACCACGTAGCCAAAATCAATGAGTTAATAGATATGAGCTTCATGGTGTGGTATACTTTTCCAAGATCAACTTACAATTAGGGTATCATTAAATAAAGGCTAGAGATGAGGATGTCCACAAACAGCCTTCAAATGTCACCATGGGTACAACGAGTTCTTGGTTATGCCATTGGGTTGACCAATGCACCCACTACCTTTTAGTCGAGAATGAATCAAGTATGTATTGTGTAATTGAGAAAGTTTGTGTTGGCTTTCTTTGATGACATCTTGATTTTCAATAAAGCATGCTAGGATCATTTGAGGCGCATACGCAAGGTGCTTTGCATACTTAGGCAGCATTCATTCTACACCGAAGCATCCAACTGTGAGTTTGGTTTGACTGGAATTTAGTGCCCAAGGGGTTGGCATAGATGAGGAAAAGATCAAGGCAATTCAAGAATGGCCTAGATCAAGGAATTTGTGACATCTGAGTGAATTTGTGGATCTTTACAGCTACTATAGGAGGTTATTAAAGGGGTTTTCACAGCTTGTGACTCCATTAAGCAAAAATTTGTTGAAGAAAGGAGCCTTCTCTTGGAGCCGTCCAACGCAGAGAATTTTTTTCAAGGTCAAGAAGGTGACGAGATCATAACTTGTTTTAGCTATTCAAGACATTTCATTTCCTTCTGTTTTAGAATTAAATGATTCACAAAAAGGGATTGGAGTAGTGTTGGTGCAAAATAGACACCCTATAGCATTTGAGAGTAGAAAGCTCAAGGGCACGGAGAGGAGCTTCTCAATTAATGATAAAGAGATGTTAGTCATAAGACATGCACTAGCCAAATTCAGACAATATTTGGTTTATGGCAAGTTTGTGGTGAAAATATATCATTAGAGCTTGAAATTCTTCCTCAATCAAAAGAATTTGAAAAATAGACAAAACAAATGGGTAAGTAAACTACAAGCCTGTGATTTTGAATTGAATATAATAAGGAAAAGTATAATGTGGTGGCTGATGCACTCTCTAGGAAGTCTTATTTCTGCTCTATGACTGACATATCTGCTGATTGGAGGGTTTTTGCAATAGCTGAGTATGCCAAAACACTTTTGCTATTGACATTTATAAGGCAAGTTACACAATAACAAATACAAAGTGGTGGAGGAACTCATTCTCTATAAGGATTGGGTGTACTTTGTACCAAAATCGAAGGTGAAAGAGAAAATTTTGAGGGTGTGGCATGACACATCGCTTGCTGGTCACCTAGGGTACTTCAAGACATAGAGGCAAGTGATGGAGCATTTCTCATGGAAGGGACTTAAAGATGATGTTTTGAAGCAGGTTAGAGAGTGTAGGATTTGCAAAAAAAAAAAATAGAGCATGTATTTCTAGCTGCTTTGTTGCAGCCCCCGCCCATTCCAAATCAGAAATGGGAGAGTATCTCCATTGATATCATCATAGAACTCCCAAATGTGGACGGTAAGAATTGTATCTATGTGGTTGTTAATGGACTCACTAAGTATGTTCATTTTCATCCTATACCTTCATAGGATTGAGCTCCACAAGTGGCTGGACTATTACTTAGAGAGATTTTCAGACTTCATGGGTTGCCAAAGAACATTGTAAGTGATAGGAACCGCAGGTTTAGCAGCTTGTTTTAACAAAAACTCTTTCACTTGACACATACAACTCCCAGCACTAGCTATCATCCTAAAACAAATGGACAAACCAAAACTGTAAACAAATAGATATAAGGGTATTTGAGGAACTATGTTATGGGACAGCAAATAGCTTGTCAAATGGCTCCACCTTGGGGAGTATTATTGCATTCCCACTCGCCATATGTCTATAGGTATGACTCATTTCAAGGCTCTTTATGGTTATGACACTATTTCATTAATGGATTTGATTCTTTCATGTAGTAGTCCCAAGAGCTAGAAAATTGGTTCAACAAAGCCTACATATTGTGCATGCACTCAAAGATAATCTATAGCAGTCCCAAAACCAACAGAAGATGCATGATGATCATCACCAAAAAGAGAGATTTTTGGAGGTGGGAGTATTATGAAGGCAATTAGTAAAATATTGAATGTATTAATGAATAAACAAACGTTCGTTTATAGTTGTACATATACGATGTTTCTATTATGAAACACACGTAAAATTAGAAACTATCTAACATTTACAAAATCTACAATAATGACCATTAAATAAGGAATAATGAAGATATTATTCTAATACCCTCCTCCCTTAATGGTCAATCAATCAACTACACCAAGTTGCCCCTTGAATTTTACAAACTTGTCTGGACTTGGAGACTTGGTGAAAATATCGTCTATTTGATCCGTAGTCGAAACACACAACTAAATTGATTCGTCTTCAACCAATTGTCGGATGAAATGACAATGAAGGTCAACATGCTTGGTTCTCTCGTGGAAGACCAGATTCTTGGCCAATTTGAGCACACCTTGATTGTCACAGTAAAGTGGAGTAGGAATTGCTTGAGACATCTACATGTCTGAAAGCATCCTTCGAAGCCAAGCTACCTCACAAGCTGCCTTAATTGTTCCTTGATACTCAGATTTTGTCAAGGAAAGAGACATTGCCTACTACTTCTTGCTAGTTTGTGTGACTGCACCAAACCCCAAACTAAATACCTAGATGTTGTTTTTCTATCATCAACGGAACCTTCCCAATCCGAGTCAATAAAACCAATAAATTTAGGATCATGACTTATGTTGTACAGAAGACAAAAATCAGAAGTGTCTGTCACATAACGTGGCACACTCCTCGTTGCTACCCAATGATCAGCCTTGGGGGTTGTCATGACGCATGAAATGTAGCTCATTGCAAAACTAAGATCAAGCCTAGTAGCAGTAAGGTAGATGAGACTACCCACCAATTGCTTGAATATTGATTCATTCACCACTGGTAAATCTGATTTGGTTGTCAGCTTCAACCCTTTCTCCATAGGTGTGGATGCATGTTTGCAATTTAACATCCAAAACTTGTCCAGAAGACTACGGGCATACTAAGACTGAGATAAGAAGATACTACCTTTAGTCAACCAAACTTCAACACCTAAACAATAGTGTGGAAGGCTCATGTCTATCAAGTCAAAAGATTGACACAAACTCTGTTTGATCTGATCAAACAAAAATGTCGAACTACCAGTAATAATTAAGGTCATCAACATAGACAACAAGAAGGATATTGTCACCAGTGTTTTTAACATACAGATTAGAAACAAATGGACTCCTCTGAAAGGTGTTGGATCACTTGAAAATTTTCTTTTTGAAGCTTGGAAAAGTGCCACATTTTTATGTTTGGTAAAGGACAAATCTTATATTTGGAAAATTATGATGAAAATCCTTTTAAAAATGAGTCAAAAGGGGCATGTTTCGTTAATTTGCGGGTCCTCAAAACATCAGCTACAAAATAGCAAAATTTCACCATTGCGCTGGAGCAAGGATAGGGATGTGCGAGATAGAGATTTTTCGCTATTTCGCAAGCCATAATGATAACAGTTGAGAAGTAGCAAAATTTTGCCATTTCGTGATGGATCAAAAGGGAGACTTTCTTTTTTATTGGTAAAAGGCCGGAGCCAGAGTAATTTTATTAATTATTAAAAGTAAGATATATAATTCTCCATTTAGTGCGGGCACTGGTAGGAAAGAATGGAGAAGAAAACCTTCAGTTTTACCCGGGACATATGTCCAGTTCATTCATAAAAGGCAATGCCTTATTACATAGTTATATAGATAGGGGCATTCCCCTATTTACACAATACAATCAAAATATCTTCCTCCAGTTAACGACTATCAAAGATTAATCCGAAATATTACAAAATACAAGGCCCGTAGCCTTTTGCATTGTACAGTGTCTTGTCTAGACCATTCTCCATATCAATCCCAAAGAACTAGCCGCCACTTTATACAATATCTAAAAATCTTCAATCCAAGTTCCTGCAAAATTATATCCTGCACAAGATACTATGTATATACTATATTTAATTGTTAGTGTCGTCTCTGGAATTGTCACCCAACTATTCTTAACCTTTAGTAATCGACTATATCTATTTAATATAAAAATTACATGAGTTGCCCCTTTCCTTACACTTTGTTAGTTTATGAGGATTTAATTTATTACCTTATGATGCTAGAATCAGATTTTTAATACATCTTATATATTAACAAACAATTTATTTTTTATTGATAAGAGCTCTGTTTAAGAAAATGAGTTAGTATACTCCTGCCATCTTGAAATTTATTTAGAAGCTCACTTAAGTCCAGCTCCCAAACCTACTTTTGAAGGTAATGCATCTTCTTTTAATGATCTGAATTTTAGGTTTATATGTTTGTTCTTTATGCTCGGCCTAATGATTCCTGGCTCTTGATTCCACCTATCCTATCATACTGTCAGATTCCGATCACTAATTAAACAGAGCTTCCATCACCAATATAAGATACTTCAAAATCTGCCAGGTCAAACCTTGATTGACTAATCATATTCTTGGGATATCAAATTTGGCTTCTATCACTACGTTATTCTTAGTCTTTAACTCAAGATCAGTCTGCAATTGTCAAGGGAATAGAGACCATTCCAAAAGCTGAATATGATTAGTTTCTGAATCTTTATGTATGCATATATATATATATATATATATATATATATATATATATATATGTAAATTTGTTTGTAGTTGTATAAGTATGTCTTATGTTTTAAATATATTATAGAAAGCATCAGATACTCTCACCTATGTAGTTCTATATATAACTTATCGTTTCCTAGCACTTTAGACTTGTAAGATTGACCTTATGCTTTTAAATTTACCTCCTATACTGCTTATAAATGCCAGTTGAAATTAGGACAAACACATTTTGCATCACAAATTCTTGAAGGGAGACTGGAGCAATGTCACCCTTTCTCCCTATTTACAGACATCAAGATGAGTTATTCTAATACTGATCCTTGTAGGGAAGTTCCAGTTCAAAGATGCTTATCCTTCAGTGTTTGCCAGAAATAAGGGTCAATTCTATGATTACCTAATTTTCCTTAACACAGAATTACCATAGGATAAAACAAGCTATACATATACTCAAAATTTCTATTTAAAGGAAGTATGCCTTAGTTATTCCTTCAGCTTAACTCTTTCTGATAGCACAGATCATAATATCCAGTCTTTAGGATGTAATTCCTATACCTTACCTTTTTAATGTTCTCATCCATTTTTCATTCCATTTCTTTTTACCCAAGAAACCAACAAAATTATCATGATGTTTGATTAAGAAGAAGATCCTTTATTCTAATCCTTTAGGCATCTCCTTTTTTAAAAATTTAAAGTTCTAATCAATATCTATTGTAAAAGACAACTAAAAGCCAGCTATCAATTCAATCATAGGCCATACATCTTCAGATTCCTTTTTAACAAGGGTCTCATCAAATGACAATATTCATAACTGAATTCTGAGCAGGCTACTTTATCTTCTACCAGTGTTTAATTAGAATCAGAATCAAAGCATCAACTGAAAAGAAAAGACTCAGAAGATGGAAGAAACCTTCCTCAAAGGTTAGAAACTCAAAAAAAGATAATTAATTTCAGAATTAATTTGCTCCTGCTTACCAATCTCCAACAGATCCTAATCAGATGAAAACTAAAGACTAAGATTTGAAGTTAGAAGCAAAATCCTGAGAGCAAGCTTTCTAAATAATCCATAAAAATTACAATATTTGACTGAGAGCTTGGAGAGCTTAATTAAGAAATCAAAATTTTAAACATAACTTAATGAAAATATACTAAAGCTACAATAGACTAACCACATTGAACACTTAAAAACCTGAATACAAGAAGTCCTCCCCTAATCAAGATAAGGGAAGTTACCAGTTGGAGAGACAATACAGATTTGAGGGTTCCTATCCTGAAGTCATCACAAAGGTCTCTGTGTTGACTTCAGGATAAGAGATCCTCATAAAGGATTATACCATACTAGAGCTAGCAACGATGGAGAAATTCAATAGCAATGTAAACATCTTTACCTTGCTACTGTCAGTGTGATAAAGATACCTAGCAGGATATTGTTCCCAATGCAGACTGTTTAGATACCCTATTAAAAATAGCATACAATATCTATAAACCGTTCACTTGCTAGAAGTAACGGGGAAAAGAATTGGCTTATAGCTGGAAGGAGAATCATAATTATGATTTTGACAGAGACGTCTGAATCTTGCTGTGAGAAGCATATTTGTTCAAAGAAACAAGGGTTAGACAGGCAATTTATTCAGAAACTACTAATCCTACCGTTGAAAGGAGACTTGAGCGTATAATCTAATTAATCAGACTACTCAAATATGTATCTTTACCCTATTAATAAATATGAATCTTTATCTAATTCTGATGATTTCCCTGAATATAACATGCCATTCCAAGAATCTAAAAATTTCCGCAGAGTTCATGTGCTAGAAAGATAAGGAAGATGATTTATGTCCCATCCTTGATAGTCTAAGCAAATTTTATCCGTTAAAGCAAATATTCAAACACAAAAGACCAAGAAAGGTATTTGTTGCATAGATCCTTAATAGGAGCATTACTATATTAACCCACCTTTCAGAATAAATATGTACATGTCTATCTACGTTTATATGCATACCTATACTTATATATATGCATACACACACACATATATATATATATATTTCTATGCATACATACACATATTTATATGCATACATACATGTATATATATATATAATATATATATATATGTATATATATAAAAGTGTATAGGCAAGCTTAATCTGTTTTGCATGATGAAAATAATATCTCCATATCAAAGGCCTAACTTATCCTTATTACAGTACATTTACCATCAAGCTTCAAAATTGCAATAAAAGCTGTCTAAAAGTAAATAGAAACCCCCCTTAATAGTATTGCTATGATCTTATATAAAGTATGAGCTATTCAAAAACAGTTTTTCAGTTCAAGAAACCTTGTCTTACCTACATATATGTCGGTATCCAGAGTTTAAAGAGTCTAAGTGTCTCTATTCTATTATACGATATATCTATTCTTCTTCTAGAATTGTTGTCTGACCATATGCCTTCTATTAAAATAAAACAAAAAAAGATACCCGTGTTTCTAGTCTATAAGTTATCATGCTTAATCTTTTTGAAGCGCTTGGCAGCTCCATCCTTCATCCTTTATTCTTATGATAACAATGGAGTCATCCTCTGGCACTGTGTTTTTGGAATGCCCGGAGCATTTCTTGACTTCAAGGGCTATTAGATGAAAATTCTTCTTTTCTTCTTTATCCATTTCCTTCAGAATATCGAACCCTTCATCTCTCCAGTAGTCTAGCAGTCATTCCGTCTCCACATCTTCTTTTAGGAGTTCTTTGTATAGAAAATCCAAGTTTCTGGACATTTCCGGCCAGAACTCATTGAAACGCCTTTCATCTTTAAATGTTAACATAGGAACTCGCTGAGAATTTGGAATTGCCTTGAAATTCTTGATCTTTGTCTTCATTATAGTTTTTGGGTAGGGGATTGTCAAGTGATTGTCAATACTATGGACCATTTGTTCCAGCCCTCCTAGAAAAACCTCCTCAAAGATGATCTTCGCAATTTTAATGATCTCTTCTTTCTTACGGCCTGCAAAGGAGGAAAGAGCTAGAAAGAGTACTACAATAGTCCCATTAGTTCTGAACGTGAACTCATTATGGAAGTGATGATCTCCTAGCCCCCTCTCCAGTGCCCTTCTTGCAGAATCGGAAAGAGGATTTAGCATTTAATTCCAATGCTCTGGTTTTATCGTTCCCCTGAACGCCATAGCACAATAGTCATGAAGGACAAAGGTAATTAACCTAGACTCCATCTACTGTTCAGTCGCCCACTTCACACAAGTTACTCCACTCTAATTTCTAAAAGATGTTGAAGCCTCCGCATATTAATAATCGTTTGTAAAAAAAGTATTTAATGACAGTTATGATGATTCTACTCACATCCCGATTTCCATGATCTTATGGATTGCATGCGTGTTAGTCATTATAAAACCTTACTCCTATATTAATTACTGAAAGCAAGGTGGCCATTAATTAATAGGACAAACATTAATTAGAAGGTGGCCAATTTGATAACTCGGAATGTACATCTCGAGGGCCAAGAGGATCTGTCAGAAGATTAGAAGTTGATGCTTGAAAAGATAAATTGGCATAAGATAGATTAAATGCTTATGAGCTCGAAATTAAAAGAGCCCACCTTAGGAAATCATAAGGTTTAACTTCACTATAGAAAAGTCTTTGACCAAGTGATTAGGGTTTGAGGTGAAGCTATACCCACCTAGGTTTAGCAAAGCCTAAAGTGCAGGAGAATCATATCAAGGTATTTTTCTCGTTAGTTAGCCAAAGCTGATTGAGTAATCCTGCTAGGAATCAGCAAAGCTCTTGGATTTCCAATTTGCGGTTTTGGGAACCAACAAATTGGCGACTCTATCGAGGAGTGATTTATAAGAATATTTTCCAAAATCTTTGGTGACATAAGAAGTACACTCTATTGGAAGGAAGAACCCAAAAGACCAACAAAATAAAATTTTCCTCGAAGCAAGGTGGCGACTCTATTCAATAAACATTTCAGTCGGTGACTCTACTGAGGGAGAAGATCCAAAAGGAAAAGAAAATTTTCTTTCTTGAAAGAGATAACAATTCTATTTTGAAATGTATCAAAATAAACAATCTTTTCAGGAAGAACCATTTATTCTTGATGGCATCAGACCATTGGATCTTAGAAGATTTCAACGCATCCCAAATAATCTATTTCCAAAATTCTCACAGCTTGTACCAAAATTTCATGGCGAATATGATGAATCAGCACTTGAGCATTTGGATGCATTCTACACATTCATAGAGGATAATCAAATTTGTGCGGAATATACAGTGATGAAGCTATTTGTCAGGACGTTGAAGGATAATGCAAGAGAAGCATACGAATTACTACCTACACAGAGCATCTCATCATGGAGGGAGTTTGAGCAATGGTTCCTATATGAATTTCATGATGCAAGTAAGGAAGAAGATAACATGTGTTAGGAATAGGATGAAAATCAGAATTACATTATGGAAGAACCCCACATGTCTCCCTTGGATGCATTTTTCAATTGGAAAGATATGAAGGTGAATCTTCAGCACATTTGTTGGTAAGGATGGTGAACATTTATCAAGAAATACCTTCATACATTGTGCCTCTACGCAACGAATTAATAAATAAAATACGTGAGTTGGGAATCTCACCAGGTGATCCCTCTGTAAATATCCTTATGCATATATTAAAAGAAGATGATGAATACCAAGAAAAACACACAGAAGTGAAACAAAACCCTAATGAAGTTCCAGATTCAGATGAAGAAGAGATTTTGGATCAAATTGAGGAAGAATCCATTCATGATGACACTTGTGTTGAAACAAATATCAATGAGGAGGAAGAAGACCATCTCAATGTAGAAGAACTCTCAGATTTATTAGACATTGACTATAAAAGACATCTTCAAAAAAGTGGTCACAAGTTTTTCTCAATCAACCAAAATAAACAGATTTATGAACTAGTGCATATTCAGGATAGATTTGATGAAGCAGATGAGTATCCACGGGAAAATAATACATCAAAGGAATACACACAATGTGATAAATATAGTAGGGAAGGTACGCCTGGAGATGATTTTGAATTTTTTTCAAATATTCAGTATAATGAAGCTCCAAAGGAATTTGAAGAAATGTTTCCCAAATGTGAAGCATCTTTTAATCCATTTTATGAAATAGAAATGCATACAGAATGTGAAGATGGAGTAGAACTACATACAGTATATGAACAAGAGGAAATTTCAAGAGATGACATTGATATTTGTCCAATTGATGAAGCACATGATGACTCTCAGGAGGATCCATTTAGTGAAAATATGCATTATCATACACCAAATGATCTCGTGTGATGAATCACAAGAAAGCTTCCAGGAAGGTATGTCTGAAACCTCTATATTTTCAAATCCACTGCTTAACGAGGATATAGAAGAGAATGTGTTCTAGAATGACTCCAAAAAATTCTCAAACTCATTGTATATTAAGGAAAATGAAATGATAAATGGTGATATAGTCAAAGCAAAATACACGTCTTGGCAAAATGTGTGATGAATCAAGAGAAAGCTTCTAGGAATGTATACCTGAAACCTCTATATTTTCAAATCCACTGCTTAAAGAGATATAGAAGAGAATGTGTTCAAGAATGACTCCAAAAAAATTTCAAACTCATTGTATATGAAGGAAAATGAAATGATAAATGTTGATATAGTCAAAGCAAAATACTTGTCTTGGCAAAATCCTTTCGAAAATAAATTTCATATATATTCTGATCTTTTACAAAGGGAGATAAAAGACTCTAGAGCCATGTGAGGGGAAGAATATGCTCTTAAGATTTTCTTGTCCTAGATGTTCGAAAGCAAATCAATTAATCAGGAGGTGAAACATGATAAAGGAAGGGATGATGATAATATTGTCAGGATGTTTATATTGTTGCACGATCAGAATCAGGTGTTTGACAGGGGCAAATGTTGATTCCATATTTTTAATAAGATCTGATCAGATTATTTAAATATACAGAGACTCTATAGCCCAATGGACTTGGCACTTGGTCTGCTTCTACCAGAGATAATTGAATTCTCACTTAACTCACATTTTTCGTCCCCAAAAAAAGCCACTGTTGGATCACTTGAAAATTTTCTTTTTGAAGCTTGGAAAAGTGCCACATTTTTATGTTTGGTAAAGGAGAAATCTTATATTTGGAAAATTATGATGAAAATCCTTTTTAAAATGAGTCAAAGGGGGCATGTTTTGCTATTTTGCGGGTCCTCAAAACATCAGCTACGAAATAGCAAAATTTCGCCATTGCGCTGGAGTGAGGATAGGAATGTGCGAGATAGCGATTTTTTGCTATTTCGCAAGCCATATTGATAACAATTGAGAAGTAGCAAAATTTTGCCATTTCGTGATGGACCAAAAGGGAGACTTGCGAACTGGCGAAAGGTGTAAAAAATTAATAGGACGGACATTAATTAGAAGGTGGCCAATTTGATAACTCAAATGCACATCTCGAGTGTCGAGAGGATCTGTTAGAAGATTAGAAGTTGATGCTTGAAAAGATAAATTGGCATAAGGTAGATTAAATGCTTATGAGCTCGAAATTAAAAGAGCCAACACATAACAATGCTCAAATCGTTAACATCAAGAGAGAGTGATGGAGCAATGGTCGACTAGACCTGGCGATGGAGGCCCTAGATTGCAAAGTTTGAACAAGTTTAGGACGCCTTGGCAGAACATAGTGGAGAATGGCAAATCTCAAGGGAGATGGTTACCCTACCAATCTAGAGGAAGATGGTCTTTCAATAGAAGAACGAAATCAATTTTCTAGACGTGATTTAATGGTTCGGGCAATAATGGTAGTTGGGATTGATATCCGAACTCCTCAAACCAAAACTTTCCTGGGAGGCATGGCAGGGGCTGGGAGAATCGGAAGAAGAAGAAAGGGAATGCAATCATTTAGAATACGCCTTTTGAGTTTCAAATGATTGTGCACAAGTTTTGGAGGCCAAAAATCCCCAAGGAGTCATTGATGAATCCCGCCCTAACAATGGATGACCAGTAGGGAGCTTCTACGGCTAACCCGGTAAATGGCAAGATCTTTTATGGCTCTACTCCTCTATCTTAATAGATAATAAACAATGGATTGAATTAGTTGCTATCTTAGAGGATAGAGCCTTTCTAGTTAAATAGGTAGGGTCGTGGCCATCAATAGACAAGATTAAAAAATGGTGTGAGAAGGTAGATGGTAAGGACTGGATTCTTAAAACCCTACCAAATGGTATTGTCTTAATCACCTATTCTTCCAAAGAGGAGAAAGATTGTGTCTTAAATAATGGCTCTTATATTATTGAAGGCAAGGGCCTTTATATTAGAGATTGGTCTCCTAATTTTGATCCCAACAAGGAGAAAGTTAAAGAACTTTTGGTTTGGGTAAAGCTACATAATCTTCCACTTGAATACTAGGCAAAAGACACCCTTCGAACCATTGGCAATAGTGGGGGCACATTCATAAGGATGGAAGAAGCCTTGGACACAAATGATTTCTCATGCTCCCCTAGGGTCTTGGTGCTTATGGAGGAAAGTCATGAACTTCCCAACTATATTATGCTTGGCTCCTCAAAAGGTGAATGGCATCAACCATTGATGTTCGATACTGGGGTGGATGTTGATGGGAAGCCTTTCAAGGACCAAGCTAATGTTTCAGAAAAAAGGAAAAGCTTGGAAGCTAATAGGGTGTTAGAGAAAATCTGCAAGATAACAGACATAAAAAGAGCTAAAGGCCTTGATTATGCTCTAAGGTGGGAAATGTTGATGGTTTATGAGGTGCTGAGGGGAGGCTCCATGTAAACCTAGAGAAGATAGAGATATATGGTTATCAAAGATTAGTCAGTTGGAGGAGTATAGACTAGAGCTCAAGCCATATGGTGAAGGAGACCCCACACTTGCAAATTCCCTTGCAAGTAAACACTAAGGCAGAGCCTCTTAAAAACCTAATCCCAGTTATAATCTCACACACTACAGAGTTGGTTGAATCAGGCAATCCTACCGATATCGATTATAGGGAGGATTCAAAGTTTGTTCCCGATACCTATGGGGGAGTGGAAGGTGTTAATAGAGATCTAGAGAATTGGAGTAACAAGTTTGTTAAGCCTCTCAGTGATTTGGAAATCATCGCGAATCAATTAGTGGAGGGAACCCCAAAATCTCCACTAAGGGATGACATACTTGGGAAGGATTCTTTTTTCAAGGACATTAAAATTTCGCCCATTAAGCAACTCGAAAGCTTATTCGAAGAATCTAGAGATAGTGGTGGCAACAAAATTGAAATTGATTCTTATTATGGTTTTGTTGGTGAGCTGGGTGAGGATGATGATTTGGGCTTCTTTGAGGAACCTGGAATCACTAAAAAAATAAATGTGGAGCTAACGAATTCTAAAATCTCTAAAGCCTAAATTAAGGGAAAAGAATAAGAGAGGACCTTAATCTATTCAAATGAAGCTAGCTTTGGCAGGGAGTGCTTCAAACCAAACCAAACTATTGAGATCGGGATGAGGCTATTTAGATGCCCCCTCCCTGAAGCAATGAAAATCCTTTCATGGAATGTCAAGGGTTGCAATGCCCCTGACAAGTTTCATTTGATCAGAAGAGGTCTTGATCAAATGAAACCAGATATTGTTTTTTTGCAAGAATCTAAGGTTAAGGACTCTAATATTGATTACTTTAAAAAGAAATTTTACAAGTGGAATAGTGCTTGGGTGGGATCTAATGGTGCTTCTGGTTGTCTTGGTCTTCTATGGAACCCGGATAGTATTGATCTACAGATTCTGGAAGCTGGTCAACATTGGCAATTAGAAGAGGTAAGATCTAAACAACTCTTTACAAGTTTCTTGGCTATCAATGTTTATGGTCCTAATAACCCTGTAAAAACAAAGAGGTGTGGGGTGAAATTTCAAGGCTTTTCACCAAATATGAAGGAAGATTAGTTGTTTTAGGGGGGGATTTTAATGCTGTTTTGAGGGCTGCAGAGAAACAGGGTGGCAGAGGTTGGATGGGGCAAGTCACAAAGACTTTTCAGATTTTATGCAAAATAATGGTTTACTGTTTGATGGAGGTTAATTTAAGGAATGGGGATTTTACATGGACTAATCGCCATAATGGTTTTCTTAAAATAGCTGAAAAAATGGACAGGAACCTGCTTGTTGGTGACTAAGAGGTTTCTAATTGGCTCTGTTAGGCTGAGATCCTACCTCTAGTATGCTCAGATCATTTTCCAATCTGTCTCCATATCCAAGAGGATGGCACTCCTGACAGAGCTCCATTCAGGTTTGAATCTATGTGGCTGAGGGTGGATAATTTCCTAGAACTAGTAGCTAATTGGTGGATGGAAGCTCCTACTAGACCAGGTAATAAAGCTTTCCTTTTTTTTAAGAAATTGTAGTTTGTGAAGGAAAAGATTACGGTTTGGAATAGAGAAGTGTTTAGAAATATCTTTGAGGATAAACTGAAGTTAGAAGAGGAATTAAGTATCCTTAATTCCAAAATCATTAGGATTGGTATGGATGAGGAAGACTGTAGGTTGGAGAAAGATCTTACTCAGAAATACAAAGAGGTTTTGGCTAGAGAAGAAAATTTTTGGAGATAGAAATCTAGGGAAACTTGGTTAAGAGAAGGAGATAGGAATACAAAGTTTTTCCATAAGTCAGTGAAGTTGCACAGAGCCCATAATAAGATCTTTTTGGTTAAAGATGCTAATGGCATTACATTACAGGATAAGGAGGATATTAATAATGTTGTTGTGGATTATTTCTCCAAATACTTTGTGAAGGATACCTTGAGTGGAAACAATGATAGCAAGATTATTTATATCATCCCAAGCTGTATTAATAAAAACCAAAACAGACTTTTGATGAAGGTGATCACTCTAGAGGAAGTAAAGAAGGCCATGTTTAGCACAAGGGGAGAGAAAGCACCGGGGCCTGATGGTTTCGTGGCCATCTTTTATCAAAAAGCTTCGAACATCATTGGTAAGGATTTGTGGGGTGTGGTTGAGGAATCTAGATCTAAAGGCTTCATCCAGAAAGACTTTATTAATACTTTCATCACTCTCATAACTAAGAAAAACGAGTGTCTTTCCATTGAAGACTACAAACCTATAGCTCTGTGTAATACACTCTATAAGGTCATTACTAGAGTCATGGCCAATCGACTAAAAGGGCTCTTGCCTAGCATTATTTCTCAAGAACAAAGTGGATTTGCCCCTAATAGATCCATCTTTGAGGGTATTATTGCCCATAAAGCCATTCATTCAGTCAAAGCTGCAAAATTAAGGAAGATGATGATTAAGGTAGACATTAAAAAAGCATATGATAATGTTAATAGAGATTTTTTGCTTGACGTTCTTAGAAAGTTTGGCTTTTCTGAAAATCAGTTGAAATGGATTGGAAGTTGTATTAACACCCCAAGAATCTCAGTCCTGGTTAATGGCAGCCCTCAAGGTTTCTTTGAAACTTCTAAAGGTATTAGACAGGGTGACCCGATTTCCCCCTTTCTCTTCATCATCCTTGCTGAGGTCTTAGGGAGATTGATAACACAACAGAGGTGTAATGGTTGATGGAAAAGAATCAGAGTAGCAGAAGGAATTGATCCCCTATCACATCTCCAATTTGTAGATGATACATATCTGATGGGGGAGGCAGACATCAGGGAGGCTAGAGTGATTAGAGCCACCATGTATAAATATTTTGCAATTTATGGTCAAAGTATTAATTGGCTAAAGTCAGAAGTGTTGGTTCCCAAAACCACAGATTGGAAATCCAAGAGCCTACCAATTCTCCAATAGGATTCAAAATCAGTTCTGGCCAACGAATGGGAATAATTCAAATTCCCCTACACTTTAGGCTTCGCTACACCTAGGCGGGTAAACCTTCACCTCGAACCTAATCACCTTATTCAAGGCTTTTCTATAGCGAATTTAAGCTTGTGAGTTCTCCGGTTGGCAAAAATCCTCAAACTTGATCAGTATAAAGTTATGTGATTACTTGAAATGATTTGAATGTTTGTGTAAGGTTTATCAATGATTGATTAGATGCTTGCAAGAAGGAATATATAGATTTATGACTTCAATTAATAACTCCAATAATTATATTCCAATTACTTTAAATGACTAGTGCCTTTGTTTATTCGGGCAACAGAGTCAACTATTATGAAGATTATTATGTACAACTCTATGAGACAATATTTATTTTAAATATCATCAATTACCCTTGAGCTCCATAACAGATACCTTTTATATGCAATTCTATGCTAGCCAAAAGGAATTTAACTTCTTAGGTGGCAAGTCCGATCAGCCAGAGACGCGGAACACTTTACATGTTTCACACTGTTCCCTGTTTGTTAAACACAGAATGCGGAAAATATCCAATGCAAAAATAAAGCCTTGTCAAAATAATCCAATAATCTCTTTATTGATCATAAAGGACAAATCAACATGCCAGTTGTAATCTCTTTGCTTCAAAAAATAAACAAAAAGACATTTTATTTTTATTTAAATATAATATTTGAATTTATATTAAAGCCATGCTTTGATATTTTACATTCCTCTTACAAATGTTTTAACTCTCCTCTCTAAATATATCTTTCTTCCAATCTCTTCCTGTCTTAAAACGGACCTCTTATTTATATGCTTTTATTTCAAATAAAGGTGTATCTACTCTACATGTCTCTTCATTTAACTAAATATCTTTCCTTTAATATCCATGAAAATTAATCACCGTCTGTGTGATTATATCTGGCCAAATGTAAGTGTGTTTTTGAATTAATTCATAGGCAATTCCCGACGGCACTTTTGGCATAACTGGAAACCCACACTGGATATATAGTTCATGTATTCAAGTATTTTTATTTTCCAAAGTGTTAAGGCATCCGATATTCAGAAGTTAGGCTTGCGTGGATGATGAAATGCCGGATTTTGTTTTGCTTCCACCATTGTACATATGTTCCTCATGGCATAGCCTGGGAATGAACTCTTTGTCAGCGAACACAATCATCCAAAGATGGAGCATATTCCAATTCGTTTCTATAGTACAATTTGTATTCCGCATAAGACACAATTATCATACATGATAACTATATAGCTATTGGCCAAATTGAACCGCTTTTATAAATAAAAAGCGACTCAAAAATATTTAACAATTCTTGGTATGGAGGCTGGCAATTCGTATTAAATCTCTGCGATCTTCTCCTAGCATCGATCTCTTTGTCTCAGTATTTGTTATGAATCCCTAATGCTCAATGATTTTACGATAATATCTCTTTGCATGGTTGTGTCTTCAATTTTGACCAAGTCCTGTTTCTCCCATTTACATATCTCATAACTCGACATGTCCTTCTTCTTCATGTTTGATACTTCAATCAAGACGAGGCCTGTATCTTAATCCACGCCACTCCCAATCTTCTAATGGTGATTGTGCTCTGCGTAATTTACACTAAAGGTGACTGGATGTTCCCCATATTCTGACATGCCTGGAGATCATTAAGTGACTTCTGATTTCCCCCGCCATTGGTCTGGATTTTTCTTCTGAGCATAGGACGTTGGCAATTTTGCATCCATAAATTTGTTGTGCGATCAATCATAGGGTGTCTGTAGATGATGATTACCGAATTGGGAGACCAGATTGGGCTATCGAATTGTGTCTTGATCCATTTCATGCCAGAATATACAGAGTTTACGAATCCATAGATGATAACTTATAAAAGATAATATGAATGATAAAAATAGAAGTTTATGGGGAGTAATCAGAATGGAGGTCCTAATTTGCAAAAATTAGGACTCCATCAAGAAGTTTACTTCTTTAATACTGAACTGGACACACAGAGGTTTATGTGCAAGATCTTGGGTGTGAAATTGGGTAAACTGCCTAGGAAATATCTTGGTGTTCCTCTCTTTGCTGGAGCAGGGGTTCTAACCTATGGAAAGGACTTATTGATAATTGTATTAATAGATTGGAAGGTTAGAGAGGGAAATGGCTTACTTCTACAAGCAGGACTTCCTTCTACAATCCGTTATTTCCTCCATCCTGATTCATTCTATGAGTTGTTTTAAGGTTTCAAAGAAGGTTATTAATTATTTAGAGCAGCGATTAAGGAATTTTTTTGGGAATGGGTCCAATTCAGATGATAGAATTCCTTTGATTTCATGGGAAAAGATTTGCAGCTTGAAGTTGAATGGTGGTGTTGGCCTCTGAAATTGGCTTTGTACCAATCTTGTTTTAGGTGGAAAATTAGTTTGGTGTATGTATTTTGATTCAAAGATGCTATGGGTCAAGATCCTAAAAGCCAAGTATTTGGACAGCATAGAGAATGACAAAATCTTGACAATCAAAAATTCCCCTGGAGGTTCTACTGTCTGGAACTTCATGATGGAATGCAGACCTATTATAACAGATCACATTTCTTGGCTCATAGGTGATGGAAAGAAAGCATCCTTCTGGGATGATTCATGGAATGGGCACCCGACCTTAAGGATATCGATGCTTTCCAAGAAGTTAAAAAAAAATTCTTGAATCTTTGGGGTGACAAGGTGAGTGATTATCTTGAAGTCAAAGTTTCTACCTTGGGTCAGGAAGTTGGCTGGAAGAGTATTGAGAACTTGGGACTATCTAAGCATAATAAAAAGTTAATGAGGAATGTGCTCAAGAGTAGAGAAGCTACATTCTCTAGAAGACAGGACAAGCTTATTTGGTGTGCTACAAAGAGTGGCATTTATTCAGTCAAGTTAGGCTACAAGTTAAAGGCATCAGAGAGGATGGAACTGGAGTGGCCCTATAAGCTCTTTTGGAATAAGGATTGTCTTCCGAAAGCAGGTTCCTTTGCTTGAGTTGCTACTCATGGGAGGATTTTAATAGGGGAAAGAAGGACGAGGTATGGCTTTAATAGACAAACTAAATGTGTAATGTGTGAGGAAGCCTCTGAGGATGTGAATCATCTATTGGTGAATTGTAGCTTTGCTAAGGAGTGTCGGGTGTTGGTTAGAGGAAAGTTAGGATGGTGTGGACCTTTGCAAAATTCTGTAAAGGAATTATTCATGAGTTGGCCAGTTGCTCCAAGAAAATCCAATCTATCAGCAATGTGGCATATTTCTCCATCCATTGTGGTTTGGGAGATTTGGAAGAAGAGAAATCGTAGAATTTTCCAAGATAAGTTGGAGCCTCTAGAAAGAATTAAGGAAAGAATAAACCTATCCATTGTAGAGGTGTTGAGTGCCTCTACTGCACATTTAAACTCATATATCCTTTAAACCTCTGATGATAGAAAGGTCCAATCTAAATGGCTGGGGTTAAAATCAAGTTTATAAACAAAGGTTTGGCTCGTGGTAATAGAGCAGCGAGGAGCAAGGCTGTGACTTGGAGGAAACTGGATAAGCAATGGTAGAAAGTGAACTTTGATGGGACTGCCAAAGGCAACAGAGGATGTCTGGTGCAAGGGTCATTGTTAGAGACTGGCTTGGTAATGTTATTGCATGTGCAACACAAAAGTTGAAAGATGGAACTCATAATATGGCAGAAGCAAAAGAAGCATTACTTGCTGTTAAGATTGGTAGAAAATTCAATTTTAAAAAAAAAATTAGAAGGTGACTCAAATTATTGTGCAAGTTTTACAAAAAGGTGGAAAAGGTGGAAGTATAGCTTGGCATCTCCAGAGTGTTATTAGCTCTATACTGGAGGAATTGAAATTCTTTGATGAATTTAAAATTGATCAAATAAGGAGTGGAAATGTGGAGGCGGATGTGTTATCTAAATGGGTAGTTTCCTTTGAGAAAAATGAGGATCTAAGACTAGAGGTTTTTTAATAGATTGTCCTTTTTTCATGCTTAAGTTGTTATATTTCCAACTTCAGTGCCAAATCCTAACGGCTCCCTCATCCATGTGAAAGGACCGATGGTCACTTCTGGGCATCTTTTCCTTTAATGAGTATTTATAGCTTCTTGAACAAAAGTTTTTCGTTGCACGAGGGAAATTCAACAGGGTGGAGTTATGATGTTTTATCGTGCAGCGATCCTTTCAACTTGTGCGGAAATAACTCGTGCCTTGTGAAAGTTTGTTAGAATGGTTTTAGATAGTTGTCTCCTTCAAACTTGTTAATTATCTGTGGTTTCCTATGTACTTGTTGAAGCTCGCTGAGGTGGTGGAGAGCTGGTAGCAGCAGTTATGGAGGCAGCATTCTCTGTTGACACTGACAAACAACAAAAAAGCTTTAAGGGCTCAGTGAGCAAGGAGAGAATGAAAGGCCTCTTGAAAATCAAAAATCAAGAGGTAGTGGATGCGGCTCTGGTGGTTTTGGGAGACTAGTTTCAAAACAAGAAGGTGAAGCAGAGAGTTAATCTCGACGTTATCTCCATGATTATTGCTTGGGCACTAGAAGTAGGTGAAGAAACGGCTGTGGTGAATTGAATTGTTCGAACACTATTCGAAGAGGAGATGTTGGGTGGCCTAGAGTCAATCTTAGAGTGGGTTTTTTCAGGCATTGGCCTGAATTACACAGAGTGCTTTGAGGATGAGGAGGAGGGCAGAATCTATGGCATCGTGTCATTTTTGAGGTGGTGGGGAAAGGTGGAGAAAGGGGAACATCAAGTAAAGTGATTGAGGGCATGGCAGGTGCTTAAATGGACTGTCCTGGAGCAAGAGGATATTGTTGAAGCTAGGAGAAGGATCTTTAACACCCCAATCCAGAAGAAGAAGAGGGGTAAAAGAGGTGGAAATTAAAAAATGTTGAACCAAAGGTAAAATTTTGGAATTTGAGGGGCTTTTTGAATATGGGTTAAGGTCGTTTGCTCTAGTAGGCATGCAAGAGGGGAAGTTTTTTCATAAAAGGAAACCCATAATTTGAATTAATGACACCGGGTGAAATTTAGAAATATCGACTAGTGGAGGCTTTTTTGGCATTCTGGATGTTCGGGTGAAATGTAACGAATTTATATCAGTTGATTCCCATGGAGGAATAGAGGAAGGTTCCGTGTAATGTTGAAATGAGGGGTGTGTGCAAAGGATGTTACGAAGTGTGACAGAAGACGGAGATGGTAGATGTTGGGTCCAATAAAAGGGTTTTTTGCCGATGATGACCCTGTTGATATTATGGCCTTGATGGCAAATATCACTTGCACCAAACAAGAGATTAAATTGTTAGCACATATATTTCAATGTATAAATAATGATATTAAACATCTTTTATATTTAATATCTATTGTTTATATGAATAATCGATTTTGTTTTGCATTATATGTTTGGGCCCAAAGTTGGCCTTCTTGGGATGCTCATTCAGGTCGGCCCCCTTTGGGTAACTCTCCCTTTGGCACATATATATAGAGGGATGATTCTTAGGAGAAGAATCATCAAAAACATAACATGCATTATTCCCTCCCAAGAATCATCTAAGGCGGCAGGGCAGCAGCGAACTCCTCTAGGGCAGCAGCGAATTCATCTAGGGCAGCAGGAGCAGTGAATTCCTCTAGTGCAGCAAGGAACACCATTATCAAGGCAGCAAGTTCACCACTAAGGGACAACGAATCTCAGTCCCAATTACAGCTTTATTTGCAGCAGACCTAGGAGCGAATTCTGGAGCAGAATTCAGGGCAGAATTATATTGTAATTGATCTGATATTAGACCAAATTGAAGACATCTGGGAAGACCTAGATAGGCTGAACTATTTGGACCAGACCTGAGAGTTATATCAGAACCACAATCCGGGTACTATCTCTCCTTGCTCTTAATCATTTCTTTTATCCTGTGCTTAGCATTGAAAGATCTCTATAGATTAAACATTCCTAGATAAATCTAAAAAATATTAACATGGTATCAGAGCCTAGGTAGAGAAAAGATTCATTTCAGATTTAGGAATTCAAACTAACTCTTTCAACTAAGTTGGTTATCATGTCAACCGGGATTAGACCCGAATTATTTCAGTCATTGAAGGTCCTCCTAAAGATAATATGGATGATGATGAAAAGAAGGAATGGAACAAAAACAACAATAAAGCAATGAGGATAATTGTTGATAGTGTTAAAGACCACATTGTGCCAACTATTGCAATTCTAGAGAATGCATATGAGATGTTCACCTCATTATTTGGCATGTTTCAAATCAACAACACAAATAGGGTCCTAGCTCTCAAAAATAACCTCTCCCGAATAAAAATGAATCAAGGGGAGTTTATCACTTCATACTTCATGAGGATCAATGAGTTAGGGAATCAACTATCATCAATTGGGTTCACTTCATACTTCGAAATCTGCCAGATCAAACCTTATCTGTGTAATTGTTTATGCAAATCTAATAAAGGCACTATCTTTTGGCATGGCTGGGTTTTTCCCTCGAGTAGGAGGGTTTTCCCAAGGTAAATATTTGTGTCATCTGTTCATATGATTTTCTGATCTTCTGTATATAGCATTTATATTATTCTGGTTCAAAACATCAACACCCAGCAACACTGCTATAATCCAATATTGACAGTCCAAGGCTTGACTGGTTTGTAAATGGGAAAGAATGTTGCATGAAGGATAAGTATTGCAAATTGGTTGAGACTCATCATCTTCTGGCTTTAATTTCAGGTCTGTCTTTATTTCAGATTCATTTAAGTTCAGACATTTGTAATGAGAATGACTGAAAAATAATGATATGCATGCTTCTCTCTGCTAACTAGTCTATCCACTTTATATGCCTTGTTATTTGCAAATCTGAAAACTTTTGCAAGTCTGAAACAAACAACAAACAATAAACCATCAGCAAACTGAGTTTTCATGGGTACCAAGTTAAATGTTCTTTACCAATGAATGCACGATAACTGGTTGACAAAATACCAATATGGCTGAGCGGTAGATAGAAGTGCAATAAAAGAAAAAAAAAACTTGGTGGCAAACAAGGTAGGACCTTACACACAAAGCAATCATTAATTGTCCGAAGACCCTGATTGTCTGCCTCCTTTGACAGATTGAGATTGCATCAACGGCAGTAAACCCCGGAGAGATCTCTACCTTTAAAAGGCCTACGCTCTTCCAAATTCACGGAAACTAAAAAGTGAAATTCAGTGGGGTGGGATGTTTTCAAAAGAGGATGGAACATCCCCGCCTAAAAAAGATCTAAACGCATGGCCCAAACAGCCAGGAAAAACATGATTAGTGGCGGAGGGAAATTATTTTCTCGATTGTATTAGAGGTTCGTGCACTACATTGTTTACCCGGGGCAGATCAACCCATTGTCTTCCTGACCATAAAAAAAGTAGTCCACGACTTTAGAACGACACTTCGACAGAATTGTGTTCCTAACCTGAATCAGGTTAATTCCATCCTGGTGATAGATGGATCACTGTGTGCGAACCGAATCGGCTATACAAGAGCACAAACACTTCAATCCAGAAGCGTGTTTAAAAAATAAAGATTCTGGTAGTCAATGAGATGTGACGAAACTGCCCAAAAAATAGATTCAAGCGTCAACTCATTGTAAAATTTTGGGCGGAATAAAAATTCGATGATAAGATCTTATATAATAACATTTTTGTTTGTCTGACTGCCGTTCCCCAAGGTTGTATTCAAAAGGAAAAGGTGTGGCCAAGAGTCCAGATATTAAATAAATGCAATGACGTGAGCAGGAGGTACTCTCACAGCTTCAATTGTAAAACGAATGGAAACTGAAGCTGCAAAGAAAAATTTTAACCTGGCGTTGTGAAGCTGCATAATCGGCGTCGTCTGCAAGGTCCTGTGAATCGCTCCTATTTCCATTCATGTTTCTATTTCTGTCTACGCCCTCCATTACTCGCTCTAGGCTCTTCTCTTTCACCTCATTTTTTTTGCTAGGAAAATGGAAATCGAATCCTTCGAGGCAAAGCAAACTAGTCACGCTTCCTTACGCTCGACTTATATTTCTCTAATGTCAGCAATACCCCCAATCGCATCTACAACCTCTTCTCATTTGTTGTGGGCCCAATTCCGTTGGTAGTATTCATAAATGAACCACTGATTTTATTAATTTATACAACTTAGAAAAACAATGAGTTTATTAATCTATACAACTTAGAAAAACGATGAGTTTATTAATCTATACAACTTTGAAAAACATTCTTATTAATTTATATTCAGTTATTACTACTAGCAGTATTTAACAAGTGCAACGAGCTACTCATAGGAAGTATTATGAGAAATGGAGGGGAAATGCAATAGTGAAGCAAGCAAGGAAGAATGGCATGATATCTTGGAAAGAATAGAATGTTTAATTGGATGTGTTGATAATGTTTAATTGAAAAATAGTGAAGCAAGCAAGGAATAATGGTATGATATCTTGGAAAGAATAGAATGTTTAATTGGATGTATTGATAATGTTGAATTGAAAACATTTTTTTATGTTATGAGGGTTATGTAGTAAGTTATGTAGTAATATGAAATAGATGTTATGAGAGCTATTTAGTGATCTGAATTAGATATTAAGTAATACAAAGTGGAAGATTGTAGAAAAATGGAGGCAATAGTATTGTTTATTTTAATGCACTAGTCACATGCATGTGAAATGAGTTTAGCTTATTGAAGGTATTTAGTGTTACCATTAATTTCATTATGAAAGCTATTTGGAGATGTCAATTAGATGGTATGCACTCAAAAGTGAAAGAAAGTAGAAATTATCGGTAAATGAATGTGTGTGGTGTTGCAAAATTTCACAGTTTGTAATGGTTTACCAAAAATTGTTTAATGTTATATTAGAAATCTTAGTTAATAGATAAGTAAAAACGATTGAATGTTTTTAAGTTTGGTATTTTGGAAATAAGAGAATTGTTTTTTGTATGTTGTGATTACATCTAAGTGAATTGACTTTTTCTTATTAAAGGTATTTAGTATTAGTGTTATTACTACAATGTATGAAAAAATTATATGTGGGAGAAGTGTTAATTTATTATCAAATTTATTGAAAGATTAAAATATAGTGGGAATATAGAATGTTTTTATACATATGCCTATTTTTTTCATAATTTATATATTTTTAAGTGGACGAGGCATAGAGAGGATATTGTTAAATGTTAGTCGTATGCATTAAAAGATATGAGACTGGTGTAATACATCTCATGTATTTGAACATCTATCTTGATATATTAAAAATTGTATAAGATGGAGCAGACTCGAGACATGGACGAAAGAACTCATAGCGAGAAATCCTTTACAATGAAAACCCAAAAACGGGCTAGCAACCCACAACACATCCAAGTAGGAGACAATAATTCCATCAAAGTACTAGGCTGTAAATTGTACCTAAATTTTCATTTATAGACCGCATGTACTTGAATGCTTATTTTGATACATCATAAACTGAATAATACTATGCAAACCAAAGCAAGTATAAGCGCGTAAAATTGAAGATCATACAATATAAATAATTAACATAAGAGATTCATATCATGGTAAAATTATTATATGTTGACATAGTCAATCATCATACATGTTGTGGAATATTCTATTGTATTCGGTTTAATATATGTTATGTATGTGAATATTTATTTACATTCATTGAAAATTGAGTACTAGTGTGAAAAGCCAAGGTGTTGCACAAGGAAACTCATAACAAATGGAAAAACCTTAACAGTGAATACCCAAAAATGAGCTACCAGTCCACACCACATACAAGTAGGAGATAATAATTCTATCAAAGTACTACCTTATAAATTGCACATATATTTTGGTTTAATATGCATTATGCATTTGAACGCTTAGCTGAATAATAGTATGCAAATGGAAGGCAGTATAAGGACCCAAAAATGAGCATCGTATAAATAGAACAAAATGATTGAGAATTGTAATCCTGAATTGGACAGCTAATAGGTGATTGTAAATTAAGGTATTGGTAAGTGTTGTTTGTCTTTCTATCATTTTGTTTCTAGTGGTACAAATAGTAACCTAAAGAACAAAGGATCATTGAAAATGAACAATTAGAATTTAAAAAGCCATATTGAATGGAGTAGGAAATTTTAATTTTAATTTAAAACAGAGGGAATACATGTTGAATGATATGATTGCATGAAACTTAACAAGAGGTATAAAAGTATTGAAAAGCAAACAACTATTTAAGGAACCAAGAAGTATTTACAAACCAAAACACTATCAAATTATTTTTTTATATACCTGAAATTACTTGTTGAAGGTAAGTTGGATCATTTTGTCATATTTGTGTGTTGTGGTAGCTTTTGTGAGTGAACTTGTGTCGAAAAAGGTCAATCCCTTTGCAATGTGACTTCATATGATTGTTGCAAAGTTGTGTGGGAAGAGACAATTTGAATGGCAAAAATTTAATTCAAGGATATGGTTGTCCACGTGTTTTGTTGTTGTTATAGAGTAGACCTTTAAAGAAAAGAATGGCTCTTATAGTTTTTTGACAATAAAGATAGATTTGAATAAGAGACAGTTTTCTATAAGTGGTTTTTTATGGATAATATTACATTAGATTATGTGTTTCATTTGTAATGGCCTTGCAGGCAACATGTTAGGAGAGGCATTGTTTGCTTTAAAGATCAACTGTATGACAATCATGTTATTGTGAAAGGAGAATATTGCAAGACGGAACATGTAGCATATACAAAACATATTTTGTGTATCTCTCACTAATAAAGAACATACTTTGCAAAGAAAAACTTAGATCAGTATTTGTTTAGTGTATAATAGCATATAAAGAGAAAGTAGTTATAGTATAAGAACATTATGCATTCAATATTGCTTAATTGAACGATAAATCTAATTTTTAGAAGCAATAATGTAATATATCACATGGTAAGGAAATGCAAGTTAGAGTAAATTAAAGGAGTTTGAAGGAAATGTTGTTACCTTTTTAAACAATTTGTGTGTAAATAGTGTTGTGGAGTGGAGATCCAAAATCGAAAACCCAAATCTTAAAATTTATGTGGTGTCGTTTATATATGTGCCTACAAAAACAAGAACAATGAGACAAGGCAAATATGGGAAAGTAATATGTGGGAAATATATAGGTAAGGTTGTGATCACCAATGGAATTTGATGGCCGTATTAGCCATTTTCAACTTTTGAGCCGTATATGACAGACTGAAAATTTATTGGACTGTATAGATTGACAGGTTAAATTTTTATAAAACTGTCAATATGACACTTAAATTTATTAATAAACCATAAAAATTTGTTATAGGTAATATAATATTTTATTCAATAAAATAAATATATAATATATGATATATATTTATGACAAATATTTCTATTTTGTTTATTATGTAATTTATTAATTTAGAGTATTTTTCAAACATAATCGATGAATTTTAGAAACTTGTTTTACCAATTTAAAATATTAGGATGCAATATATAAACTTAGAAACTTTCTGAATTAATTTGACATATATTACTAATTTATAATTTTTTATAATTTTATATTATTTTATCACAAATAAAAATTTCTATATAATTTATTATATATTATTTTTATTGATTTAAAATCTTTTCAAAATAAAACATATGAATTTAGAAATTTGTTGAGAACATGTGAAATTCTTGTAAATATTACTAAATTATACTAATATTATAATGACAAAATATTTAAATTTAAAAGAAATATAAGACTATTCGTAAATTAGAAAAAAAAATTGACAATCAATAGACATCTTTAAACGTAAAATGAAAGGTATTAAAATGATCAAACCATCATGAAAAATTGATATGACAGGTAGGGGCAACCGTCAAATTCCAGGCCTGGTTCTGATCAATTTGTGGGAATATTTGAATGGTGAAGTCCAATAGTATGGGTTAGAGGATAATATGTTTTGATTTTAGCAAGAAAATGATGAGCATCAAATATTTGATGGTCCAAACACTCAAGATATATCTAAGACACTTGTGTGTTAAAGGATTCTTTCATCTTTCAAGATGCCTACATACCCTGTCTCCACGGGATTAAGGCATCTTGGATCCTCACTCTATTTTCCCAATATGCAGTTCTATTTTTTGCTAAGTTTTGATGTAGCCACTATGGAAATGAAACCCTTGTGGGGTATTTTATGTAGGGGAAAATATTTGCAAGACTAGGAATAAGAGAAATTAGTAGCAAAGAAATCAATCAAATAATCTACTAAAGAATAACCCTACAGAACAATAGAATGGAAGCATCATAATGAGAAACTAGAAATGAAACTAAATAAAACCGTTCCAAATATATACTCATCTTCTTATGTTGCTTCTCTGTAATCTTGTTGAAGTGGCACTCAGTGTTGATTCAGACAACAATCTAACTCAAGAGATTCAAGAAAATATTGAAAAATGATTGATGATTTAATCGCTAAGAAATAAAAACCTGCATAAGATAATTATTATTCTAAAATTGGGGTCCTTCATTATGAGAATGAGAGTGTTTATATAGAGATTCAAGATTGGAGGAATGAAGGAGATCAATCTAGGAAAATCAGGATGAACAAATGAGATAATTAGAGAGGAGAAGGATTTGGGTAACCTTCCAAAATTGAGGATTTATTTCCAATTTGAACTCTAAAAGAGAAGACCTGTTTAGGAAACAAAGGTGAAGATAAGATTAAAAAAGATTTTTGATTTTCGAAAGATATAGTTTCAAAAAAGCAAATTTGGAAATGGAAAGGATTTTTTATTTTTGGATTTTCAGAGGATTTTAGATTTTCAAAAAATATTAGTTTCCAAAGTCGAAGATATTATGCATTTTTTATTTATGCATATTTTTTATTTTTAGAATTTAATAATTTGGAGATATTTTAGATTTTATTAATTTTCTGAAGATTTGAAAATTCAATTTATAAGAAAGTTGAAATTAGAATTAAATTAATTGGAAATCGAATGAAAGGAAATTATTTATAAATTGAAAAGAAATGAAATTAATTTAATCAAGAGGAAATAATTAACTAATTTAAATAATTAATGATAATTATTTAAAGTATAGGACTATAGAAATTTAATTTAATTAACTAGCAAAGACCAATTAATTAAGGTTAATTAATTACATAGTAATAATTTATTTGATTAATATTAGGGGAGTGATTAAATGATGAAAAGATTAGATTATGGAAGAAATAAGGTGATTAATTAAATAATTAGAGAACCATTTAATTATTAGAAGAAAAGTTAGTAATTAACTTGAACTCACAAGAGTGTCCAATTTTGGATGTCTACATTTTCCCCTCTTTAGTACAATGTGATTTAGAGTGTTGTGTCAAATAATATCTTATCATAGCATGTCTCATCTTTCCCCAGTGATAAAAAGTGGATTTTATGCCCCCTCGAGAGATTATTTATGCAAAAAAGACATAAATGATCTCTCGAAATAAGAAAATGAAAAAGAAGAATGGTTAGTAAGAAGTGAAGAATGTTAGTAGATGATGATGATTACTAAATTTATTTTGAACATAGAGATGGTTGATAAGAATTGTGTATGGTTTCTGGAAAGACCTATCATGTATAATACTAGCGACAACATCTGGTTTTAGGGAAGACATACCCTATATAAGACAAGTGACCACATCTGGTTTTAGGAAAGATATATCCTATATAGGACAAATGATGATTGAGTGATTGATAGGCTGATAGAATGATTTGAGCAATTACATGATTGACTAATTTGACTGATAGAAGAAATGTTAGTGAGAATAATGAATTGGTTGCAATTAAGATAGGGGAATACTCTGAGTCACTGTCGAACATTTTCAACGATATTATCATTGAGCCTTATTTTGAAAAGAAAGAGATACGAATGCACCCAAATATTGACCATCTAGATACTAATATGATCTTTGTTTGAACAAGCAACTAGCAAACAAGGAATGTTTCACTCCATCATATGGTTCATATGCTTGGAGTCAAGGTATGTACAACTTATCACAATCAAATGCATATGTTGTGATATAAGTCTTAATTAGATACTTGATAGATATGTGAAGGATATTATCACAAACACCACAAGTACACTTACCCTAGAACTTCATTGAAACAATCCACAAACAACAAACAAAGAAAATAAGATCATGATCCATCATAGCTACTCTCACCACTAAGTGGTATCCTTGAGGATCATAGGAACACAATTGCAAAAGATAAATCAATAATAGACTAACTTGACTGACTTGGTCAATAGTCGTACTGATCATTGTGTGGGTTGACATTGATGTTTGATGTGGATGTGGCTGGTTTTTGAAATAGATGACTCGTATAAGACCAATTTGTTTGATTTCGAGTGTATTTGTCACTATATAAGACCATCTATTGATTGATTGATGACAAATTGGATTGTTGATAAAGAAAAATTATATGAGTCCATTGCTAATTTATGAAGCTCATTATTTTGATATGAAATTTGATGTTTGATGTCACTTTCTGCTTGTCATGACAAAGATGATTTTATTGCAAGGATTTTGATGTGTTTTGATTTTTTTTATTGATTTCTTCGGGATATTTTCCAATGTTTTCAATTTATCGTAGGGTTCATACGTTTAGAGTTGAGGTATGTGTGACTGCCATGAAAATGATAGTACCTATCACAGACACCCCAAACATGGTTGCCCTAGATGATTTATGATGTTTTTCAAATTTTTTGGATTATTTCAAGATCTTTTTTTCAATGTTTTTGGGATTGTGTTCAAGACTTTTTATGATGTTTTGGACTTTTTTTAGGATTTATGAAATTATTTTTTGGATTTTTTCAGGACTTTATGCAATTTTTATTTTGGATTTTCTCATGACTTTATGCAAAAAAAAAGGATTTTTTTAGGACTTCAACATTTTCTTAAGCAAGATTTATTGAATTTCCCCCAGTGTCTAGCAAGGCAAAGAAATTATGGATTGACAAATGAGCTGGTAGATAGATGAAGGGAAAAAATTTCTTATTATGGCATTGGAGCAATTTGGGTGCCAATGACTATCTAATAAATAGGATAATATGTTTTTATGAAGCTTAGGGATTGGACATGAGAAGATAGGGTAATGATATGGTGCATTGATTGGCACGTGTTTTACATGAGTGAACATGTCAACAAGATGTTGAAAACATGTTTGGCATTTTATGTCTTTATTTTATATCAAGACCAAGAAAGGGATTTGGATAGAACAAAGATAGAACAAGCAAGATCAAGAATGGATAAGATAAGGGACATGGATTAAAGGTTTTGATAAGATAGGTAATATTGACTGACAAGATGTAGATAAGATAAGGGATGTGGACAACATGAAGTAGATAGGACATGTGATGCTTCTATGGAGATTCCTATCCTTGTCAAGATCAAAGTTGGAAAAGGGAATATGGTTGTTGATAAGATAAGGGATATGAGGGACATAGGATAATGGAGGAAATGAACGAGATATAATATAATAGTGTTAGAGTAAAGTATTAATTATGTTAATTAACTTTACTCCCTTCTTAAGATGTCAACTCATTTGATTTAGTTGTTTATATTTAAACACACATGCACTAGTTGTTCTAAACTCATGCACTAGTTGTTTTAAATATAAACTTGCATGCATTAGTCTTGTAATAATTTAACTAATTATTACATGCACTAGGGTTTGCCTTTCAAGGTTTTCGATCTCCTTTATAAGGATGATCTATTGTATATTTTATTCATTCATTATTTGAGGATATTTTCTTCATCATATTTTGAGTCAAACCCTTGCCCTCTTCTTGTCTTTACTTCCTTGTAACAGGTTTTTGTATGCAGGTGATCTTCGGGTTTTGTGGATTTGTATTGCTCAAATCCTACATGGTATCAGAGCCTAATCTACTACAGCTTATTCGCGTTTGAAGGATTCAAATTAGGGCTTTTTTAGTTATTTTTTATTGAAATTAGGGGGTCTCTAAATTTTGGTGCACTTTGAGCTCAAACGGAACTCATCGTTGAGCTCGCAGCACCCAAAAACCCCTATTTTGGTATAAGGCACACCCATCTTCGACAACTTTGCATTTTGGGGATTTTTTTTAGTAACAGATGCTTGGCACACTTCCTGAGGTGAAATTTGTATGTGTTGGCATGCTTCCCAAAGTGAAATTTGTACAAATTGGAACATAAATTGAGACAAAAAAACTGCTTTATGACATGCAAATCAAGACCCCAAAAAAATTGGCATGCAAATCAAGAAAAATCTGAAAGGCTTGGCACGGATCCTGAGGCACGCATGTGATTTTAAATTATTATTTTTTTAGGTGGTGACAACCATGTGGCCATCAAATTTAAGCTCATTTGATGACATCAGCATGCATCATCCTCATTTGCACCATTTTTTGGGCTCTCTAGCGCACTAGTTGGTATTTTGCTCATAACTTGAGCATACGATGTCAAAATCGGGCAAACAAGATATCATTAGAAAGTTGGTTCTGAGCTCTATCTAGATCTAGAGGTTTGAATTTCTGATTTTATTTTTTTGATGGAGTTTTTTACTTTCAAAGCCAGATGTTTAGTTTTGCACTCCGGAAGCTCTATCTTGCGCATCCGGACTCCATTTTGGAAAAGCGAGATATTGTTGCAAAGCTTGTTCTAAGAGCTTTCTAGTGCTAGGATTCATTTTCCTAGATTATTATCCAAGTATATTTTATTCGTTTTTTTGCATTTTTGCACTCTGGTGGATATCTTGGATGTTACAGGTCCTGGGATCTCTTCCCCTTAGGGGATGGCTCTTCTTAGGCTGTTATTTTGTTTTAGTAGCCTTCTCTCTTATTTGAGCAGTGTATACTTCACTTTTGTAGCATTCTTTTATGCACATGCATTGAGATAAAGTACCATTTTATTGCATCTATGGGATCTTGCACATGTTTGTGCTCTTTATACTTGCACTCCATTATAATGTGTCATGGGGGGTTTGATGTTTGCCCTTGTTTGCCATCTACCTTTGTCAAGTGAGTGTTCCTTCCATGAAATTAGCCTTAGGGTATCTTTATTTGTGTTTGTACTTTCATTGCACCTTCGATGTTCCTGGTTCTTCACAATGCAGTTCTTATTGGCACTATTTTCAGTGTACCTATCACCTCTCCCTTGTCAAAATTATGGGGGGGGGTTTCTACTGATCATTATTCTACTTCCTTGGTTCGATAGTGTGAGCTATGTATTTAGTATTTGTTCCTATGTACTAGGCAGATGCAGTGGTTGGGTACCTACGCATTTCGGTGAGATGGATCATTTACCATATAGACACTCTTTCTTTCTTATTTTTAGAGGCACTCTTCCATCTTTCATTGATCAACTCTTCAAGCTTTGGTGTTTTATACCATCTATATCTTCGAATTCAGTTGTTCACCTTTGTTTGCCTCCTTATTCGAGTAGTGTCATTTGAGGGCACTCATACAGATTATAGTCTTCTCTACCTGGTCATGCTCTATTTCAGTGGAGGATCTTCAGATCGGTAGTTACTTCTTGACAGAGTTTGTATCTTCTTGCTTTAGTGATGTTCTACATGTTCATTCTTGTTCCTATTTTTTGGAACATTCCTAGTTTTGGAGGCTTCTTCAATTCTTCAGATTAGTCTTGTCTCTTTTTGGAGTAGAGTTTTTCCCATGTGGTTTTCTCTATTTCTCTACTTTATAAAGACTCTCTTTTGTGTTGGGTACCTCATCAGGCCATGTTGTCGGGACCCATTTATGCTTTCAGCACTGTAGTTTCCTTTGCTTTCTTCTTGCATTGTTTGTAGCTGCATTGTTGCTCATCTTAAGGGGGGGTGTTAGAGTAAAGTATTAATTATGTTAATTAACTTTACTCCCTTCTTAAGATGTCAACTCATTTTCTTTAGTTGTTTATATTTAAACACACATGCACTAGTTGTTCTAAACTCATGCACTAGTTATTTTAAATATAAACTTTCATGCATTAGTCTTGTAATAATTTAACTAATTATTACATGCACTAAGGTTTGCCTTTCAAGGCTTTCAATCTCCTTTATAAGGATGATCCATTGTATATTTTATTCATTCATTATTTGAGGATATTTTCTTCTTCATATTTTGAGTCAAACTCTTGCCCTCTTCTTGTCTCTACTTCCTTGTAACAGGTTTTTGTATGCAAGTGATCTTCGGGTTTTGTGGATTTGTATTGCTCAAATCCTACAAATAGGAAAACATGGATGGAACCTGCCCCCAAGTATGGAATGCAAGAAGTTTATAAATTACACATGATGCCTGTTTGCCAAGTTTTCACTATTGGATGAAATTATTTCTCTTTACTTTTTTCATTTTTTTGATTTTTTTTTTACTTTTTTTACTTTTTAGGAAGATAATAGATCCCTATCATGACATGGATGAATGACTCAAGCATCTTTTTCTTTGTGTGGTGCTCTTGAAGGACATGTAATAATGGACCATATATTTTGATGGTATGCTCAAAGATGTTGGTAGGGTAATGACAAAGGTGTTGGAATTATGGAAAGGAGTGTACTGAGAGGGAGGGGCAAATAAGTACCCTTAAAAATTTTCAAACTAAATCCTTGTAAACATGTACTTCAATAATCAACTATGTCAATTTCATTTACCATACACTTAACAACATAAATAAAATGTAAATGCATGTAAACAAATCAATAAAGCATACATGAAACTTCAATACACATGACACATGTATTTTGGTATCACAAAAACCCTTGTTAGAAGGTAAAAACTATGGTGGGGATGACACCCACAAAGCTTCACTTCTACAGAAATAAAGTTGTCGATTAAGGCTTACAAAGATTGATCACTTATGGTGATCTTACCCTGATAGGAGTAACAATAAGATCAACTAGATCTACCTAGTTAGAGGATTTTAGCAACACAACACATGTGTGCACTTGGTTAAGAGATTTAATAAAGAACTGTTAAGTCCACTATGTTAGGGGATTTTGAATCTGCTACAATTGTTAGAGATTAACAGTGATATATGATCTATATGAAATACAACTTGAATTGTTGATATTAGATCCATTAAGTACAATAATGATATCACCTTGCTATGATGAATATGTCCTTTTGTATTGTTTGGTAGCCTTATGTCTATTTCTGATAGACTGTGTGCTTTGTCAAAATCCTTTAATCAAAACCCTGTCTGATCTTCAGATGTCCTTGAGTACAGCTACTTTTTGATGATACATTGTCAAAATGACATCTTAATAATACTTATATCAAATTGATTTGACCTAATTAGGGTTTTACATTATCTTATAAAACCTAAGATCAACGGTTCATATGATTAACCTAGATCATTATTACATAGGAATCATCATTCATTAAATGATTACATCTGCAATAAATATTCACTTCAATCTTGGTAAACCATTTTCTTGCTCGACAAAAATTTATTCAGCTTGAACTATGTGTCATTCCAAACTTTTATGTGAACTCTGGATTACTCGATAAATGCTTTCTCTCGGTCTTGGTATATATTGGTGCTCGAAAATCGTGTGTACTCGGTGACCTCTGTGCTCAGTGACTACCACATAGTTATAATAAAATGAAATGTCTTGCTTTGTTTACTGAATGTACAAATGAATACTAATGACAACATTTAATCCATTTTGGAGTAACATTCTCCCCTTTTGGCATTAGTATCAAAAACTTATATGTATGTTGGCTATAAAAGTTTGAACTTGAAAAATTTTACAAAACCAAAAATATGTAAACTCAGTGACTCCCTCTTTGAACATGCTCTCGATATATATACATATGTTTCCCCCTTTTTTGAAAATACTGACAAAGAATATACTTATACTTTGTCAAAAATATTAGGATGGATTTTCTTGAGATTATCCATAAGTTTCTCCCATTCCTCAAGATTTTCTAGAGCCAACTGCTCTAAGCTCACTTGTGCATGCAAATCAAAAATATTTTCTATGACTGAGATCTTAGGTGTGACAAACAATTTATTTTCCTTTGTCACATGTTTTTGCATCACTTCCAAATGCTGTAGTAACTCGGCCTAAAGCTCAGTTATCTATTCTTTGATTCGGTCCTCTTCCTTTCTCAACTCGAGTCTTAACCATTGTATGTGTTTAACTTTTGAATAATGCACTTGAAATGCATGTTGCTCGATTGTAAGATGAGTAGCATTTTCTTTTAGATCTTGATCTAATTATCTTATCTTTTCATTGACCTCGATAGTGAAGTGATCTAGAGTGCATAAATTTGTCAAAATTATAATAACTTTTTCAATAATGCTTCCAAATCTATTACAACTTCTGAAAGCTTTACCTTGTTCACTACCACTTCTTGGATGGTCTTTTCAGTTAACTTATACTGAATCTTTTGTTCGACTCTTTCTTTAATCATCTGATTGACGTCAGTAGTGGGGCCATTGATGGTCTTGGTGAGTAATGCAAGTTGGTCAATGATGGGGGTAGATTCATCAATATTGACATCTGGAGCAACTTGCATTAGGATCTCCTTGACATCCTCTAGCACCTTTGTGTTCTTATCTTCTTGTCTCAACTTTTCTTGAGCTTCTTTTTAGGTGCATAGCTCTCCATACTTCCTAAGAGCTTTAGGGTCAAGTGTCTTTGGGTCACATGTTGGTATTTCTATGATTTCATTGAGTGTGACCAGACCCTTACTTCCTCGCTTCCTCTTCTTTTTCTCTTGCACACTAGATGATGGTGATTATGCAATAGAAAGTTGAGCCTTGTGCTCGGGATTTGCCTTTGGTGGCTTGGTGGAGTGTTCTTCTTCTTTATGTTTCCCAGTAATTGATTTTGTAATCTGTAGTGCAGGGGCATGTGACCTGTTGTCAGTGGTAGAAGTGTCTACCATTGTCTTTGATTATGTTCCTTGTACATTGTCTACCACATCAATGGTATCGATAGGATCTTCACCTTGTGTAGCTCCTCCACTGTGCTTGGTATCCTTACCAATTTCCTCACCCTTATCTTCATTTGTATACGTTCCTTGCTCGGGTGGAGATTCCTTGGTTTTTGTTTGAGATGATATTTCAATAACTTGTACCAGTATAGGCATATTACCTATTACCATTGCTCAGGCTACCTCGTTTCCTTCTTCTTCACCAAGGATCTTGGTAGCACAGGTAATTATTTCATCTTCTTTAGTCTCATCATCGGGGTTGCCTCTTATAATATCTTCAATTAATATATGTTCATCCCCTAGAGTTGTCAACATCTTTGGGATTCCTTCCATTATATTGTCATCAATAGTTATTAATTATTATATATTATTTTCCTCAGGATGCTCAGTATCTAAGATGTGAATAGTCTCATCCTCAACATTTATAGGTTCTTCTACTTGTATGCTCGATTGAGGTTGCTCGGTTTCAACTGTCAATGTAGTTGTATCAATTTTCTCTATTGGACTTAGGAGTTTAGTCCATATATTTCTACTTTTATCATCTACCTCTTGTAGTTTTCCTTGAAGAATCTTGAATTCTCTAGCCTTCATTAAAAATCTATTTGCATATTGTTTTAAAGCTTCATCAATTTCAGCAATAGAATAATTAGATCTTACCAAAATGAGTGACCTTTCTCTCATCCTTTTATCAGTTGTAAGCTCATACGTCCATCTAGCAGAAACTTTATCATACAGTTCTTTTGGTATGCTTCTTGTGAATTCAACTGGAACTCTTTTGAAAGTAATCATCATGCTTATTATGGCTTCCTCAATCTTATCCTACTCTTTGGTACTCAGATGTAGATATTTTTTGACCTTAGGAGTACCAAGCCTTCCAATGGTATTTATTCTTTCTGCTACATCATCAATTGTTTGGGGTCCTTTATTCACTACAACACGAAATTGTTCAATATCCTCCTCTTCTGAATCATTATCAACTTTTGCTCTTATTAGTTTCCTTCTCCAGTTTGGTTCTGGGAGCTCAATGGTGGCCTTTGATTTTCTCTTTTGATAGGCCTTGTTATCTTTACAACACCTTTCTTCAAAGGTGGTGAACTAGCTGTTTCTAACCTTGTCCTAGTCCTGGTTGAAGTATCAACTTATTTTCCTTTACCTTTTGTAGCCTTAGGGGGATCTTCATGTTCATATTCCTCAAACTCGGTGGCCTCTTCTTCTACATTCTCATCGATTGGTGCTTGTTCCTCAGTTTCTTCTTCAACCAATTTCTCAATGTCTTCATTAGTGACACCAAATTATTTCTTAAGATTTTTCACCATTTTCTCCTTTTTCCTAACCATCTTTTCTACTACAAGTCCCATCTTTATCCTGCACTTAGCCTCTTCATAAGTTGCAAACCTTGTAGCATTTTTTTCCTTAGGCTTGGCAAGTCAATGTCTATCTCATAATCCATGAGTGGTAGCCAAGATGTCCTTGGCTCTACTGCTTTGATTAGGGTGGTGTCGGTATCCACTAGAAAACAAATGTCATCCTTGATTTTTTCTACCAACTATGTTGGTATCCTTGTTCTTTTCTCCATTCTTTCCTTAAACTTCCCAAAGTAATCTTCCATGACAGATTCAAAATTCTATCTAGGTTCTGAATAAATTCACTAATTTGAACAATAATTTGTCAGTTGATATCTCATTCTACATTACCAATTGATGGAAAAAAGTTTTACAAATAGAAGAATGTACATACCAATAATGATCAAAATTTACAAGTGTTTGATCTAGTAGCTCTAATAGTTCTCATATTCTCTTCTAGTTGTCTCAGCATCAACTCAGCTAGGTCGAGTTGCAAACCCTTCTTCACAATTTTATAGGCAATGTTGACCGCTCCACATGTAACACAATTTAGTTTTTGTATGCAATAACATATGCACCAAATCTCATTTCAGGGTCAATGATAGTATTTATAATCAAGCCTCTACCATCCCATTCTGCTCCAGTTAACTTCTCAATCTCAGTTCTTGTCTGGTGCCTTCGGGCTTTTTCTTTATCGTTCGTGGGATACTTGGTGACTACGTGTATAACATCCCTTTTTATCTTCATTGGTTCATCCAGCCATAGCTTTCCTTCATGTACACAGCTCAACACGATACGTATCCATTCAGTTTTGAATTCTTTCAGGAAATATATAGCATTGGTTAACCCTTTTACCTCTAAGTTCTTGTGGCCATCCTTTAGCTTTCCATCAGTGCAAAGCTCTTGATATGTGGAATGAAGCTCAAATTCACTGATTTCATTAATTTTGTAGTGGATGTATGTGTAATCATCTAAAAGTGGTCATCTAGACTATTAGCCCCTTTCTAGCATTATTTGCTAAAATCATCAATTGCTTATTCTTGATCAAATCCTAGTTCTATCATTTATTTGATTTTATTCTATGGGCTAACCATCTTATTCTAAGTCTTTATTTAATTAAAAAGGAATTTTACCTTTTATTAAATAAAAAACCCCCACCTTTTCCTCTTATCCTAAGTTGCACAAATAAAGCATTATTCTTATTTTATAAAAAGGGAAAAGGCACTTTTTGTCTCATATGGACACAAAAGTCAACTCTTATTTTCTCATTCGAGGATATTTGTGCACATGGATTGCTCCTCTTTCAAGCTCCACCGTTGATTAAATATTTTGCCTCTTAATCTCCATGGTCCATTCTTTCTCATTTCTTATAAAAGGAGAGCTCTCTTCTCATTTTAACAACCATCTTTTGAATACTAACCTTATGCTACAGGATTGTTTCGAGACTTTGGAGCCTTTGAAGACTTTCTTGCATCCATCTTTCATTTCTTGCATCCTAGTTTCATATTTATGCTTTCCTAGTTTAGATTTCATTTTCATGCTCTAGATTAGCTCACATAGATTAATTAGCTTGGGTCGTAACACTTGCATATTTCCTTTCATAGCTTAGCTTGCATTCTCATTTCTAGTATAGTTGCATTTTCATTCTCATTCTTGATTCTTGAGGATATTGGCATTCTTGCCCTTATCTCCATTGAATCTCCCATTGCATGGTTAACTAGCAAGGTCATAGGCTTAAATAGCTCTAGCTGAGAGCACACTTAATATCCTTGCACTCCATGCCTAGGGAGCTCTAGGTCG
Organism: Chamaecyparis obtusa; assembly: GCA_027943335.1. NCBI lineage: Eukaryota > Viridiplantae > Streptophyta > Pinopsida > Cupressales > Cupressaceae > Chamaecyparis > Chamaecyparis obtusa. Next base: position 1,416,594 of record BSBK01003396.1, read on the forward strand.
ATTTTCAAGGATTCCCATTCATGGATTCCCTAGTGTGTACATTTTTGGCGCCCACCGTGGGGCCTTGAGCCTCATTCTCTTCATTTTTATGAAGTTTTGTATATTTTCAACATCACTTTTTCATCAATTTTGCACAAACAGGAGAAACACTGCCTATGAGAAATCTGACGATGCATGTGCACATTCTATTCACGCCTGTGCACATTCTGTTCACGCTTATGAACATTTTGTTCACACCTGTGCACATTCTGTTCACGCCTGTGCACATTCTATTCATGCCTGTGCACATTTTGATTACGCCTATGAGTGTTTTGATCATGCTTGCAAGCTTTTAAATGACGCATAATAGCTATTAAATGCCGCCTGGTATTTTCTATTTAATTTTGCTATCAGATTTCCAAATTTGCTAATTTTCTTGTTGTTTTCAGTTTTCCTACTTTCGGATTTCTGATTTGTTGTTGTAAAACAAATGCTTATTTGCAAATTATTATTGGTTTTTATGTGCTAACTCTTTGTGGGACTAACAAGTTGTGCTTGTAGGTGCTCTCATTACTTGCTTATTTACTTAAAAAAGAACGCATGTCAAAGCTCCAAATGCACAAGGGCTACTAATGATTTTTGTAAGGCTGCCCACTGCATAAAAACCAATCATTGCTTGTTTAATTTCTTTCTTTTGAGTGCAGCATATACTAGTTGTTTCATTTACTAGGCACTTAAGATCTTGTTGTAGGAATCTTTTGGTGGTAGGAGAGTATGCTCTTCACCCTTGTGGTGAACCAAAAATCTTGACCCACTTTTAGATTTTGAAAGCAAGAGGGTAATTGAACCTTTGCTTGGTGTGTTTGGGAGAAACTTTGAGATAGGGGAATATGCTCTTCACCCTTGTGGTGAAACAAAAACTTTGAACCTCACAAGTTGATCCATTCTTTGTGTAGATTAGAATCCTTTAGCGGGCCTGCTCTTGAGCAATCAAGAGGAACGACCCAAGTGGGGACAAGCCTTTCACCGACTATTTCAACCCACTATAAACTCAAGGCTATCAAGGACACAAAACCTTGGTAGACATAGCACTTGTCTTCGCTTGATGTGAGTAGCTTGTGAGATTGCGACCATGAGGAAAATGTCAAGCAAGAATGCTTAAGGTACTCTTGAGACCTCAAGGTCCATTACTTGCCGCAAGGTAAGGAGTCCCTTTGGGGAGCAAGAGGGGTGCTACGAACGGAAGCCCTTACTAAGAACCATAGATAAAAGCCACCCTATTTTGCCGCTTAGCTTCTTGGTGAAATGATTGATCCAAGTGGAATAACTTGGATCACCCCAAGATTACTCACCATCTGTGTTCCTTTTGTTGTGTCATTGGCACTTCCATGACAAATCCAACATCTATTGTGGGTAACCACTTTATGTGAGGCGACGGGACATCAAGTGTGGGCCAAGTTGCTAAGTATTGAGCCTTTGTCCTTCTAGGCTAGTAAGTGCTTGAAGTGTTCTCGCTGTGATATACCCGTGCAAACGTTCTTGAACATAAAAACATTGCGGTAGTCCTCATAGAATTTTTTATTTTGATATCACAATTGCTTGTCTTGGCAAGGTTGCTTTTGCTCTTGCACAAGTGTTTGATGACATGTTTGATCACCTACTATTTGCAAACTTGTCTATTTCCTGATATTACCGTGCTTGAAACCAAAAAATTGTACTTACAATCTACAACATTGACCAAATTGCTTTCAAAACTGAGTTTTTCACATTCATTGGTCAAGAGTCATACGATACTAAAATATCATCGCATACCCTCAACCAAGAGTCCTGAGTTATTTTGTTGTCCTGCTACTATTGCAATTCGAAGCTGTTACACTTAAATTTTAACCTGTCGTGGAGTATCTTTTCTTGTCCTTACCTGAAGTTGGTTTGTTATCTGCATGCTTAGGTTTGTTCTAGACTGAAAAAATGAGCTAAAACTATTGGGTTTGAGTCTAACAAATGCTACTCTTGATCACTTGTAACACCACGGTTACCTCTATAGCTACTTGCTAATCGAGCTTCTTGCTCAACTCTTGGCTTGAGTCAATTGATTGTTGTAAGTTCTTGAGCACTTTTGACCAGTCATCTCTATTGTTCTACTTTCACAAGTGATCTTCATTAGCTTTTCTTATCTTAATATCTGAAAAACTTTGTCTCATTCTATTAGTCAACCAACAATTCTTTTCATGTCTGTTACAACTCGATCTCAATTTGAGCAGGAGAGTCATCCTCCATTCAATTATACATAGTTACCCTCTCCTACAAGATGCTCATGAGCGCCAATTAGTAATGATAGTTCTAGTCCTAACCAATCTAAAGATTCTAAGGTCACCCTGTGGTACAAAGGCGGCTTCCTTTTTTCCACATTCAAGACCTCCAAAAGCACAAATAGTGTCTCATTCACTCTGACTGAACAAGAAAAATTCTATCGTTTGCAAGAACATTTTGAGCATAAGGACAACCAAGCACATTTAGACAAAATGGATGCTACTAGGTGCATGGCTATGAAGGGGATGTTTCAAGAACAAGCTGAGATTAGTGGCTACGAATATAGACCCCCTCCTTTTGGTACTTTGGGTAACTATGGCAACAACACGCCACCAAGATCTCCTCCAAGATGGACTTTTGCTGCTCCTTCACCTCCTAGACCTCCTCCCTCTCAGCATGAGGAAGAAGTCAATGATGAGGTTTCTAGTGAAGAACTTATGAGATTTGAACAAGATGAAGCCTCCCAACATATGATGCTTAAACTTTTAGAGTGAAATGGAGATCAATACTTTCAATACATGACTTCTAGGGGATACAAGCTCCCTCCTGGCTATGATGTACACCAGATTTCTCAAGAAAGAGTAACAACTAAATTGGAAATCCTTAGAGATGAGTTGTAATGAACAAATCAACATCTTGCTCAACTTGCAATAGAAAAGGAAGCTCCAAAGGTTTCTTTCATAGAATCTATTTGTGCTCTTCCTTTTGATAGAAGTTTATACATGGTCCCATTTCCTAGGGATATTGAGGTTCCCAAATATGACAAGTATGATGGAAATGGTGATCCCCATGACCATGTGCATCACTTTTACACTCTTAGCATGAACTTCCTTCATGAAGACACATTTCTTCTACGACTGTTCCCTAGAAGTTTAAGAGGACAAGCTCTCGAATGGTTTGCAAAGTTGACACCACCTCTTAAAACTTTTGATGAGTTGGCTAGGTGCTTCACCCAACATTATTCATACAACATCCAACAACCTATCACCATGATAGATCTCAGTGCCATTTGCCACTTACTTACAATGTTGGAGGTCATTATATTCTCGATATCCTTGACAACTAGATGAAAGAGAAAAGATTGACATTTTCATCAATACTCTTGTGCCAGAACTGTATTATGATCTAAGGAAACAATTGTTCTCCTCTTTCAATGACATGGTTTAAAGTGCATATCAGATTGAAGATGTGGCCATAAGAAAGGGGGATATTGTTATTAATAAAGATACTAGGGGCAATCGCAAAGACAAGAACAAACCTTGGAATAGAAATAAGTATGTTCTTAATGATGGTGTTGTGGATGTCCCAAAAGCCAAAGAGCCTACTTTCAACCTCTCTAATGCTATATACACAGCAAAACAACGAGAGGCTACCAACGCTCATAGTGCTCCTAAGCCTCAACATCCAGACAAGCTAAAAAAGACATTTCACTGTCGGGTCTACACCAAGTTGGCTGAACCATACGATGTGATTCTTAAGACATTGGTTTCCAACAATTATCTTACACTTCCTAACAATTCTCATCCCTATGATCCACCGGTTAAGCCTGATTGGTGGAGAGAAGATCACTTCTACCATTATCACAGGAATAAGGGACATAAGACAGATAATTGTTTTAAGCTTAAAGATGCCATTCAAGATCTTATTGATGGAGGCACAGTGCTCACAGATGGCTTAGTTAAAAATTATGATCACAAAGCTTTCAAGACTCCTCTACCTGAATATGAGAAAGCAGAATCCTCTCAAGCAAATAAGAGGAATTATGATGCAAAGATCAACTATACATATACTCCTGATTCACCTGTGATCAACATGATAGAGCTTGTTGAGAATGTTCTTATGGTGAGATCTCAAGATGATAGTAATGCCAATCACGGTATGCCAAAGTTGGTCTTGCAAACACTGAATGGTTCATCTTCCCGAAGTGAGACACTGAATGCTATTACTAGGGAGCAAGCCAAAATTGTCCTTAAAACCACACATGATCCCAAGCAAGCTTCTTCATCCAAACAAGCGGTTCCTTCAGCCTTGTCTAGCTATGACCTTGAGCACCAATTACAATAGACACCCGCTCAGATATCTATTTTTGAACTGCTTGAGTTATCCCCTTTGCACAAAGAGATTCTTGAGAAACCTCTTCGTACAGCCAATGTTCCCAATGACATTGACCCAGATTGATTCCAGGCTATGGTCAACCACATCGTGTCTCCCCACTACCTATCATTTTCTACAAAAGATGACACATCTCTTAGTCATCCTCATAATCTAGCTTTACATATTGAAGTTCTCGTCTACCATACCCGAGTCCACCGAGTCCTGATAGACAATGGTGTTAGGTTAAACATTGTTTCTTTCCATGTGGTGCAACAATTGGGATTGTCTAAATTGTCTGTGGATCCTTGACAAAAGATTACTATAAAAGCATATGATGAAGTGGAAAGATCTTCCAAAAGTCTTGTTGTGCTGCTTGTTCGAGTGGGCCCTGTCACGAAAGATGTGTTCCAAGTATTGGACATCCTAATTGCATATAACATTCCTTTGGGTCATCCTTGGATCCATGACATGCAAGCTATCCCTTCCACTTACCATTAGTGTGTCAAGTTTCCACACAATGGAGCTGAGATTGTGGTTCCTAGGGACAATGCTATAGCTATCAATACTCTAACTGCTGCTGAGATGTTTGTCCCTCACAAAAAACCTTCTCATGATCATAATGCATCCCTTGTTTCTGCTGAGCAAAAATTAAAAATGATGAGTATTGGTATAGGATAATATACATTGGACTCTATTGCTTCTATGCCTACTTCTCCTAAGTCCTATGGTAGACCTTTAGACAAGACAAAGCCTTTCGCTTCTGCCATGATAGTTTTTTGTACCTTTGTTCAATTGGTTGTACCCTTAGAGGCCAAAAAAGAAGAACAAGCTGTTAGGGAGTGGATTTATAGAGAGGTAGAAGACACTATGACAATTGCTACTCCCATTTCTCCTAAGCACTACGATAAAGGCTATAAATTCCTGTAGTAAATGGGCTATCAAGGTCAAGGACCTTTGAATAATAATGGGCATGCTCTAGTTGAACCCTTGAGTCATACTGATGGTCGACACTCTCATGATACTACAGGTCTAGGATATGGTACTGAAAATGACATCCCTAAATATTCCAGAAATACTTCTGTGCTTAGTGACTCAGATACAGATTTGGAGGAATCACCACTATGCACTATGACTCAAATGGGAAATTGTCTTCCTTCTACTTCACTTCTTTGGGGAGAAGAATAAATACCTACTGATGATACCACTGAAGCCTCTACATCTAGAAACTTCGTGCCTAATGAATCATTGAGCTATGATAGACAATGTAGAAATATTGCACGGCTACTAGAAAGAGGAGATCTCACAGGTAATGACATGGGTGCCTCTACTTCTAGGTGTCCTAAGCCTTCTTAGTGCAAACATCCCAGCAGAAGTTCTACAACTGATTCAAATGAATATGAATGGGATACTCTCTCAGATAGCTCTTCCATAGGGGATATGGAAGTTGATGTGATTCATACCTATAGTGACCAACCCGACATAGTTGATGAGACTCACGTAGGGTTTGATGAGTTCAATCCATGTATTGCTTTAGTGGACCACGCTGGTCCATCTATGACAACTTTAGATCTCAATACTTTTGGAGCCTACCCTCTCGGCTCAACTTCTCTTGTCACCAAAGATCGCATCCACCACATCAATAACCTTGAACCAGTCATTTCACTCTCCCTCATACATTCAGATCTCATAGATTGGTCCACCCAAGATCAAAGACCTATATTGCCTTCCTTTCAAAATGATTATGAGATTGCCTACTACCTCAATGCCACTAAACCTATTACTTCTTCCACCAGCGAACCAGCAACAAACATGATTGAATCAGATATCAAGTACCTCAGTCATAAAATCAAAAGAAAAAAGCAATGGTTGGATGGCGAAAACCACATTGTGGCAGTATCTGAACCTCAAAATAGTAAAAATAAAGATGTATCTAAGGGTGAAAACCTCTAAGGTGCTTGAGGATGAGGTACTTGGTAGTTTGCCAAGCTATTTTCAAGAAAGGTCTTTAGTTCTAATAGAGCCTACACAGCCCATCAACTTAGGGATAAAAGACTCTCCTAAAATCATACATGTGGCTCAGTCTCCCTCAGCAAAAGAAAAAGAACAATTTGCTACATTCTTTCAAGAGAAAAAGATCAATTTTGCATGGACATACTCAGACATGCCGGGTTTAGACACTGAGCTTATTATGCATCATCTCTCTATTGCTCCAAAGATAAAACTTGTCAAACAAAAACTAAGAAAGATGCATCCCCATGTGGCATTACTGGTCAAGGCTGAACTTGAGAAGCTTCTAAAAGCCAACTTCATCCGAGCTATCGACTATGCTGAGTGGATTTCTAACATTGTCCCTATTTCCAAGCATAACAAGTCCATTCGCGTATGCACTGATTTCAGAGACCTAAATAAAGCATGCCCTAAGGATGATTTTCCACTTCCAAACATTGACATGATAGTGGATATGACAGTGGGTTATGAAATGTATTCCCTTATGGATGGCTTCTCCAGATATAACCAGATAAAGATTGCCCTTGAGGACCAAGAGAAGACAACCTTCACGTGTGCATGGGGTACCTTTTGCTGGAATGTCATGCCTTTTGGGCTTAAAAATGCTGGTGTAACCTACCAAAGAGCCATGACTACCATATTTCATGATATGATGTATAAGAATATGGAGGACTATGTTGATGACGCGCTTGCTAAATCTCAATAAAGGAGCACACATCTATCTGATTTGAGTTTGATATTGGACCGTATGGAACGATTCCAACTTAGATTAAATCCTGAAAAATGTACTTTTGGAGTCACTTTGAGGAAACTGCTAGGGTACATTATATCAGCAAAAGGGATAGAAGTAGACCCAGAAAAGGTGCATGCTATCATGGAAATGCCACCTCCTCGAAACATCAAACAATTAAGGGGTCTCCAAGGCCATCTCCAATCTATCAGGCGATTCATTTCTTAGCTGGCTGACAAAGCTCAACCATTCAATCAAAATTTGCATAAAGGAGCTACTTGTATATAGAATGCGGAGTGTCAAAAGAACCTGGACCAGATCAAGGATTATCTAGCATGACCTCCTATTCTTATGCCACCTATTCAAGGGAAACCTTTGATACTATACATTTTTGCTACAACAAATTCCTTAGGGGCTCTTCTTGCACAACATATGATACAAGAAAAGAATGGGCTATTTACTATATCAGTCGCACTTTGGTTGCTTATGAACTCAATTACACAAGTATTGAAAATGCTTGTTTAGCAGTGGTGTTTGCATCTCAAAAAATCAGACATTACATGCTTGCACATACTACACAGCTGGTTGCCAAAATTGATCCTTTAAAATATCTCTTAAGTAAAGCTGCGCTCACTAGACGACTTACCAAGTGGATGTTGATTCTTTTAGAATTTGACATTCAGTATGTTGAGAGGAAAGCTATTAAAGGGCAAGCGATTGCGGATCAATTGGTTGAGTTTCCTATGACTGATAATGCTCCTCTTCAAATAGATTTCCTAGATGCCTCAATCATGAATATCACTTGGTGTACATGGAAAATGTTTTTTGACGGTTCTCATACACATAATGGAGCTGGTGTTGGAATCCTATTTGTTACCCCTCACGGATACACCATTCCTAAATCCTATAAACTTCTCTTTTGATGCACTAATAACATAGCTGAATATGAAGCCCTTTTAAATGGTGTTAAGCTTGCTCTTGAATGGAGGATTCCTGAGTTGCATATTTTTAGAGATTCCCAACTTGTCATAAACTAAGTAAATGATGATTACCAAACAAAAGATGACAAGTTGATCCCTTACAAGAAGATGATAGACTCACTCAGGAACTATTTCACATCTATCATGTTCCAACAAATTCCTAGAACTGAAAACAAGGTTGTTGATGCCATGGCTACTTTGGCATCCATTTTGCAACTAGAAGAGCACGAATCATGCTTTGAGTTCTTGGTGGAAGAATTATGCTATCCTGCCTACAATTCCCCTGATGACCGTGTCATTTACACTGTGGTCAGTCATGATTCCTCTTGTTACACCACCATCTTTTCCTATCTCCAAGATCAAATTATCCCTAAAAATCTAACGCACAAAGAGAAACGCCAGCTCATTCGTAATGCCCCACACTTTACCCTCATCTCTGGTGACTTGTATAGGAAGGGTCTCGACGAAACTCTCCTTAGGTGTCTAGAAATAGAGGAGTCAGAAAAGGCATTAGCTGAAGTTCATGATGACATATGTGGGTTGCACTCTAATGGTCTTGCGCTAGCTTGAAAATTGCTTAGGGCTAGCTACTATTGGCCTACTATGCAAGCTGATGCTATTCGATATGCCAAGTCCTGCAAAAAATGTCAACTACATGGGAATCTCATTCATGCTCCTAGACGCGAGCTTATTCCCTCTGTTACCTACTGGCCATTTCAGCAATGGGCCTTTGACTTGGTAGGCAAGATCCATCCTAGTTCTTCGAGTGGGCATAAGTTCATTATTGTAGCTACTGAATATTTTACCAAATGGGTTGAAGCTGTCCCACTATCAGCAGCTACAGGAAAACATGTTGCCCTGTTTATTTTGAATCACATCATTTGCCACTATGGTATTCCCTCTTCCCTAGTCATAGATAATGGTGGTCAGTTTAAGAACAAAGACCTGAAGCACTTGTGTAAAAAGTTCAAAATCAAACAACATTGGTCTTCTATTTACTACCCTCGAGGGAATGGCCAAGCTGAGGCCTCAAACAAGACATTACTGAAAATTCTCCATAGAACAGTGCACAAATCAGGCAAGGATTGGCATCTGCAGCTCAATCCTGTGCTATGGGCTTACAGAACTTCTATCCGCACTCCTACAGGTGCAACACCTTTTTCCTTGGTTTATGGTTCTGACACTGTCTTACCATTAGAGGTTGAAATACCTTCACTGAGAGTCTCTCTCCATGGTTTGATTACTGATGAAGACCAGTGGGCCATGCATGTACATGAACTCACTACTTTGGAAGAATGCCACAAGGCCGCTTTTGATCACATGTGCACCTATCAAAAGAGAATGTCTACTGCTTACAATAAGAAAGTTCATCCTAGAGAGTTTCAAGTGGCTGAACTCGTTCTCAGAGAAAATCCCAAAAACCAGCAGAATAGAGAGCAGAAAGGCAAGTTTGAGCCAAATTGGTTAGGACCTTATATCATTATAGTAGCATTTGGGTCTGGAGCCTATCAACTATCTACCCCTGAGGGAGAAGAGCTTACTGAGCCTATCAATGTTCTACATTTGAAAAAGTTCTATGCTTGAGGTTCTTGAGCTCTTTGCACATATTCTTTATGATCTTGAAAAAATTCCAAAAAAATTCATATATGATGCTGAAAAAATCCTAAAAAGAATAAAACCTACTAAAAAAAATGAGCATCCTAGTGAAAACCTAGCAATAGGCGCTTTGATGTCTCACCAAAAAAATCAAAAAATTCAAAAAAAATAGAAAAAGTGCCTTGGCGAAAACCTGGAAACAGGCGCCTTGGTAGCAAAAAAATACAAAAAATTGAAAAAAGTCCTAAAAAAAATCCATCAAGTGGTGAGTGTACACACTAAAATATGCACTTCTATGAACCATTACATGCAAGGAAACTCAAGAATGAGCCCTCACAAATCGATTCATAGCTCTCTATGCATGGAGTTGCAAGATTTGTAAAATTGCTCTCAGCTAGAGCTATAAAATCATGACCTTGCTAGTCAACCATACAATGAGAGATTCAAGTGAAGACAAGGGCAACAATGCCAATATCTCCAAGAATCAAATATGCAATGCAATGCAAGCTATATGAGAATGCAAATCTAAGCTATGAAAGGAAAGTACAATGCAACTAATCTATGAAAGGAAATAGCAATGGATTACAATGCCTCCTATTTAGACTATGTGAGCTTATTCTATTGCATAAAAAGAAATCTAATCTATGATGCCATGAATGTAACTATGAAAGCAAAACTATTATGAAATGCAACTAAAATGATGAAAGCAACAAGTCTTCAATGTCTTCAAAAAGCTCCAAATGTACCTAGAAAACCTGCAGCATAACAATAGCATAAAATATGTATATATATCTATATGCAAATGGAGGAGAGAGCTCTCCTTTTATAAGAAATGAGGTGAAATGGACCATGGAGATTAAGAGGCAAAAGGTCTTAATCAGCGGTGGAGGTTGAAAGAGGAGCAATCCATGTGCACAAACATCCTCCAATGAGAGTGAAGTGTTGACTTTTGAGCCTCATGTGAGACAAAAAGTGCTTTTTTCCCTTTTTTATAAAATATGAATAATGCTTTATTTGTGCAACTTAGGATAAGAGGAAAGGGTGGGCTTTTTATTTAATTGAAAGGGGAGGAAATATTCCTTTTAATTAAATAAAGACTTAGGATAAATGGTTAGCCCAAGGATAAAAATCCAATATATGATCGAAATTAAGATTTGATCAAGAGATTGATAATGTTCAAAATATTGATTATTGATCAAAATGATTCAGGATTGATAAATTGAATAAATGGGGCCCAAAGTCTAGGCGACCATTTTTGGGTGCATACAGTGAGAACCTCTAAAAAGGTGCTACTCGAGACCCTTGCACCTATGTCTATCAGTCTTGCGTGGCGCTCCTCCACTCCACTTTTTGCTTTGCCTCTCCTAGCCTGGAATTGATTCTTGTCTTAGTCTAGGGGGCATATGTTGTTTTAAGCTTATATTGGGTCTCTTTGTGCGTTCAAGTTTCTTGGGCCTCTTGGTTCCAATGCTATTTTTCAACACCACCCCAATTGTGTTTTTCAACACTTTCCTAGCGTCGAGTGTTTCTCAACACTTATCAGATATCCTATCCGCAGTCTCAAATGATGCAATATTTCTCACTAGTAGATGCGATCCTCAAAGTTTGACTTTATGACCTACACACACACACTTAAACACTTGACTTGCTGAAATTTGCTTTATTTCTTTGTGTGTTGTCTATGATGATTTCTTTGATGAGTGTTCTATCCCTAATAGATTTCGATGATGCCAAGCTAGAAGACTGGGGCATGAGGACATGTTTTAGTTGCTTTCTGCCTATGGGTATATTTTGTCGATCTTGGTTGTCATGAGCATTTATGCTTGTTCCACTTGACTCTAGGATCTACAAGGTATTATCCTTGACTATTTTTTCCACAAGTGCATGCTTATAGTCATCTTGACTTTCTTGTGTCTCGATGTGAGCATAATCTTGCTATATCAAACTTAGGGAATCTCACTGCACTAGTCATCTTGACTTATATGTCTTTGGTGCCTAGGTGGGATTTCCACATATCTATCTGATATAGATCATATTCAAATTCACATCATCATACTAGTGTGTATTGTATGATCTTGTGACGCTACTAGTAATGTTCGATGATGAATATTAGAGTCTAATAGCTTTGTGACCTTGCAAGTAAACCACTTTTCATAATAGCTTGCATTTTTAGGTTCATGTTAGTTAGTTTGCATCTTGCATATGGAGAGAGCTCTCCTTTCATCTTTCGTGGACTTGTCAGTCAACTGCACTCACCTTTCACTTATTCTTGATCACGTCTTTCACTTCTTGTCTTTCATATCACATCATTTTCTCTTCATTTCGGGATCGAAACCAAAATCTGAGTTCACCTTGATCGTCAAAATTGCATTTCTCCTTCTTCAACACAGTTGACTAACCTTTTGAGGCCTGATCCTTCAATCTTCACTGGGGCATCCTTTCCTTCTTCATCTCCATCTCTCTCACCCTTCTAGTCTTTCATTCATTTCATTCATCTCTCTCTAAGGTCTTAACTGGGGCATATCTTCACTGCTTGATGGTTATTCTCTTATCTTTCATCTTCGATTATGATTTCTAGTGATTTGATCATGTTGGTCTTGCTTCTGCCTTCTCTCTACCTAATTTCACTTTCGATCCCGAGGGGGCAGGGACATCATATCCTATTGGCTATTCTCTAGAGCATATGCTTGACCATTCCATTTGCTCTGATCAATCTATCTTTGCGCTTGACATGTTAGTTCTCATCTCAAGTTCTGATACTATCCATCTCTTTCCTAAGTGTTCAGTACTATCGCTACTAGGCTGACCATGTAGGATTTTCTATCTCTCTACACTTCATACTTTGGAGTCAGATCTCTATTGCCTTCTTGGCTGATCTATTCTTTGACGTAATGTGTTCCCAGATCGATCACACATTAGTCAAAGAGGGGCAAATGTAATTATCTAAAAAGGGTCATCTAGACTATTAGCCCCTTTCTAGCATTATTTGCTAAAATCATCAATTGCTTATTCTTGATCAAATCCTAGTTCTATCATTTATTTGATTTTATTCTATGGGCTAACCATCTTATTCTAAGTCTTTATTTAATTAAAAAGGAATTTTCCTCCTCTTTTATTAAATAAAAAACCCCCACCTTTTCCTCTTATCCTAAGTTGCACAAATAAAACATTATTCTTATTTTATAAAAAGGGAAAAAGCACCTTTTTTGTCTCATATGGACACAAAAGTCAACTCTTATTTTCTCATTCGAGGATATTTGTGCACATGGATTTCTCCTCTTTCAAGCTCCACCGTTGATTCAATATTTTGCCTCTTAATCTCTATGGTCCATTCTTTCTCATTTCTTATAAAAGGAGAGCTCTTTTCTCATTTTAACATCCATCTTGTGAATACTAACCTTATGCTGCAGGATTGTTTCGAAACTTTGGAGCCTTTGAAGACTTTCTTGCATCCATCTTTCATTTCTTGCATCCTAGTTTCATATTTATGCTTTCCTAGTTTAGATTTCATTTTCATGATCTAGATTAGCTCACATAGATTAATTAGCTTGGGTCGTAACACTTGCATATTTCCTTTCATAGCTTAGCTTGCATTCTCATTTCTAGTATAGTTGCATTTTCATTCTCATTCTTGTTTCTTGAGGATATTGACATTCTTGCCCTTGTCTCCATTGAATCTCCCATTGCATGGTTTACTAGCAAGGTCATAGGCTTAAATAGCTCTCTCTGAGAGCACACTTAATATCCTTGCACTCCATGCCTAGGGAGCTCTAGGTCGATTTTCAAGGATTCCCATTCATGGATTCCCTTGGAAGCAAAGGCTTAGAGAAGTGCACATTCTAGTGTGTACAGTATGATCTAACATCTTTCATGAGTATAACCCTAGGCGGTATCAAAGAGAACATTCCCTTGTTGTTGGATTGAGCTGCAACTTCCAAATGATGTTTGTAATGGGGCTTAGTGCATGTTGTATTCTTGATTAGAGGTAACTTATTACTCTTTTCTTCCTTGGTTTGAATAGTTCGAGAGGATGAACCCATCATGATTGCTAAATTTAGGGCTTTCGACAAACTATGTGTAGAGAACTCGGTTAGTTTCAAACTTACTTGATTCAGTTTCTAACTATTCATAATGTGATTAGATGTCTGTGAAATTCTTGGATTTGCTCTGCTCAAATCTCACTCAAATCACTCTTCTTTGCTCTGGATCTTTGTGTAAACAAATAAGTTTATCTCCTATGTATTTATAAACAAAAACCTTGATCGACACAATAAATGTTTTTCCAGCTACCACTCAATTAACAATCAAATCACTTGGTTAACACTATAGATACCTCAGCTCAGTGAATACTATCAATGCCTGGTTGACTGTGTAACTTGGTTGTCTCTAACACTTTCACCTATTATAATTTCTTACTCAGTCTATCTTAAGCGACTAAACTTATTTCAAGTTAACAACATATAATACCCTTGTGCATCTTAATTCATGTTGATTTGGTATTCACACAATAGATATAAGGAACTGTTGTAAGATATAACTGATTAAAATTTAGTTTCATACTTACTTGATTTTTCTTAGGTGGAGGTAGTGAAATCAGCTAATCCAATAGACGAGGTGTCACCACCTACTGTGCTTGATCCAACATTGTCATTTGATGCTTTTCTCCACATTTGATTCCTTATCCTCATGATTTCTTCAATTGTGTTTCCATTTGCATTAGTACTTGGTTCTAGTACTTGGTATTTGTAGTCTTTACTTAAATGACTGACCTTATGATAGTGCAAACATGCCATTCCAGAATTTGTCCAATTTTGAGATCATCTCTAGTAATTTCTCATGCAATTAGTCGCTATATGTCCATTACTACCACATGTTGTGCAATTAACCCAAGTGTTGTAATCCCAAGTATATGCATTACCTTGTCTTCTCGGTTGATATGTCTTGTTTTGTCCTTTCATTTTCTAGACTTGCTTCATCTTTGTCCTACATTCTTGTGATATGTGTCCATGCATGTTACAAGTGTGACAATGTTTTTCCATATAATGTTTCTTAGGTGAGTTATTCAGCTTTGATCTACACTCATGTGCTTGATGCCCATACTTGTTGCAATTAATAATAATAACCATCAAATTTAGGAGTGGATTTAGGAATACCTTTTTCTTTGCTTCTGCAAATATTTGATGTGTGGCCTGGTTTTCCACAATGATATCATGAGAGCTTCTTTGGCCTTGGATTTGCATAGTCACTCTTTTGTTTATCTTGTCTTGATGACTCTCCTTGCTCGGTATAGCCTAAACTAGTAGTGTTGTCAAGTCTTCTTTGACTGTTTAGAAATTTATCCATTCTTTTAGTACTTTCTTCATATTTCTTTATCATCTCATTATATTGTTATTGAATCTTCACTTCATTCTTCAATCTTTCATTTTATTCTCTCAATTCACTGATGTCTTTCGATTTTCTAGTAAGTTCATTATTCACTCGATTGACTTCCTGACTCATAACAACCATCTGATTGGAGATTTCAAAATGATGCTTGGTAAGTCTCAGTATTTTAGATTCATTTTCTTGTAGCTTATCAGTCATTTATCTTCTATCTTCAATAGCCAAATTCCTTTCTTGTTCAGTCTGCCTTGCAATTTTCATGACATTAATCATTCTGACCATTTGTGTCTCTTGACTGATCTGCAGTGCTTTCACTTGTTCAGTAAGATGTTTATTCTTTTTAGATAGATCTGATATGGTTCCTTTAGATGCATTAGATATGCTACTAGATCCAGATCCAGATGCTTCAAATGGATCCTCTATCTCTTCTTCATGATAATTAGTCTCATTGTACCAAAATACTATATCCTTCCTTTCGATCAGTAACTCTCTCAGTTTTTCTTTGGCTTCCTTGAATTGTTCAATGTAGATCTACATCTACAATTTCTAATTTTCAATAGTCTTGTAAAGCTTATACCTTTCCATCCTTAGATCTTTTCTCTTTAGTGTTTAAACTTCCTCAACAAGAGAACTATCTCTGATACCAATTGTTGGAATTATGGAAATGTGCTTACTAAGAGGGGAGGGGTGAATTAGTACCCTTAAAAAATTTCAAACTGAATCCTTGTAAACATGTACTTCAATAACTGACTATGTCAATTTCATTTACCATACACTTAACAACATAACTAAAATATAAATGCATGTAAACAAATCAATAAAGCATACATGAAACTTTAATACACATGACACATGTATTTTGATATCGCAGAAACCCTTGTTAGAAGGTAAAAACTGTCGTGGCGATGACACACACAAAGCTTCACTTCTGCAAAAATAAAGTTGTCAGCCAAGGCTTACAAAGATTGATCACTTCTAGTGATCTTACCCTGTTAGGAGTAACAATAAGATCAACTAGATCTACCTAGTTAGATGATTTTAGCAACACAATACATGTGTTCACTCGGTTAAGAGATTTAATAAAAAATTGTTAAGTCCACTTTGTTAGGAGATTTTGAATCTGCTACAATTGTTAGAGAGTAACAGTGCTATATGATCTATATGAAATACAACTTAAATTGCTAATATCAGATCCATTAAGTACAATAAATATATCACCTTGTTGTGATGAATATATCCTTTTTTACTGCTTAGTAGCCTTATGTCTGTTTTTGATTAACTATGTGTTATGTCAAAATCCTTTAATCAAAACCTTATCTGATCTTCAGATGTCCTTGAGTGAGGCTACTTCTTGATGATACATTGTCAAAATGACATCTGAACAATACTTATACCAAACTAATTTGACCTAATTAGCATTTTACATTATCTTAGAAAACATAAGATCAATGATTCATATGATTAACTTAGATCATCATTACATAGGAATCATCATTCATTAAATGATTACATCCGCAATAAATATTCACCTCAATCTTGGTAACCTATTTTATTACTTGGCAAAAAGTTATTCACCTTGAACTATGTGTCATTCCAAACTTTTATGTGAACTCTAGATTACTCGGTAAATGATGTCTCTCAATCTCATTATATACTGGTACTTGATAATCAGGTGTACTTGGTGACCTCTGTGCTCAGTGACTACTGCATAGTTATGACCGATTGAATTGTCTTGCTTTATTTACCGACTGTACAAATGAATACTAATGAAAACACTCAATCCATTTTGGAGTAACAAAAGGGAGATGAAATGGATGGTTAGATGAAGTGGGATAAGGATTTATATGAAGGATTGAATAAAAGGGATTGGCAGATAAAAGATAGGTGTTGGCTAATGGAGGGAATATTGCAAGAAGAATTACTTTTGAGTGGATGGAAATGTGGGCAAGATCAATATTGGCACACACCTTGAAGGGTGATGGAGTGATGGAGGAAAATGAGATTTAGATTTGAAGGAGGAATGGATATCAGTTTTGGGACATAAGGACCCAAAATTGATTGGAAGGTTGGAAACATTTAGATCGATGGGGAAGAGAAGTGCAAACGAGATTAGCAGTGAGGGAGGGAAGAACAACACAAGAGGGAGAAAATGCTTAGGGGGGGCTTCTGCAGGCAAGGGAGCCGCAGAAGATGAGGTGGATGAGGGAGATGAAAATGATGAAGGTGAGGGGTTTGGAGGGTTTTGTGCTTGTGAGGGAGTTGTGCACATTGTCTACATCGAGGCTTTTGGTTTCTGGGTTTGTTCCTGCATCGTTGGCATTGGGGTTTGGAGTTCCTTGCCCTTGTTTGTGGGTAAGATGAGACTAGAGTCGACTACATTGGAAAGTTCTCATTATGTGCACTTGGTTGTGGGAAGAGCATGTTGTGCCTGCGTGAGGCCTTCCCACTACTCTGAGTCTCATCTTCTTTGTTCTTGTTGTCTTTTTCATGGAAGAGAGAGTAGTCTGGGTGTGGAAGAGATGCCCTAGTGCAGAAGTTGTGAAAAACTTGGATGGTGGTCCACCCATTTTATGGTTGCTGAATGGATGGACCCTATATGGGCAGGTTGTGTCTCTTCCTATTTCCTTATATCAGTTTTGGTTGTTATTATTTATCCCCTATTTTAAGAAGCTTTATCTTGCAAGTTCCCCTTTGTCCTTTTTCCTCTTTGTTATACCCCTATGGAGGTGGGTTATACCCCTATTGAGGAGGGTGTTTTTCATGTGGCTTCCTAGTGGTGGATTCTTTCTTTGCCTTAGTTTTCTTCTCCATCACTTCCTATTGAGGTGGAAGATCCTATTGAGGTGGAGGCTCAACCTATTGAGGTGGTCTGTGGCTATTGGGAGGAGGTTGTTGGTGGTGGAGTGTGGTCTCTTCCTTCATGTAGCCACAAGATGGAAAGATGGAATTAGTTGGGGGTTGGCCCTTCAGTTTTTCAGGTTGAATGGGATGTGGTGAGGTGCCAGTTCAGTGCTGGAGGTGCTCCTTTGGTGTTGATGGGTATCAGATCTATTAACAAAGATGAGAAAGAGGGAGTCCTTGGCTTTCCTTTTTTGTTTTTTTATCTTTCCAGTTTTGTTTATTTCTTGTGGCTGCTTGGTGCTTGCAGGTGGATGTTGATAATTTTCAAGGGCCCATCCTGGATGCTGGGTGTTTTCGGTTAGGGTTAAAGGTTGGCTTTAGGGAAATGTTACCCTTTGGTGTTGGTCTTGTTGGTTATGGGTTCCACGTCAAAACCCTGGATTTATATATGGGGAGTTTTAATACTTCAGTAAACTTAATGGTGTGAGGCTTAGGCCTATTTTCATGGCAGCTTGGGCTTTAGTGCTTCACCCTTGTTAGCTACTAGTTATTTGTTGTCTTTGGGTTGCTGGTTTAAAATGTATACTCTTTAGCAACATTTCACCTTGGCCGGGTTTCAAATTCCTATCAAAATCT
Source organism: Chamaecyparis obtusa (assembly GCA_027943335.1). Lineage (NCBI taxonomy): Eukaryota > Viridiplantae > Streptophyta > Pinopsida > Cupressales > Cupressaceae > Chamaecyparis > Chamaecyparis obtusa. The sequence continues at coordinate 1,435,149 of BSBK01003396.1, forward strand.
GCTTGTAAAGGGTTTTGGGGCCCCTTCAAAACCTGCTTTTACCCTAATAAAAAACATTTAGATGGAGGGATAGAAATTTTGGATGTCAACTTGGATTTTTCTTTGGGACATGGTGTAGTGCCTACCCTAGAGATAATATTTATCATGTTCATATCTGACACTATGGACTTTCATATGATGAGTACTTGATTTATGATATATGTTGCATTTTTCAGTTAATGGATATATTTATCATGTGGGATGACTTTATATGTTAAATTTGATTGTGATTATAATTATTGATCTAACCCTGATAACACATTTTATGATCTATATGTATCCTTCTTGGCGTGTTTTCAAGATGAGGGGAGGCAGTTGGAGTCACTCTTGCAAGAGATCGACATGATGTCACACTCCTCCTTCATTGCTTGTCATTGGTTCTCTCTCTCTCTCTCTCTCTCTCTCTATATATATATATATATATATATACATACATATACATATATGTATATATACATACATATACATATATGTATATATACATACATATACATATATGTATGTATATATACATATACATACATATATATACATATATACATATATACATATATATAGATATATATAGATATATATAGATATATGTATATACATATATATACATATATATATATATATATATATATATATATATATATATATATATATATATATATATATATATATATATATATATGTAGATATCTGTATATATATGTATATATGTATATATATATGTATATATGTATATATATATGTATATATGTATATATATGTATATATATATATGTATATATGTATATATGTATATATATCTATATATGTATATATGTATATATACATATATACATATATATATATGTATATATGTATATATATATATATAGATATATGTATATATGTATATATACATATATACATATATAGATATATATACATATATACATATATAGATATATATACATATATACATATATATATATATCTATATATGTATATATACATATATACATATATATACATATATATACATATATACATATATACATATATACATATATATATATATATACATATATATATATATACATATATATATATATACATATATATATATATACATATATATATATATATATATACATATATATATATATACATATATATATATATGTATAGATATATATATGTATATATATATATATATATATGTATATATATATATATATGTATATGTATGTATATATATATATATGTATATATATATATATATATATCTGTGTGTGTGTGTGTGTGTTGTTGTTGTTTCTCGGTGATGTAGGTGTGTGCAGGTACTAGACATCGACTCCACCTGGCTACTGTAATACCCCAAAATTGGCACCTTATAATTTCAATCAATTTTGGTCCATTTTCTTCGATTTTACATCATTAAAGTCCTATTTCACTAGGCAATTTTCTCTCTCCTATCTGACTTTATTTGACTTGATGTCAATTGCAAAAACCCTAAATTGCATTAATCTCACACTATAATTAATTCCTAAGTATTCTACTTTATTAGCTAAATAATCCCTATGATAAATTGATTTAATTCTAAAGTCCTAAGTGCTTAAAATTAAATTAAATCCACCCCATTTAGATAATACACATAAAAGGAATTAATATTATTTGGTTATTTGAATGGATTATCTTATTTGGATTTAATAATTCAAAATATTCAAAGGGTCACCCATATGTGGCAATAATTCATTCTTTTAATTAAGTAATTCCTCAATATTTGTCTCAATTGGGAATGAAGAGTCAACCGTTTCATTTCAAGAAACTCTTCATCCTCTCTCTAGGCTTGTCTATATTATGAACCTTCTCCTTCATTCGAAAAGAGGCAATTTTAGAGCACATAAACTATAGCGATTTTTAGTCCCAATTATCTTCATATTTTCAAGATTTTATTGCACATTAACTTAATTATCATTTAGTGTAATTTCATTCTCATTTAATATAGTTTGCTTACTGGTTAATAGCTTAATTCTCATGTTTATTTCAAGCTCCTTAAATTAGGATCTGCATTCTCATATCTCTTTCAAATTCTTAGATTAAAATCTACACTTCATTTTAGATTAATTGCATCTTCATTATAGCTTAATTTCTCATTTGTTTGTCTTTCAAGCTTTCAAAAATCCTCCATCTTAGTTTGTTCTTTTGGTTGTTGGCTCTCATTTTGAGAGTAATTCAAACACCCTGGCTAATTAGGAGGCAACAGGTCGAATCGATAGCTATTGCGAATTGAGTAATCCATACTCACCTTCATAATTTCGATGATCGAGCAATGACTATGTTGTGTATATGGCTGGATTAGAGGTCCACGTTCAGCTATAGACATTCTGGCACCCACCATGGGGCAGAAAAATTGATTTCTGACCTCATCAATCTCAAGCATTTTTTTTGAATTCTGTAATTTGTCGTACGTCCGTACTTCTTTGTGTACAGAATTTCATGCAAGATTTCTGAGCGTACCGTGTGAAGTTTTGCTTCTGATAGCACTCTCTCGTGCAAAATAGTACTTTCTCATGCCAAGTCCTACACTTTCTCACACGCAGCGCTACACTTCCTCGCGCAAGCTCTATCATCAATACTGTTAAATTTTTCAGTTTCCTATACTTTTTGTTGCAGATTTCTAACACTTTATGTTTGTTGTTGATTTCATATCTCTATTTCTGTCATAGCATAAGTGGTCTACAAGTCGCTTTGTCAAAGATCATAAAAACATGCTAACAATTTTCTTGTAAGACGGTTGTTGAAGATTATTTAAAATGTTGTGCTTGTTTTACTATTTTTCATTCACATAGTCTAATTAGGGCTTTGTTAAAATTTCTTAAGGGTCCTAATAGAAAAGTAGGGGAATAGGCTCTTCATTATGTAGAAGTGATGCCCACGGATGAAATCGAGACCCAGATGTTGCTAGAATGATGGATACCTGGGGAAGCAAAGCCATGTAGTGAATCTTTAGCACTTCTACTTGCTAGGTGATTATGCTCTTCTCTCTTTGAGAGAACCAGAAACCCAAAAGCTTGTGGATTTGGTGGAGTGAAGCTAGCTCGATGATGAATATGCTTAATATGTTTGGGTAAGGTGAAGAGGTAGAGAAGTATGCTCTTCTCTCTTTGAGAGAAACAAAAAATCAAACCCTTGAATCCAAGCCAAGTTGTGTCACCTTTAGAGGGCCTGCCGAAAGTTGAACCTCCGGGAACAACCCAAGTGAGTATGCACCTTTCACCGATGATTCCACCTCACTATAATAAAGAATGTTTTGTTGAGTCTAAAAACTCCAAAACCATGTTAACTTCCTTCTCTTGATTTCAATTATCATCTTGAGAAGGCTCCGTCTGTTGTACTGAGTGGCGCCGCTCCTAGCCCAACTTGCGGGGGTATATGACTTTCGGGTGTTGGTGTGGCTGTGAGGCCTCAACCCTGTATCAGGGGCACCAAAGGTTAGTGTGAATGGAAGCTCACTAAAAACTTTCCTTAGTTAGTTGCCTACCCAGATCACCTTTGAAAGGAGACATAATCTTTGCGCAGGGAGGGGGAAGAATCTCTCCTGTAGATTCTCACCATAGGCATGCACCTAGACGCTTGAAGGTGGTATATGATGCTGGCCCCTACCTCAAGGGTAACCTTCAAACATATACTATTGAGTCCTTGGAAACACCAAAAAAATGGGCACCCTCTAGGGGGTGACACGACTGTGTGAGGTGAACGCATGCGCATAAGCAGTGAGGCAAAGGTTTTGTCTTCTCACCATTTTTTTGTAGGGATAACTATGTGTTTGTTATCGAGTCTTAAACCTATCCATCATGATTAAAAAAATACTCCCATAATACTACCAAGTTGCTTTGTCCTTGGTAGGTCTGTTTATGACTACTTCTTGTGTCACCATTGTTTGTTCTAAACCTTCATGCTTGTAAATGAATGCTTGAAACCTTCAAAACTAAGATTGTTGACTAAACTGTCCTTCAAACTATCTAAAACCTAGAAATTCTGTTAGAGAATAGTTCAGGCTATGTCTCAGAACTTGAATTTTTACCTCAAAAATTGTGTCAAACTATCAAACTTTGGTTCTTTCCTGTGCAAAGTTTCACTTTCCAAAGCATTTCCTCATGCGGGATTTCATTCTTTCGCGCAAAGTTTTGCATTCTCTCATGTGGCCCAGTACTTCCTCGCGTGAACCTATACCCTAGTTTTCAAAATAGAGACTTATTTCCCATTGACTGGTGAACTTGTGTACCTCGCATCATGATAGTCTTATCTCAACTATTCTAGCCATACTCTTGATGATTCGTGCCAAGTGCATCTCACATCTTGGTTGTTCTAGCCTTTATCTCCTTTTCGTTATTCCTAGAGATAGATTTTTAGCATTATCCTAAGTCTTCTCTCATCGCATCTTCATCTATGACTATCACAACTCAAAGTGGAAACACTTATCCCAATCGTAATATTGGTCAAGGTAGAGGTAAACCTCATGATCAGGAAACAAGTTGTCCTGAACCTATTGTGCAATCTGAACATTGTTAGGGATCCACAAGTTCCTCTTCGTTGAGTACTTTGAAAGATAGCTTGTCTCAATCATCGCCTCCAGTGTTCCAAGAGTGTTTTAATCCATTGTTTCAAGCGCAACCCAGTTTCTCATTTCAAGAACAGGACAACTCATTCTTCCTTAACAACTCATTGTTTCATAACTTTGGAAGACCACTTCCTTGGACTAGTCCTATCATTGAACCTATTGATCCCATTGATGATATTGATTCATTTAAACCTATCGATCCTCTTGATCCTTTTCACGCACCAAAATTTACCTTAGTTGCACCCTTTTGGCATTGTTCATATCATTTTACTAAGTCTTCATTTGTTGCACAGTCTTACGACAAGACAGGAGATCTGTTCAACTTCCAACCAGGCAAATACAGCCAAACTTATGATCAATCTCAAAATAATCAGCATCATGGTCAATCTTCCAATGACCAATGTCATGCTCAACCTTGAAATGAGAAACGTTATGATCAATCCCAGAATGATCAAAAGTAGTACCAAGCTCAAAACAAAGCTCAATGTGGTCAACCAGCATATCACTATCGTCCTGCCCCTTTCGATTAGAGTCAAGATTAAGTCCCAAGCATTTATGAAATCCTTGGCAATGATGGTGGTGACACAATAACTCAAAATGACATAGACACTATGAAAGGAAACAAGGATCTTATTAAGATGATGGAGATCCTCCTTCTAGAGGAAAAGGAAAAATACTTTCTTGAGCCGGCCAAACAAGGGACTAAATTACCCTCAGATTATCAAGTTGAAATGCTTGTGGCCAAAGAAGAAGAAACTGAGACCGCTAAGTTTCAAAAGATGGTCTGAGACATGCAAGATTAGATTAGCCAACTTGTGAAAAATAAGGAAAAACCCGCACAACAATTCACAATGGAAAGAATTTGTCCTTTCCCCTTTGATAGGAGTCTTCACATGCCACCTTTTCCCAGAGGTGTAGAGCTGCCTAAATATGACAAATACTTGGGTGCTACCAATCCCCAAGATCACTTAAGGGAGTTTGGCACTTTATCCATGGAATTCATGCATGACCAAATGTACCTTATGCACCTATTTCCTTGTAGCTTGGGTGGACCAGCTATGGAGTGGTTTTCTCGATTGCCCACTGGCATTAAGACTTTTGATGAAATGGCTAATCTATTTCTCCAACATTACTCACATAATATTCAACATTTGGTCAACATCCAGGATCTTTGCAATTTGAAATAGCGACAAGGGGAATCTTTCCTAACATTTCTCCAAAGGTGGAGACAATTATGTACAAGGTGTCCTCACAAGCAACCAGAGTCTGAGAGACTCGACATTTTCTTGGACAATCTTGTCCTAGAATTTAGATACCAAGTGCAATTACAAGGTCCCCTCACCTTTGATAGCATGATTAAACAAGCGGTGCAAATAGAGGCCTTTATGATTAAGAAAGGGGAATTGACTTTGAACAAAGACAACAAACAAGGATCTTCTTCCTCAAATAAAGATAAAGGGAAGTTTGTCAACAAGAATAGAGATGTTGTGAATGATGAAGTGGTTGACAATGTGAATCTGAAGCCTGCTAAGTCTATTTTTAATCTCTCTTCTAGCATATAGGTGATCAAAGCTACCGAGAAGCCTACGATAGAAAACCAACAACCTTCAAATTTTTCTAGAAACAAACCTTGGGCATCTTGACCCAAGCATGAATTCACTTCCTTAGGAGAATCACTTGATGTGGTCTATAAAACTCTTGTGCAGAATCAGATACTTACTCCTTTGGAAAAGCATCTCTATGACCCACAACCATGACCTCATTGGTGGAATGACAACGCATACTGTGACTATCACCAAAATAAGGGTCACAAGACTTCTACTTGTCTTCAGCTGAAACATAAGGTCCAAGATTTGATTGATAGTGGTGACATTGTTGTGGATGGCCATAACAAGAATTTAGACCATCAAGCATTTAAGGATCCCTTCCCTCCTCACGAGAAGGGTGAATCTTCAATGACTAAGAATACCAATGCTAAAGTCAATTACACGTACACTAATGATGACAATGTCATTGGTATGATTGAGCCTGTTGAGGTTGAGTATTGTGATGTGATTACTATTAAGGGGAGCGGTAATGCTCCCAAACCTAAGACTCCTTTCATCTTGCAATTTCTGTGTCTCATTCATCTAAATCTGAACAACCTCAGGATTGTGCCAATGTTGTTACTCAATCATGTGGAAGGGTTGTTTTGAAAGGTCCCGATCCTCCTGTATCTGCTTCAAAACAAACTATGGATAAGACTATTTTTGTCCCTATTAATAAGAACATGAAATTGGTCCCTACATCTAGCTCAACTAGTTATAGCATCTTAGATCAGCTCCAACAAACCAACGCTCAGATCACCATTTTTAATTTGTTGAAGATCTCGCCTGCTCACAGGCAAATTCTGGATAAAGCCCTCACCGAGGTAAACATCCCTAAAGATCTTGATCTCGACCGGTTCCAATCTATGGTGGGTCATTTGACCTCACCTCATTATTTTTCCTTCTCTGAAGAAGATGATCACTCTCTGAGCCATTCGCATAATGCTCCCTTGCATATAGAAGTCATGATAGGCCCTAAGCACGTCTGTCGGGTGCTCATAGACAATGGTGTTGGTTTCAATATCTATTCTGCTAAGTTCCTTACCTAGCTAGGTTATGATGAGGATTGTATAGACTCCCTCAAGAAGATTACTATCAAATCTTATGATGAAGAGGAACACAAATCCCAAGGCTTAGTTGTGCTACCTATCTGTGTAGGACCTGTTGAGAGAGATGTTACCTTCCATGTTTTAGACATTCCTCTCGCATACAATATCTTGTTGGGAAGACCTTGGATTCATGAGATGCAAGCTATTATGTGCACATACCATGAATGCACCAAGTTTCCATTCCATGGAGCAGAAGTCATTGTGCCTGCTAATACCAATTATTCTTGCAAAACCCTTGCGCAATCTACAAATAGCTTTGTTCCAGCTAATAGAGAGTCCACTGAGTTCTATAATGCTAATCTCAAAGAAATGGAACAAACTCTAAAACTTAAGGATACAGGCATGGGAGAATATCAAATTGAACTTGTGCTATCACTAGCTACTCTCCCTCCATCTCCACATTCTTATGGGAAACCTTCTGAAAGTAATAAACCTCTTGATGACTCTCCTCAAATAGTCTACAATGACACCTTTGTACGAGCCTCTACACCTTTAGAAGATGAGGATGAAGAAAGAGCTATCACAGCTTGGATCTATAAAGGGAAAGAAACATCTAAAACAACTACTCCACCTCCAGACTTAGAGAAAGAGCCATACAATGAGGCCTTTAAGATCATGAAGAACTTTGGCTAAAAAGGGAGTGGTCCTATAGGAATGAATGACAATGGTTTGCTGAAACCCATTGAAGCTACAGGTCACTGCACAAAGGATACTACTGGCTTAGGCTTCAAAAAGATTCCCTTTCATTTAGGGATAAACAAATTTGTGCCAGAACCTGAACTTGAACCTGAGCCAAAATCTGAAGATACTACTTCAGAGGTAAACCCAGAGGCCAACTCTGATGAGGACACCTTTCCATATCCTATTCCTCCAGAATTTGTTGCCCTCTTTGCAAAACTAGATGAACCTATTATACCTATCCACATGGTAGAGACTGATAGTGATTCTGATGAGACCACTTTGGTACATCGACTCACGTATGACCAATGGAAAGAAATGCAAATGGCTGAGTTTGATTCTTAGGGTGAATGGTACATACCCCCACATTTTCAAGAGCAGTTTGAAAAAGATCGACTTCAGCAAGCCATTAATGCTACAAGAAATGAAGATGAGTTAGATGATATAGCTAGTGCTAATGGAATTCCCACATCAAGTACTGACTCACATGAGTACAAGTTTGACTCTTTGTCTGATGCTACTTATGATAAAGATATAGACATGGTGCATACCTATGAAAGACTTCTTGAAGTAGGTGAAGGGTTTAGCGTTAGGTCGCATGAATTAGATGCCATTAGTATTAATTTATCCTCTACTTCTGACGTGGGGTCTCATAGGGATTCAAACGCTCCTTTGGATGAGATCATTCTAGGTCTTGACTTGCTCATCTGCGCTTTTGATGGTTATATCGTGAACGCAATTGAACCAGCCACTATTTCTCTCTCACTCAAAAATCCTAAGCTAATAAATTGGAACTCTCCCTCCTCATCCAATGAAGTCCTAAATTTCTAGAATGATTACACTCTAGCCTATTACCTCCATGCTATTGAACCTGTAATGTCCTCCACTAGCGAAGGCAGTGTCAACATGATAGAGGTAGATATCAAGTATCTTAGTCAAAAAATTAAAAGAAGAAAAAATAGATGCTTTGATGGTGAAAACCTCTCTGAGGTGCCCAAGGATGAGATACTTGATATGCTCTTGAGCCACTTTCAAGAGAGATCATCAGTATTGATTGAGCCGACACAACCAGTGAATTTGGGTACAGAGGCTGCTCCACAAATTATTCATCTAGCACAATCATTATCTGCAAAAGAAAAGGAAGAGTTCACTAGCTTCTTTCAAAGTAAGAAAATAAACTTTGCATGGACTTACTCTGACATGCCTAGATTAGACCCCAATCTAATCATGCATCATCTATCCATTGCACTAGGTATTAAACCTGTCAAACAAAAGCTTTGAAAGATGCATCCACACATGGCACTTTTAGTCAAAGCAGAGCTAGAAAAGCTTCTTAAGGCTGGTTTCATAAGGACTATTGACTATGCAAAGTGGATTTCAAATATTGTTTCAGTCAATAAACATGATAAATCTATTCATGTGTGCACAGACTTCAAGGATCTAAATAAGGCATGTCCAAAATATGACTTCCCATTACCTAATATTGACATGATAGTAGATATGACAACAGGATACGAGATGTATTCCTTAATGGATGGATTCTCTAGCTATAATCAAATAAAAATTATGCCAGAAGATCAAGAAAAGATCACTTTCATGTGTGCCTGGAGAACCTTTTACTGGAATGTCATGCCCTTTGGGCTTAAGAATGCAGGAGCAACATATCAGAGAGTTGTCACTACCATTTTCCATGATATGATGCATAAAATAATGGAAGATTATGTGGATGACACTTTAGCCAAAAGCATGTAGCAGAAAATTCATCTTACAGATTTGGGTCCCATACTTTACCGCATGGAACAATTTAGTCTCAAACTTAATCTCAAAAAATGTGCATTCGGTGTCACTTCTGGGAAACTCTTGGGTTACATCATTTTAACTAAAGGCATAGAAGCTAATCTGGAAAAAGTTCAAGCTATTATAGACATGCCTCTACATAAAAACATCAGTCAGATGAGAGGACCATAGGGAAGGCTACAATCTATTCGGTGCTTCATTTCACAGTTGGCTGACAAGTCACAACCGTTCACTAAAACTTTGCATAAGGGTGTGACTTATCAATGGGATGAAGAATGTGACAGAGGATTCACTCAAATTAAATAGTATCTTGCTAATCCACCTATATTAATGCCTCCTATTCATGGGAAGTCACTCATACTATACATCTCCACCACGAACACATCTTTGGGTACTCTTGTAGCTCAAGAAGATTAGGACAACAAAGAGAGAGCCATTTATTATATCAACAGAACATTGGTTTCTTATGAAATGAACTACTCTATCATTGAGAAAGCTTGTCTAGCAATAGTGTTTGCTTCACAAAAATTGTGGCATTATATGCTCACTAACACTACCAGGCTCATTACAAAAATTGATCCACTAAAGTACTTACTAAGCAAGGCTTCCCTCACGGGTAGACTAGCAAAAATGGGTTCTGATACTCAGTGAATTTGACATTGAGTATGTGGGAAGAAAAGCTATTAAGGGACAAGCAATTGCTGATCAGTTGGCAAAAGCTCCTCTGAAAGATCACCAGCCTTTGAACATTAAATTCCCAGATGAATCCATCATGCTTCTCACACATCAGGCTTGGAGCATGTTCTTTGATGGATCATTCACTCGGAAAGGATCAGGTGCAGGCATTCTGTTTATAACACCTCAAAGATACTCATTGCCAAAAGCTTATAAAATGTTATTTCCCTGCAAAAACAACATCGCTGAATATGAAGCTCTCATCAACGGTATGAAGATAGTCATTGAATGGCATGTAGATGAGTTCAAGGTCTTTGGAGACTCCCAGTTAGTCATCAACCAAGTTAATGGTATCTATCAAACAAAAGATGACAAGCTAGTGCCTTACAAATGAATGGTGGATCATCTCAAACAGTATTTTGTACACATTTATTTCTAGCAAATTCTAAGGGCAGACAATAAAGTAGTTGATGCTATGGCCACTCTTGCCTCAATGTTACAAATGCCATAAAATAACTTTAGACACAAATTCCTGGTGGAGGCATTACACTACCTAGCATATGACATTCCTGAATCTAGGATGATCTGTTCAGTCATTGGACATGATTCATCCTGCTACCACCATATCTATTCCTACTTCCATGACCAAATCATTCTAGACACCTATACCCAAAATGAAAAGTGTCACCTAGTTCATAATGCTTCATGGTATGTCATCATAGCAAATGACTTGTATAGATGGGGTCTAGACGATACCCTCCTTAGGTGTCTAGAACCCAATGAGTCCAAACGTGCGTTAGCTGAGGTACATGAAGGTATTTGTGGGTCTCATTCGAGTGGTCTGACATTAGCTCAGAAACTTATTAGAGCTGGTTACTACTGGCCAGATATGGAGAAAGAAGCTATTCAATATGTCAAGGCTTGTAAACAGTGCCAATTTCACAGAAATATGATCCATGCTCCTGCTAAAGAGCTTATTCCTTTCATTAGTTTCTAGCCATTCTAGTAGTGGGCCTTTGATTTGGTGGGTCAGATACATCCTTCTTCAAGAGGACATAAGTTTATCATCACAGCTACAGATTAATTTACTAAGTGGGTTGAGGCAATCCCTCTAGCTATAGCTAATGGAAAGTCTGTGGCTATGTTTATACTAAATTATATCATCTATAGATATGGTGTACCCTCATCCATTATCATTGACAATGGGGGAAAATTCAAGAACAAGGACCTGAAAGAGTTATGCACCAAATTCAGGATCATTCAACATTGGTCGTCTATCTATTACCCTCAGGGTAATGATCAAGCATAAGCTTCTAATAAGACAATTCTTAAAATCTTGCACAAAATAGTTCATAAATCTGGTAGAGATTGGCACCTCCAGATTAATCTGGAATTATGGGCCTATAGAACAAGTATCCGAACACCAACAAGGGCCATGCCTTTTGCCTTGGTTTATGGAGCAGATGCAGTATTGCCTATTGAGGTCGAGATTCCTACATTGCAAGTCTCTTTGAAGGACCTCATCACTGATGAAGAAAATAGAATATCCCAACTTCAAGAGCTTGAGTTACCAGATGAACGTCGGAAGGTGGTGTTCGATCATCTTCAAGCATACCAAAATAGAATGTCTAAAGCTTGCAATAAGAAAGTTAGACAAAGGGAATTCCAAGTGGGTGATCTTGTCCTGAGAGAAAACCCCAAAAATCAGTAGCAATGAGTCCAGAAAGGGAAATTTGAACCAAACTGGCTTGGACTGTATGTTATCACTGTAGCATTTGGGTCTGGTGCATACCAATTGTCTACTACTAAAGGCAAACAACTCAAAGAGTTGATCAATGCTATTCACTTGAAGAAATTCTACAGCTGAGGCATTCTCTATATGCTCACGTACATATTTATTGATCCTGAAAAAATCCAAAAAAATGGTATGTTGTCAAAAATCCTAAAAATTGCAAAATGTCCTGAAAAAATGATCATCTTAGTGAAAACCTGGTAAACAGGCACTTTGATGTATCTATTATCTTGGTGAAAACCTGGTAAACAGGCACCTTGATGATAATCACAAAAATACAAAAAATGAAAAATACAAAAAAAAATAAAATGAAATATTCAAAAATACAAAAAAATAAAAAAAAGAGAAAAGAACAAAAAAATTGAAAAGAAGAAAAAATGTGCCATTGATGAAAACCTGGTAAACAGGCGTCATGGTAGCAAAAAATGAATCTCTTCCAAGATGGTGAAAACTTGGTAATCAAGCGCCTCTTGTTTCCTAAAGCTCTATCTCATCTCAACACCATTTGGCTCTTGCTTTCCTGCTTTAGTTTGCTTTCCTTGTTTCTTGCTTTAGTTTGATTTCCTGGTTTCCTGCTTTAGTTCATTCCCTGCTTTAGCTCGCTAGTGCATGCATTCACTTTCACCTATTTTCGAGGCTTTCCTCGACTCTACATGGATTGGAACTAGTCACACTTGGGGCACCTTACTGATCTAGGGGGCATTATCCTATCATTTTCGAAGACACATTCTTGCATCAGTTACCAGTGGTTCCCACTGCGTCTGCCTGCTGATGCCCAGCTATTTTTGAGATCTCTCTCCTTGAGGGTCTCTCATGTATCAGTCACCAGTGGTTCTCACTATGTCTGCCTACTGATACCTAGCTATCACTTGGATCTCTCACCTTGAGGATCTCTCGTACATCAGTCACCAATGGTTCTCACTATATTTGCTTGCTGATGTTTCGCTAGTACCTCTGAGATCTCTCTCCTTGAGGATCTCTCTTGTATTGGTCACCATCATTTCTTGATGTGTCTACTTGTCGATACTTCATTTAGCACTTTGATTTTCTCTTTGAGATGACTTTTTTGCCCTGTATTCTTCCGATCTGACTTCAATCCGCTTGAACACAAATTTAAACTGAAACTAAAATGCAAATTTGTGATTCTCTGAAGCATGCTGAGCTTTTCTCTTTTGTGTGTTTATTCTTTCATTTTGTCATTTCTCCTTGAGCAAATCTAAGACATCTTTTCTTGACCGAGAAACGTGAAGACTAGGGGCATGATCTTTCCTTTGCTTTTTATTTGTTGGTTTAGTTCCAATGATTCAAAGAATCCACATAAGAGGGGTGTCCATCTGTAAGAGCCTTCATCATCAATTGAATGTCCATGTGTACCTTGAATCCTTTTATATAGACACTTTGGTGAGGTTGGTTCTTCTCCTTATCTGTTCGAGTGACTTCTTTCTGGTACAAGTAAAATTGCTAACGCTCATCCTGCTAAGTGAATGTAAGGGTTACTGCGAGCATTCTTTGGTGAAAGAAGGAACTCTCATGTGTCTGGCGTGTTTGTATGCAAGTGACATTCTGGTCATTCTAGCAGCTATGCTTTGATGCTTATGTTAACTTGCTAAATCAAAAGGAATAGGTGTTCAGGTCATTATGGCTTCTTGTGCCTTAATGCTTACATCTCATTCTGAAAACTCTAAGACTAATGCCATATTCATACTCTCATGATTGCAAAGTCAGTGAGGATTTTATGGCATCTTGCAAATGTCCATTGCTAAAAACTCTATGATGATAATACGATGAGTCCAAAAATCAAGTCCTAGGGATTGCATGTTCATTTTAGGCTTGCATCTAGCTTAGGCTTGCATTTTTCATTCTGGGCTTGCATTGAGATAGTGTTTTGGTGCTCTCTTGATTGTCTTCTTCTAGATCTATTCATCAAAGGTTCTCATCTTTTTTCCCGGGTTCGTCTTGGCTGCACAAGTGTCCGGTCCTCATTTTTTATCTTTGAAACATTCTTTTGGTTAGTACCTGTCATATATTGCTAAATCCTACATGAGATGATTAGTACCACATATCAATGCATTCCATTGCATTTCCATTTTCATCCATGAAATCCATATCCATACATTGCATCTACATACTCATTTCCATGTGCATCCATTATAAGCATAAATAAAATCATACATTGCATTCATTTATCTATCATCTATCATTTCATTTCACATTACATATTCATATACCATCATAAAAGAAAACATCTGCATTTCATACATAAAAAAAAAACATGTGCATCTCTCATATCTATCCATACATTTAAGCATATAGGAAACATCTCATAAACATCAACATTAAAGCAATATATAAACAAGTACAATGATATCAAAGAGGCGATCTCATATATATATCTATTGGTGAACAATGTCATGTACAAAAAAATGGTGCTACTCGAGCACAGTATCAAAATATGGGCTACAATGAATATCTAACTCTGCCCGCTACCACCTACTAGAGGTGGTGGAGGTGGAGGAGCCTGCGGTGGTGGTCCCTAAGGAGGAGGCATCAGTCTTTGCGATGGTGCCTATGGTGGAGGTCCCTGTGGTGCTCTGACATACTCAGAAAATGGTGACACCTACTCTGATAAATCTGGAACAATGCCAACATATGTTGCGTAGTAGTAGGCTACCTGAGCGAACTCATATATCACCTCTAGCTGTGCCCTCGTCAACTCCTCTCGGAGCTCTCTGATCTCTCGATCCCTCTTGGCAACCCATGTCTCCTGGATGATGACCCGTGTATGGAAATCATCTCTCTCTCTCTCGCTACACCTATCAGACTCTCTCTTGGCTCTTCTTGAGAGCTTCCTGAACCTATGCTATTTGAGGTGACCCCTGTGTGGCCGGATTTGACATATCAATATCCTCCTATACCTGTGCCTCCTTATCAAGCAGCATTTGTTGTGATGGATCTCTCGTCCTCTGTTTAGTGGCCCTCTATTGGGTCCCACTACTCCCAGCATCTACATCTGACCCCATAGTCCTCAAGGGAATATATATCTGCCCTGTCCTAGGCCTCAATGCTCTCTACCTAGGCTACTATAATGGTATCTACTACTAGGAAGGTACCTTATGTTGTTGTTGTTGTCCCTATGGCTACTGTATAGGCTACTGTTGTGCGGGCTGCTGCTACGCGGGCTATCCCATCCCGATAGGATCTATGAATCTGGGGAAGGGGTGCACCAAGAAATGATCTATGTATGTAGGTGTCATCCCTGCATTGGTGACATCCACCATATATTCCCATCGAGTCGGAGGCACTCGTGCCTCAATAGTGCACCTGCCCTAATCTAACTTGGGCTATTAGCCCTTTGTCTCATAGACGAAGCGAGCATATGATGCATACTCCTGGGAGACGTCCTGTTGTCTCTCGAACTATCTCATGAATCGTTAGAGAAAGAATCACTTAATGATGCTAATAGTACATCCAATCAGTGGACGTGAGATGAACATGTGTGCCAGCTCCCATTGAGCGTCATCCCATGGCTCTATGGCTACCCAAGGTCTCCACACAACTGCTGCCATATCATCCAGCTAACCTCGCCATTGCTTGGTCTTACCCAACATTGGATGAGTCATAGGACCTACATACTTGTATATGTATGGCTTGAGGGCCTGTCGTGTATCATGGAAAATCAACCTACAAACAAGGAGATGCTCCCAAGCCCAGATCTGTAAAATAAAAACTCTTGCGGCCATAGTCTTGGCCCCCCGATACATTACCTCGTGCATCTCATGGTACATCTATGCAAGCATGCACTCACCCCATCCAAATCTGGTGGCTGGCCTATCCAGCATCCTCTACAGCATGTGACCCTAGTTGTACTCCAATTCATGATGTCCCCTATCTGGAACCAAGTAATAGCTCAGGACTATGGATAAAACAACCGCTAATCGATGAGCACCGCTATATCTGCTAACTAGCTCGTCCCATGAGATGGCCCGACCCATTAATAAATCATCTCTAAATATGGCCCTCAGTGCCAGTGTACCTACTCGAGGCTGTATATCATACTCAACATGAGCACCATGGAAGGGTATCCTCAGTATCCTATGAATGTCCTTGGGAGCCACTGTCATCTCCCCCATCGAAAAATGAAATGTGTTCATCTCTGAATGGAAACGCTCAACCAGTGCACCTAGAAGACCATGATTTACCTGAATTTTAGGTATATCATGCAAGTACAAAAATCCTAGTCCCTCAATGTGGGAACCCTCAACATCAGTCAATCTCTGAACTAATGTGATAATGACAGGATGATGCGACCGAAATGCGACATTTGGGAAGTAAACTTGCAAAGCAAGCGACAACATTGGATCAGTATCTCAACATGATGGTTTCAAAACAACAACAAGCAAATGAGGCTACACATCTATCCTAAACACGACTTTGGAATGTTTTAATTGGCTAATTTTATGCAAAATTGGAAGAAGACTCTCAAAGCTGTAGCAGTTTCCTGCGTGAGGAAACTATTCCCTCGCACGAGACAGGATCTCATCTTGCGCGAGAAGGAGAAATTTTGCACGGTATCAGCTTTCGCTTCGCGCGAGCTTTTAGGAAAGCCCTGGGCGAGGAAGCCCTAACCCATGTGAGGAAACCATTTCCTCACATGAGGGGCGACTGAGGCCGATGCGAGGAAACTATTTCCTCACGTGAGGGTTGAAGAACTAGGCTTAAAACATGCTAAATCTAGCCTAAATGACCTAATATTTTAGTTAAAATTTGAAATAAATGATGGTTTATCGACTAGTCACAGGTGGGTCATACTTCGATGGTTGGTTGTGGCGTCAGGAGTGCTCAAATCAATGTGTATGCACTGGAACACCCTCCATTCTCTCTCAGAACTCTCAGAATCGCTAGAAGACAAAGTGAATAATGATTTGAAAATGACCCCTCTGGGACTTATATAGCTTTTTGACCTAATTTTCAAATTACTCCGTTTTGCGCAAAAATTGCACCCTTGGCTAAATCAACTGCTCTGAATCTATTTTCGGGATCAAAATCAAAATCTAACATCTCTAGATGGCTCAAATTTGCATTTTTAAAATGCTGGGATCCTTTGGGATTGGATGCTTGTGCAGTCAGCCTTCTGGCATCATTTTCCTATCATATTCTCATCTCCTCATCATTCTCTCAGCTTCTTCATCTTTTTCATCAAAGTCAACTCTAGTCAAATTTGGTCAACCATGGTCAAACTTAGTCAACAAGACCTCCAAATCACTCTAATTACTTCTGTAGCTTCTTGAATCTAGTCTAATTATTTCTATTATGCAACCTCTTGTTGTCAATCGTCCTTTTGATATGTCATCTTTCAATTTTGCTCCCAAGGGGGTAGGATGATTTCATCATTTGAATCTTGTTGAACCAATCTCATATCAATCTGATCTAAATCAAAGTCCTCACCACTTAGGGCATCTCTCCACTAGGGGCATCTTTGCGCCTCGCATCTGGTCATCTTGTCATCTATCTTTTAGGTAGCTGAGCAATCTAACTTAGATCCTCAAGGATCAAGCTTCATTCTGGAGATGGTTCTTGAAATCTCATTAGGTATTGGGGCAATCTAACCCTAATTCCTAAAAGTAAAGCTTTGTTCTGGAGATGGTTCTCAAAATCTCTTTTAGACCGTTATCTGGGCAATCTAACCCGAGTCTCAGAGGGCTAAGCTTCATATTAGGGCAATCTAACCCTGATTCTGGAGAATAGTCCTAAATCTGCATCTGTCATCATTTTGATTAATAAGCATTGGGGAAATCTAACCCCAATTTTGGTCTTCTCTCAAGTTGTCATTAGACCGTTGTGTTCGCAATCTAACTTAGACTTCGGAGAATCATGCCTCGTTCTAGAGGTGGTTCTGCAATTCGATCTATTTTGGTGTCTCAACATCCTAACCTTGACTTCTGAAATGCTCCTCATCTGTCACATCAGACTATTCTTTGAATCAACGCACTGCTCACACATCAATTCAAAGAGGGACAAATGTAATACCCCAAAATTGGCACCTTATAATTTCAATCAATTTTGGTGCATTTTCTTCGATTTTACATCATTAAAGTCCTATTTCACTAGGCAATTTTCTCTCTCTTATATGACTTTATTTGACTTGGTGTCAATTGTAAAAACCCTAAATTACATTAATCTCACACTATAATTAATTCTTAAGTATTCAAATTTATTAGCTAAATAATCCCTATGATAAATTGATTTAATTCTAAAGTCCTAAGTGCTTAAAATTAAATTAAATCCACCCCATTTAGATAATACACATAAAAGGAATTAATATTATTTGGTTATTTGAATGGATTATCTTATTTGGATTTAATAATTCAAAATATTCGAAGGGTCACCCATATGTGGCAATAATTCATTCTTTTAATTAAGTAATTCCTCAATATTTATCTCAATTGGGAATGTAGAGTCAACCGTTTCATTTCAAGAAACTCTTCATCCTCTCTCCGGGCTTGTCTATATTATGAACCTTCTCCTTCATTCGAAAAGAGGCAATTTTAGAGCACATAAACTATAGAAAATTTTAGTCTTAATTATCTTCTTATTTTCAAGCTTTTATTGCACATTAACTTAATTATCATTTAGTGTAATTGCATTCTCATTTAATATAGTTTGCTTATTGGTTAATAGCTTAATTTTCATTACTTATGGTTAAGAGAAAATGCAAAAAATCAGAGTCTAAAGAAAAATCACATTGCAGAATCACCAGGTGAAATTAGGGTTAATTCACCATGACCCGACAAAAGTTAGTAACCTGGATTCTACTTCAGCTAATCCGATTTCCAAGCATTCTTCAAACTCGACAACCAGATCCTCAAGCCCGGACAAGGAATTTACCAGCTATTGTTTCAATTGCTGGTCATACGGGCACAAATACAAAGATTGTAAACAGAGGGATGTTAGACATCTTCACCGCACTTACGATCACCTCAAGGAGTTTATCACAAAGCAGAAGGCTAAAAGCTTGCTGGAAGCCCAGAAAAGTGGACAATCTTCGGTCAAGGTCTCTGCTCCTCTCGGTGAATTAAATAATCTTACGGATAATGTAACCAAGGATCTTAGCTTGAAGGAAATAGATTATTTTCCAGCGCCTAAAACTAGGGTTTCAAAACCCAATTTGGAATCCCAGACTCACTATGGCCACCAGTTCCAAAATAGGATATTGGAACAAAAGATTTTCTCTGTTAATACATTGGACGCACAAATGGCTTTCTTTGAAAAAAACTAAATATGCAAATGTGGGGAAAGTTAATTTAGAGCCGGTCAGGGTAAAATATACTGAACGGGTCTCACCTCAGGCCATCTCTGAATTGGGGAAAGGTGGAGTGGCACCCACTCAGGCCCTTACCACTCACATAGTAAATAAACCCCCATCATAGCTACCAGCATGTAGAAACACTGGGACCGCAAAGGCTCTGTCATCCAAGACAATTTTGGCTATTAGCTCCAACGAACCTCTATCTGCTGTGAGGGGAGGGGGAATGCCAGAGACCAAGGCGTCTTCTAGTGGTGGAAAATCAAGAAAAGAAGAATGGCACATGGTTAAAGGCAAGAAACTGGTAAAATCTTCTCCTAAAAATTACAATAGCAGTAATATTATTCTTAAAAACTCCTTTGATTTACTAAGCAGAGATAATACTCCTTGTAAAAAGCTTTTGCATATAGCAAATCATCAGAGCAATAGGGTTTTGGGAGGGGGAGAAGTTCCCAGGGGGAAATCACATCTGGATTGTAAATTTCACAATCCGATGTGAGGAATTCTCCCCTCCCCCTACCCAAAACCCTAGCTATGGAGCAAAAAGCTTTAAAAGATAGTAATGATTTAACAGGTATTCATAAATATCCAAATGCGTACAACCCTCCTCATCATAGGAAGGAAAAAATGAGATCATTTAACAACAAGCCACAAAATATGGTTAAACCTAGTAATGAGGGTAACCCGTCACATGCTAAGTGTAATGATTATGTTTACACTCCGCCACATAGGCATTCAACTAACCATAAACATTCAATATTTCCAATATATGGTAATCACGATCCTAATCATTTTATGGTGACATTGGATGAAAGTCACATTTTGCAAATTCAGAATGCTTATGCAGAGACAGGTGTCATATGCAAGTGGATGGGAACAAGTGTCCATATAAAGGATATAATCAAAGGTCTGTTATCTCTTCTCCCCTTGGAGGTAAGTATTACTATCTTGGCAGACAACTTTATTTATGTAGATTGCAAAAGCAGTAATCTTAAAAATGAAATTTTAGAGAAAGATTATTTGAAATTCAGAGAAATTTCTTTTTTCGTATGTTCTTGGTTCCCTTTATTTAATCCAATAAAAATAGCGGATTTCCAAGTAGAAAAAGCAATTATGTTAAGAAATCTGCCACTAGAGTGTAATCATCTAGAAATTGTGAAAAGAATAGGAGATAAAATTGGAACTTTTAAAAGGATGGTTAAAGCTGAATATAATAAATCAAATGTGATTATCATTGTTAAAGTAAATTATCATGACAGTTACATTCCCCCCCTCCAGCTGTGTTTTAATTCAAACACCATAATTATAAATCCCAAGATCCTAGAGGACTTCATAGAAGATTCTGAGAAAGGAAGGAATCCACCCTCACTTACACTTAAAAATTGTGCAGATGTTTTCCATGACCCTGATATTAGGGTAAAAATAAAGTTCTTAAACAATAGAGGGGGTTTTGAGCTCTCGAACACTAAATTTGGGCACTCTGAAGCTCCACCTCCCAAATTGTGTGAAATTAATGCTCCGGTTAGCATTAATAATCCCCAGGAATCCTCCAAATCTCCTACTTTGTTAAGGAGGCTGGAAACTCCCCTCTTCAATAACTTTGAAGATACTAGTTTGAATAATGCAAATGTTAATGATAATCATAAAATTTTAGACTATGGCTGTAAGAATAGTACCGTAGAGCAGTTAGAACTAAATCTTAGTGACAAGACCATTGTAAATGTGCAAGAAAAGACTGATATATTTATAGAAGAGGCAGGCCCACAAGCAAGTCAGCCTGTGATTTTCAATGGTATTAATACAATTGCTTCCAAACCAGCAGATACAGACCAAAAGCAAATGGATGTATTTAAGAAGGATACACCAATAGAACAATCTTTGAACATAGAATATTCAAGCCCAACAATAGTTAGGCCCTTTCCCCCACTATTGTCTGACACAGGTCTGTCCAACATGGTACCAACCTATTCTCAGAATAAGAAGGAGATACATACTCCTTTCAATACCTTTGAAACAGGGGTAGATATGGATAAAGATTTTAGTAATGTTATCCAAAATGATAGAGGTAATTTCAAAAACATGGTATTTGAAAATACCTATGTACCCCCTCTATCACATAGCAACACAACCAGCTCACCACAAAAAATTCTGTCTCCAAAAAATATTCAGGAAGATAATATTATAAAGAATTCATTTAATATACCTATTGAAAACTTAATTATTCCTCAAACTACTGAAGCATCATCTCAAAGAATCGATAACATATCAAGCATTAGGTGTGAATCTAATAATATGGAAATTGAACCAGAATATATAGAAATAAAAGAAAATATTAGAATCTGTATACAACCTGAAGGAAATAGGACTAATCTTCAAACATAATAGTCTTTGACACCAGAATGTGCTAATATAGTAGAAGTAATGGATCAGGTAAATAAAACAGAAGAGGAGGTAAACCAAATTATTAATTACTTATGAGAACCACTAACGGATGAGTTAATGGACTTGTTTCTAGATGAGATCTGTGACTTTGACGAACTCAAAGTTCAAAAAGAAATACTAATCAAACAGATTCAGGAATGTATTGTAGAAGAAAGTAAGGATGAGGGCAATAGACTGAATCAACCTTCTCCTATCCTAGATAAGGAAGTATCAGATAATGAACTGCAAAGCAAAAACATATTAAAAAATGATCATACCATTGAAGAGGGGACAATACAAGCTGTCTCAATACCTCTTGAAATAGAAACCTTAAATCTGGACCTATCAGGAGAAACGGAAGATATTATAGAAATTTATGGTAAGGAGATTGTAGATAGAGTGGAACCCTTAGCTTATACAATTAATGAACAAAATAGCCCGGGTAATCAGGATAATTCGATAATAGGGTCTCCTGGAGACTCAACTTTGGTTAAAGAAGCAATTGAAGGTCTCTTTGGAATAACTAACGAAAATAGAGAATTGGGCATAGCCTTGACTAGAGGTAGTCTAAGCACTCCTAATATTAACAAACATAAAATGAAAAGAGGCTGGAAATCAGTCGTAGAAATGAGATCTCTAGATGGCAATGCAGACAATCAAAAAAAGATAGCTAACATTCTGAACACAGGGAAGGGGAAGTTCCTTCCCAAGGAACAATGAGAGTTACTACTTGGAATGTTAGGGGTCTAAATGCCCCTAACAAACAAAGATTAATCAAAAGATACTTAAAAAACTTTGAATCCAAAATCATCTTATTACAGGAAACTAAGCTTAACAAAGAGGACAACTCTAAATTTAGTAAAAGATTAGGTATTTGGAAGTTAGAATATGCCTGGTCAGCAGGTCACTCAGGTGGACTTGCTGTCCTATGGGATCCTTGTAAAGTGGTGGCTTTACCCTCGCATACTAATGATAATTGGATGACACTAACAATTAAGAGCCTAAAATCAGATTTAAAATTTAACCTGATCAATGTATATGGGCCAATCTCTAATGAAGAAAAAAGAAGAGTTTGGCAGGAATTACAAGACCTTTTAACGAATAACCAAGAACACCCCTTTGTTATCGGAGGAGATTTCAATGCTATACTAAATCTAGAAGAAAAGTATGGGGGTTCTCAATTCATATCACAAGCCCATAAAGATTTTAGCAAATGGGCTGCGGATAATCATCTAATAAGCATCAATAAAATTAATGGAGTTTATACATGGAATAATAGAAGAGCTGGATTCATCTACATAGCAGAACAACTAGATAGATTCTTTATTAGAATAAACCCCGATAACTTTAATCAGTTAGTCAATGCAGAGATCCTCCCAGAAGCAAGATTAGATCACTTCCCTGTCAAGCTTACCATTACAGAGAATTCCAAACCATCAAGAAATCTGTTTAAGTTTGAATTTATGTGGTTCCAAAATTCAGAATTCATAAACCTCTTAGAGGACTGGTGGAAACATATCTCGGTAAAAGGATAAAAAATGTTCTGCTTAACCGCCATGTTAAAAATTATCAAAAATAAAGCATTAGAGTGGAACAAGAATAACTTTAATAATATATTCAAAGAGACAACTCAATTAGAAAAAGAAATATCTGATTTAAACAATATAGTAATAGAACAAGGTATGAATGATCTTAGCTACTACAAGGAAAAAGAGTTGATGGCTAAATACAATGATATCCTCCTCAAAGAAGAAATCTCCTGGAAGCAGAAATCCAGGGAGTCATGGCTCAAGGAGGGCGACAGTAACACCAAATTCTTTCATAATACAACTAATTATAAAAGGAGTATTAATAGAATAGCCAAAATCAAGACAACCGAGGGACTTATTACTGAAGATCCTGTTCAAATCTCAACTGTTCTCACAAATTTCTATAAATCCCTTCTCAATAACACTGAGGCAGTTGACCTCAATGCCCAATACGAAATGCTTAAAGCCATTCCTAAATTGATTACTGAGTCGGACAACAAAATAATGAACAACAAGCTATCCCTAGAGGAGGTCAAAACTGCAGTGTTTCAACTCCATCCAGATAAAGCCCCGGGACCAGATGGTTTCCAAGCTAGCTTCTTCCAAAAATGTTGGCATTTTGTTGGTGAAGAGGTTTGGCAAGCAGTGGAAGCAACCAAAAATTTGGGTTCCCTACCTAGTGAAATCAACAACACCTTTACCTTAATTCCGAAAAAGAATGAAAGTACGGATCCAGGGGATTTTAGACCGATCTCCCTATGTAACACCATATATAAGATTCTTTCCAAATGCTTAGAAAATAGATTAAAAACCTTTCTTCCAACTATTATTTCGGAAGAGCAGACAGGATTTGTAGCAAATAGATCTATTTTGGACAGAATTATTATAGCGCAAGAAATAGTTCATACTGCCCAATTAACAAAGGAACCTAGTATGATAATGAAAATTGATATTCAAAAAGCATATGATAAAGTAGACTGGAGATTCCTGTGTAAATGCTTGGAAGCTCTTGGTTTCTCAAAACAATGGGTTAACCTTATCTTTGACTGCATCTCGACCCCCAAAATTTCAATACTTATCAATGGCACTCCGGAAGGATTTTTTAGTATTTCCAGGGGCATTAGGCAAGGGGATCCGCTTTCCCCCTTTCTCTATGTCATTATGGCGGAAGCATTAGGTAGATCAATTACAAAGAAACAAGAGGAGGGGAGAATCTTGGGTTTGAAGGTGTCGAAAAACGTGCCTAACATCACTCATCAACAGTTCGCAGATGACACGATTCTTCTAGGCTATGCTAACAAACAAGAAGCAAGAGCCTTTAAAGAAGTCCTTAACTTATACATGAAAGCTTTTGAGCAGTGTGTTAATCCTACCAAATTGAAAATTTTCTTTATTAATACATGCCCGAAAATTGAAAAGGAAATTTGTAGTATGATGGGATACAAAATTGGCAAATTCCCATGCAAATACTTAGGAATAGACCTCGATAAAGGTATCCTATCATCCAAACTTTGGCAACAAGTCATAACCAAAGTTCAAAATAAAAAAAGTTCATGGAAAGGTAAATGGTTAACTAAAGCAGGTAGGTCGACAATGATGAAATCTGTCCTTTCAGCCATACCCACTTATCATCTGTCTATCCTACCCCTTCTGATGAACGTTAAAAAGGATTTAGACAAACTGTTTCAAGAATTTTATTGGTAGGGACCTTCAAAAGACAAAAAAATTGCCCTGATTAAATGGGATACCCTATGCAAACCAATTGCAAAAGGGGTTCTAGGTATCAAAAACCTACTTTGGCAAAATCAAGCACTGGGGGCTAAACTTATATGGAGAATGTACAAAGAATCAAGCAGTAAATGGGCTTCCATATTATTAAACAAGTACATCCCTAACTCGAATCCCATCAATATCTTGAGGTCACACTCCCATGTGAAAGGATCACGGATATGGAATTTTATTAAGGACTACAGAGGGATTATTAGCAAACATCTCTCTTGGGATGTAGGTTCAAGTAATCTAGCTCTTTTCTGGGATGATTCATGGGCAGGCCTTACTCCCCTTAACAAACCGGGATTCTCAAAGGAATTTATGGAAGAATGCAAGAGAGGCATAGGATTATATCTTAAGGATTACCTATGTAATGTGGAAGATTCTAAGTGGAGTGATCTTAAAGAAATAGATGAAGTTTGGCATGAGAAGCAAAACCTTTTGGCAGTATTGAAGGATAGGGAGATATCACTCAAAAATAGATCAGATACTTTAATATGGGCAGGATCAAACAATGATAATTACTCAGTCAAGGAGGGTTATAATTCAATTATTAGGGATCAAAATATGGATAATATAGACATACCTTTGAATCTTTGCTGGAATAAAGCCTGCCTCCCTAAAGCTGGCATGTTCCTATGGGCGGCTATGCAAAATAGAATTCTCACAACAGACAGACTTAATAAGCTTGGATTTGAAGGGCCATCTAGATGCCCTTTATGTGAAAACCAATCTGAGGATGTTAACCATATCCTCCTTAATTTCCCTTTCACACAAAGATGCTGGAATTGGCTACATCAAAGCTTAGGATGGAAATCTACCCAGCATTGCGATCTAATCAGCAACCTTAAAGCTTGGCCTTCTCTTTACAAAGATAACTTATTTAAGGATATTTGGACAATGGCACCTTTGATTGTAGCATCGGAAATATGGAAAGAAAGAAACAGAAGGATTTTTATGGATAAAAAATTAACATGGAATTCGGTTACAAATAAGATAGAAGCGTCTATCGTGGAAATTATTAACAACAAACTTAGGGACAAACTAAGCTATGAGGATTCATTTAAGAGCTGGGACAACAAGATTAGGAGTAAATGGCCAAAATTAGCAATCCCTCCCCTTTATGGCAAGGGGGGCCCCAAAACTAAAACTGACAGAGCTTCCTGTAAATGGGTACCTCCGAAAGAAGGTTGGTACAAACTCAATTTTGATGGAGCATCGCGGGGAAATCCAGGGGAAGCAGGTATTGGAGGGATCATTCAAAATTGGAAGTCAGAAGTTGTTGCTAAATTTTCTAAACCCATCAGTCCTACGACAAACAACATGGCTGAGTGTATAGCGGCATTAGAAGGGCTTAAATTATGTAAGAAACTTAATATAACAAAAGTAATTATTGAAGGAGACTCCCAAATTATCATCAATGCCATTCACACTAAAAAAACTCCCAACTAGATGTTGAACTCTAAAATAGAAGAGATTAATGTACTAATGGAAAGTATTCAAAGTATGAAATCAGACATACTTTCAGAGAAGGCAATACAGATGTGGACAAGCTAGCTAATCTAGGGGCTAACGGATTGGTAACAATGGATCAATATATCTAAAATTTTTCTAAAGGATAATTCAATACAAGAATAGGACTAAGAACTATCCTTTAGATAATCTTGGGAGGTTGTCTATTAAACATAGCAACCATCAGTATCATTAACTAAATCTCAACTGATTAACATGCTTTGAAAACTTAGACCAAGTTCACTAATCACCCCTTTCGGTAGGATAGCGCATGTGTAATTCATAATATCTTAATACAATAGACACCTTTAGCCTGTAATGAATAGAAACAATGCTGTGTATAACAAGATTAGCATTAACATAACTAGGCTCACTTTGTAATAATTATAAGATCTAGCCTTAGATCAGCATAGGTTTTAAAGATACTTACTAAAATAATATAATCATAAAAAGACATCAATAATAATATACATTTGTATCAACTTGATAAGGATAACCTCCCTTGGTCAGATTTCTCAAAAGATATCTTATAGATAATATGTACAAATGGATCAAAGAACAGAGTATAATAAATATAAAGATAGGAGACTGGGATCTTAGACTGTCCCTAGTCATGTAGTACCTTTATATATACATAAAACTCTATATCAAAGATATACCTTCCTCTTCAATTATTGGATCTAACCCATAACTTTCTAAGGGCTATATTCTAGAACATTAGAATATTCTTAGAATATTTGAAACTTCTTAGGATATTTAAAAGTCTGCGGGACCCCTGATAGGTCAACCACCATGTCACCATTCATCGACCAACCGAAAGCCGGTACATCATCATCTTCCCTAATAGCGGGACCACCAACCTTCTTCCATCAAGGGGCCCACAGCATACGTGGCTCCCTTGTCGCATGATCGCAAGCAGTGAAAATGGCTCTTGTGATCATGCGACAAGGCCAAAAGATGACACCTCACCCCCCTTTTTCTGACAGCGGGACCACCGATCACATTTCCTTTGATCTGGATCGAGGGCTCTCCCTGAAACTCATTGGTTAAATAGCCCACAACTTTCCATCGCGGTGTAGCGAGGATCATTGATTCTGCACACCCATTAATTCCTATTAGACCTTCCTGCCAATGTGCCCACTGAGATAGATGGCAACCAGTCGCATGGACGCATGTCAGAAATTTTTGACATGCGATCATGCGACAACCAATCTCAGTAGTCCCTGCAGACCTTATGAATTTTTAATCCCGGGGAACATAAGTCTTAGGGGAATATCAGAGGGGTCCCCTCCCGACTAGTTAACCCTAGTCGCATGATCGCATAGCATGAAAAAAGGCTATGCGACCATGCGAAAAGGTTTTTAAACCTTATCCAGAACCTTAGGATAAATGTTTTATTTTTAGGCGCTTAGTCTTAGGGATAGGGTAGTTACCAAGGGGGACCCATTGGAACATTAGTCATATGATTGCATAGGCCATAAATAGCTTATGCAATTATGCGACTAACCCTTAAGACTTGTGCAATGGTTTATTTAATTTTGCTCATGGGTCTTTAGGATTTAAGTGGCCAACAGTAACCTAAATATAGAACTTGGCCCGGGAAGACTTAGGTAATTTTTTGCTTTTTTGAATTATAACGGCTACGTTTTGAAAATGCAAAGGGCCTATGCCATGGACACAAATATATATATATATATATATATATATATATATATATATATATATATATATATATATATATATATATATATATATATATATATATATATATATATATATATATATATATATATATATATATATATATATATATATATATATATATAGACATACATACATATACACACACACACACACACACACACACACACACACACACACACATATATACACACACACACACACACACACACACACACACTAGACTGTCAACCCCTTTCAATCTTAACTAAGTTTACTTTCTAGACATGGATATAGGCTTATATCCTTCTTGTTTGGATTATAGTAGGTAGAGGTAAATCAAGATAGTAGTACAACTAATATTTTGGTTTCTATTGTTAATTTTATTTGACTGATTAAATTGCTAATAGATTACATATGGTTATAAAGGAAGATGTTCCAAAGTAAAATTAGTCGTGTAATCTGAATGGGTGCGTATTACTTTTAAAGTGTTACTCAGTATCATAATCTGCAATTCCAAATAGAAAATGCACAATTGTAGGAAATATCTATATTATTTGATGTGGGTTAACCATTGGAGATGGAAGTTTTGTCTGTCTTATTTTTCAGGTACCAAGATTTGTAAGGGGGATAGGTACTTCATCCAATCAATGAATTAAAAATAGAAGGGATTCGTTAAAGCAGCATTTGTAATGTTTTACTCTGATCTTATAGAGCGGTGGGTATGCCCATTGAAATCATGTATTTGTAGTAAATCATGGAAAATCATTGAGTAGTGGGAATGCCCACGAAAATTATGTATCAAACAAATCATGTCAAATGTTGAGGCATGGGTATGCCCATGGAAATTATGTATCTAACAAAACTTGACAAGTGTCGAGTCATGGGTATGCCCACGTAATTGTGTATAAGTACAGGACCTAGGGTCTCGAGCAAGGCTGGAGATTTTCTCAACCCCACTCTTTCCTACCAGCGCCTACAGCGAGCGGGGTCACACTGTAAAATTTATTTATATTAATAAAAAGCTTCAGGGCTTTGGCCTTTTACCGATCAAAAATAAAAATAAAAAAATCTTAATTCTCATGTTTATTTCAAGCTCCTTAAATTAGGATCTGCATTCTCATATCTCTTTCAAATTCTTAGATTAAAAATATGCACTTCATTTTAGATTAATTGCATCTTCATTATAGCTTAATTTCTCATTTGTCTATCTTTCAAGCTTTCAAAAATCCTCCATCTTAGTTTGTTCTTTTGGTTGTTGGCTCTCATTCTAAGAGTAATTCAAACACCCCGGCTAATTAGGAGGCAACAAGTCGAATCGATAGATATTGTGAATTGAGTAATCCATAGTCACCTTTGTAATTTCGATGAACGAGCAATGACTATGTTGTGTATATGGCTGGATTAGAGGTCCACGTTCAACTATAGACAGCTACACAGGATTGAACATGCCTTAAATCCTTGAACCAGTTGTTATTGTTCAAAGATGAACCAGAGTTCACACATGGGGAAACCCTATGGTATTTGGTATTGTTGACCCGTCTCTTGATTTGGTTTTGGGAGGTTTTTTGAGTTCTTGCATCATTTGATGTCGATCTCATTTAAGTGGTTATGAGGGGTGTAGCATAATGATGCTCTCTCTCTCTCTCTATTAATCATGTATACAAAGCATGCATATATGGGTGCACATGTATATGGCAAAGTAAATAAAACTAATTACCTACTCCTTAATTTATTCCTTCTACTTCATAACTCTCTCTCTCTCTCTCTCATGACTTATTAGTGTAGGGGGTGGGGTTAGAAGTCAAGACCTCCTATTTATGAGGGGTCCAAAGTACCATTGGGTTAGTGACTTCCTTGAGAAGAAAACCCAAATATATGGTATTAATATTAGAGTTAGTCGTTATTCATTTTAATTTTAATGAAACTATATAAGTGGATTGAATTATTTTATTAGTTGGAAAGGGGTAAGTTAGTATGAGAAGGGTAAGTGAAAATTAGCTACCTAAGGGGTAAAACTAACTATTGGGTACGTTACTATTATTATTGGATTTATTTAATAAAGTAGGTGAGAACGTTACTTTACGGGAAGCAACGCCCTCAACCTCTGGAAATAACTGAAGGTTTACTTATAGGGAGAAATTCCTGAGCATAGGATGGGTTTTTTTTGGAGGCTGGAAAGAAGGACTGGTCAAGAAATTTTCTTAAGGTTTGGGAAGAGGCTAGGCTCAGGGAAGGTGTTTGTGCCAGGAATCTTCATCACGGGAATCCAAGTAGGCTTTATAAAAACCAGAAAAGCCTCCACTGTGTGTGTGTGTGTGTGTGTCTCTCTCTCTCTCTCTCTCTCTCTCTCTCTCTCTTCTTTGATTGTTTATGGTGTTCTTCTATATGTTTTATTTTATCTTAAAGGCTAGAATTTTTATGACACTAGCAATTACCTTTGGAACATAGACAAAAACCTATAGTTAGGGATAGGATTTAACATTGAACTTGGTAATTATTTAAACTTGGAAAGAAAGATTTAAATATTGAACATTATAGGAACCATAACGCTCTGTTCGCATTTCAAATTTAGAGTTAATAATTCATGAACATACATAATTTAATTTTAAAAAAATAATGATGCTGGCACAATAAGTATTAAATTTTGGAAGTTTTTTTTAATAAGGTTCCAGAATTATTTTAACATCTTTTTTTTTTTTTTTTGACAAAAATGGACAAGCCACTAAATATATTATTTTTTAAGAAATTGATTAAAAAAAGATCAACCGGGAAAGAATCAGTAAGAAAACCTAAAATCGTCGCTAAATACAAAATAGGGGATCATCGATATTTACAATATTAATTATATCGACAATAATTTTCTCAATCATACAATTTGGAGATATTCCTTCCTCCCATAGCTACAAAATTTGAGCAATCCAAATACAAAAATATCATCTGAATCGAATAAAGTTTGATCCCTAATACAAAATATCAAAAAGTTGAACAGTCATCTTTTTACTCCTCCATTTCTACACAATCCTCCACATGTACGGATAGTTGATCACCCAAATGAGATGATGTACACCCCCAGCCAACGGTCAAGTGGAGCTGAGGTGTAGCTTCCCAACCTGACCCGCTTTCCAAGCCCAAAGTTTAACGAGTCCCAACAACAATTTTTGGCTCCCAATTGTGAATTTGTGCATCAGTTTGTTGCATTGACCAACTAGTAGCAGCAGCCACCTCACCCGACTTCCATGACACTCCATGATCATGATCTCAGGTAGGTTCAAAATTAAAGGCCTGTGGACCAAGCCTCACACCCTGTTCAACAGGATGCGCTCGAAGAGAAACACCTGAAGAAAGCCCCTCATAACTCTACAATGTATAATCCTTGTTGGAAAGACTCAGCATGTCCAAAATAGCATAACCAGTGAGCTTCACTCATTCTTCTAATTGAAACCCCAGATCCCTCGCAGTTACTTGTAGGGTAGCTTTCATGAAGCGAGGAGTCTTCTTCTCAAATGATTTTTGCAGAGCTTCATACTTGACCATGAATTCATGCTTCTGTAATAACTGAGACCTCAAAAACAAACTACCAACTAATGCATTACCTAACCATAAACCATACTGCTGCATAACTTTTCTAAGCTTGTTTTCATTCCAGAACTATTGATGGATGACTTTTCTTGCCAAGATTTCCAGCAAAAGGACCAACTATAAGAGGTCCATAGCATTCGAGAAGAATATGGACACCATGTTTGATGGAAATAGAAAATGCCTGGATGAAGGGGATAAAATTTCCTCCCTAATTACGTGCCTAATAGCCCGGCAAACAGAAGGTGAATTAACAGAGAACATTGCATCCATGAAGATTTCATCAATTTGCAAGGGCAGAACAATTTCATCCATAGTCAGAGTAATCCATATTCGGTAATTTTTGGGCAGCAGGGCCCTGTGGAATTGGTTGCAAGAGTCACACTTAACACAAGACTCTGATGGCATCGACATTTTTAGAGAAATAATTTTAGAGAGCCCTGCAACCTCTTGTATGGAATGAAGAAAAATGTCAATCATGTCTGTTATAAGTACATCTGATGGAGGGCACATAGGTACCAAGGCGTGTATAATAATTATCAATCTCCTGTAAATTCATGCTGAAAATTCAAAGGACTAAACACCATGTGAATAAATAATTTATTCAATCTCCATATTGATCTCACATCATGCGAGATACACCACGCGGCCAATTTGAGAGTTTTCCGTACCCAAATGGTGTCCTTATTTTGAAGCTTGGTCGTTGAAGTTAATTTGACATGAAATCCAATAACTTCAAACTGTGTTTCGGTAATGATTTCTATCGAGTACAATTAAGTTTGATTAAATCTGACAATCCACTAACTCGGAGTTAACTAACACTTGCAATTCTTTGTGCTGCTTAATGAGTGTCCTTGGTTGCGTTGTAAAATTAATGATACCATCGCAACCTAAATTTGAAAGATAATTTGCAACTTTGTTTCCCTCTCTAAGTGTGTGCGATATAGTTACTTCAGAAATATGATCGATCAAAATCCATATTTGTTGGAGAATATACTCAAGCTACCATGAAAATGTTTGTCTCTTGATGCAGGCATTAACTATTACTTGAGAATCTCCTTTAATCTATACTCGTTGGTAGTTCCCTCTCTTTGCAAGAATTAATCCCAAGAGCAAAGGTTGAGCCTCTGCTATATTATTAGTTCCCGCTGGTAAAGGTGCAGTTGTAATTGCAAGCACTTTACCTTTACAATCTCTTATACATGCCCCTAACTCCAATTTATCTGGGTTTCCTCTGGAGGCTCCATCAAAATTGAGCTTCACAAATCCTGAATGCGGAGGTTGCCAATGCACTATTGATCTATCTATTTTTGTTTGTGTTCTCCTGATTGTTCCAACTCCTGATGGAAGAAATAATGATTTCCATTCTCGAATGATGCTTCCATCCCATGTAGTAATAACTAGATTGATCTTACATCTACTAAGGCTTGCATTAGTAACTTCTGATATCGATTTTTCAATACCCTCTATCACCTTGTCTAAGGATAAGAATTCTTTTCTAAAGATCCTCTTATTTCTTTCCCACCAAATTGCCCATATTACTAATGCTGGAGTGCATTTCCAAATTCCCACGAAGAGAGCTTTGGGGAAAAGAATCGGCCATGCTTGAAAAATATCCCAAATATCTTAATAATCAAAAGGGTTTATTTAATAATATTATTAAAATATGGATAGTTTAGGTTAATAATATTTAATTTTGAAAGTTGTTTTTAATCAGTTCTTTGTTAAATAAAAAAAATACGGGAGTTTATTAAATCTTGAATTAAAAAATATTATTAAAAAAAATGATTATTTTTCTAATAACAAAATTCCTTTTTAATTTATAGTTAAATTTTATTTAAATTTTTATTAATTTTTTATAAAATTCCTTTTAACTTTGGATTTTTTATTGAAACAAAAAAAATTAATTTTTGGTGGGGCAGGGACCCCATCCCCCATCCCCACTCCATGGCCCCACCAGGGAATCATGTAGGTGCCACTGTCGTGAGGCAGGGCACCACGAGCTCTACTAGCGTGGGCCTCCCTCAAGGGAAGGGTGGAATTTCTTTTTAAAAATAATAAATATTTTTAAAAAAATATTATTAAATAAATTTTGTTTGTTTCTTTTTCTATAATTTAAATAAATATTAAAGAGATTAATTATTAAGAATATAATGTGTACTCTTGTGAATATAGTTTTTATTTTAAAATTTAATTAAAATATAATATGTATTCTATGCTAATTTAGTTTTTATTTATTAAAAAAAGAGAGAGTTTTATTTAATCCTTAATTATTTTGGCTTGTTAAACTTGCCCTTTTAAAAATTTGGTTAGGTTTAAATTTGTCGAAGTATTAGTTTTTAATTTTTTTTTTAAAAATTATTGTTATTTCTAAGTTTATTTAGTTAGGATTTTCAATCGAGGTTAATAACCTATTCTCCTAATTAGGATTTAATACATTAAACTTAGACTAAACATAAATCTATTTGATTTAGAAATTTGATTGAGGTTTGTAGTTTAATTGATTGAATATGCTTTGTAAATGTGGATTTCAGTTTTTATTTAATTAAATTTAGTGGTTTAATAAATCAAAAATCTACTATGGGATTGAGGGGCCTAGGTTGGATGATTATTAATCTTATTGTGATATTGGGATCATTAAGTTAGTTTTACTTTTTTTTAGTAAGCCAACCTTTGTCTTATGTGTTAGGGTGTGTCTTGGAGGTATTGACCCCATGGAGACACTAAGAGAAACCCTAAGGGAGTGATGCATGTGAGGAAACCTTAACCTTAAATTTCCTATTAGGGTTCCTAGGTACCCTAGGTGAG
The DNA here is from genome assembly GCA_027943335.1 of Chamaecyparis obtusa. Lineage (NCBI taxonomy): Eukaryota > Viridiplantae > Streptophyta > Pinopsida > Cupressales > Cupressaceae > Chamaecyparis > Chamaecyparis obtusa. Next base: position 1,470,021 of record BSBK01003396.1, read on the forward strand.
TGTCTCACCATAGGATCTAGGTCGAGGAGGCCAGAAGGATAACCTTTGGGTGAGTTTGAAAATAAGAAAACATAATCTAATTCAAACTGGTTGGGATTTGGGTAAGGGTTTTAATTAAATTTTTAATAAGACAAAAGATTGGATAAGGTCTGCATAAGTCCTATTGGAGTATATTATTTCTACTGGGGCAGGCCACATGAGGGCACCAAGGTACATGAATGCTAGAAAGGATCCCAACACATAGGACTATGTAATGACACTCACCTAGTCAACTTCCTAAGGAAGTCTTCAATTATACCCTTATCTTGTGTTGCCTTGTTGTTTTTAGTGAAGTTTCTTTTTGGGATTGGTTATCACTTAACTATAGACTACCCTAGTTCCCTCTGTGAACAATGGTTCTATCTCCTAGCATGGGGGAATGGACCTTTGTGGTTCCACGTAGTTGAGTGGTGATTATTTTTTGAGGTATCATTTGTGTGTTGTGGACCATGGAGCATCTAAAGTTGTTGAAGATCTTTCTCTCTATTCTGCTTATTGTATCATGTGAAGAATATTGTAAAGATATTGTAAATCATTATTCAAACTCATGTAAGCCTATAAGGCCTTGTATTGTGAAAGAAATATTGTAAACATTCATGTATTTGGGAAGGATATCTTCTGGAAAATAATGGGAAAGGAAATCAAGTTGTAATTTTCTTGTTGATGAAACTTTTCATTTATGTATGGTAAATGTAATTATTGAAGGATCTTGAATTAAATTTGTTGAGGTTATTTCATGTTGTAAAAGATAGATGAAAGGAAACAAAATAATTTGTTAAATGAATCAAGGTTTTCTACTTTTCATTCATGTTTAATCTTAATGCATTATACAATATGTTTAATATGGATTTTAAGGAATAAAATTGTAGGGGAAACTGTTAGGACTTAAATACTTAGTTAAACTTAGTAAGTACAAAAGTTTTTTTTTTTGCACATTTCTCTTATTTTTCATTATGTCCTTCCGAGCTCCCTGGCGGGGCATGACATTTGGTATCAAAGCCCTAGGTTGCTACACTGGGAGCTCTAGGGCCTATTGTTCTTATACTATAACTTGTCATCAATAGAAGAAATTCTTTGACGTAAACTTGTCAAACTTCCCAGGATGCCTCCAGTTACTCGTAGAGGAGCTAGGGGTGGAACCCAAAACACTCCTCCCCAATTTTAGCAAGAAATCTCCCAAGGAGACTATGGGGATGCTCATAACTGAAGGATTAGGGAAATGATGATAATGAAAGTCAAGGTTCGGAGGGGGCCCAATTAAGGCAAATGATGCAACAAATCCTTCAAAGGTTGGATCATATAGAGGATAGGGTGAACCAAGAAGATAATCGTCACCATCATGAATACTAGGAAAGGGATATAAGCCCTAGGAGAAGGAACTTTGAGGAAGAAGAAGAACCCACCAAATTAGCATACATGAGGGTTTTTCTTAGAGTGAAGATACCACTCTTTCATGCAAATGAAAGTGGGTCAACAATAGAGACTTGGTTTTTCTATCTAGAATATTGTTTTGTTATGCACCCCTTCACTAGAAACATTAATGCTAGGTGTGTAGTAATGCACCTACTAAAAGGAGCCTCTTCTTGGTGGGGAGAAGAAGAAGAGAGGCTTCTGGTTAACATGAACAACATCACATGGGAATTGTTCTTAGAAAACTTCAAGGATATTTACCTATTAGAGAAATGGAGGAAAAGAAGGGCAGATGAGTTTCACTTACTAAAGAAAAAATACATGTAAGTTTTGGAGTATGAGAAAAAGATTTATGAGTTGAAATCCTTTTTAGGCTACAAAGAAGATAGCCCTATGATCATTTATCACTTTATCAGGGGTCTAAATGATTAAATTTCAGGCGGAGTTGCAGTTTTCAAACCAAGGACCCTTAGAGACGTTGTCAACAAAGCATTCTTGATAGAAAGACATGCAAGGTTGGGATTAGGAGGATTTTTTGGAAGTTAGGGAAACAACTCCAATTCCAAGAATAATCAAAATCAGGGTGTATCCAACTCTAAGATTTATCCTTCAAAAGGTGGGAAAATTTTCCAAAAGAAGAAGTTCAATAAGAACTTTTGGAGAAGGGGTTTATTAGACCAAGTGTCTCACCTTGGGGTGCTCCAGTGATATTTGTGAAAGAGAAAGATGGATCTTTGAGGTTGTGTATTGATTACAGGCAACTAAACAAGGTTACTATAAAAAACCAATATCCTTTTCCTCGCATAGATGATTTGTTTGATCAGATGAAAGGAGCTATTGTATTTACTAAGACAGACCTTAAGTCGGGATATCACTAACTCAGGATCCACGAAGCAAAAATTCATCATACAACATTTTGTACCTGATACGGGCATTATGAATTCACTATGGTTCCTTTTGGTTTGATCAACATCCCATCAGTGTTCACGAGTCTTATAAATGGAGTATTTAGGACCTATTTGGATAGATATGTGATTGTATTCCTCAATGACATTTTTGTGTATTCTAAGAATGAGGCAGAACATGAGCAACACCTTTGTCAAGTACTACAGTGTTTGCAAGACAACCAATTGTTTTCCAACCCATAAAAATGTGAATTCTTCCCTACTAAGATTAAGTACTTAGGGCATGTTATTTTTGGTGATGGGATCTTTGTAGACGTAGCAAAAATCTAGGTAATAGTAGACTAGTTGGTCCCTACAAACATATTAGAAGTTTGTAGTTTCATGGGTCTGGTAGGTTATTACAAGATATTTGTTATGAGTTTTTCTAGGATTGCACACCCTATCACTTCACTTTAAAGAAAAGGAAATAAATTCATCTAGACAGACAAATGTGAGGAAGCCTTTCGGGGTCTTAAGGAAAGACTTCCCAATGCTCCAATTTTTGTTGTACGTGACCCTTCTAGGGATTTTGTGGTCTGTACAGATACCTCTTTGGAAGGAATATGTGTATTACTTATGCAAGGAGGTAGGGTGATTCCTTATGAATCCAGAAAATTAAAGAATCATGAGTTAAATTATCCAACTCATGATCTAGAATTGGTAGCAGTAGTGCACACCTTGGTCTGCTGGAGACATTTCTTGTTGGGACATAACTTTGAGCTCCACACTGATCACCGTAGTCTACAATACATCTTCACTTAGTCAAACCTCAATGCTAGACAATGAAGATGGATGGAGTTCCTATGTGAATATGATTTTGATGTTAATTATATCCAAGGAAAGGAGAACGTGGTAACTAATGCCTTCAATAGAAGGAGACATGTACTGTTTGTAGTGGAACTTAGTATTGACCTTAGGAGGAGGGTCATCCAACCTCTACCTTTTGATAATTGGTACAAAGAATTTGCAACAAAATTTATTTGAAGGAGACCAATGGAGGGTCAATTTTTAGGGTACACATTGGAGGATGATGGATTACTTCAGCATGAAAGAAGAATATATGTGCCTAGTATAGGTGAACTTCATAAGACCATCCTGGTGGAAGCTCATCAAGAACCCTATTCATCTCATCATGGAGTGAAGAAGATACATACAGATCTAAAACAAATATACTTTTGGTTAGGGATGAAAAAAGTTATAGCAGATTTTGTATCCCAGTGCCTAGAATGTTAGAGGGTAAAAGTAGAACATCAGCATCCAATATGACTGCTACAACCACACCTCATTTTAGAATGGAAGTAACCATGGATTTCATAGTAGGCCTACCGTTATCTCCTAAAAGAATTGTGCAATCATGTTAACAGTAGCCTAAATGACTAAGTTAGCTCACGTCTCCCTAAATCAATCATCTTACACAACTACCTCAGTGGCTTGGATCTTCGTGAAGGATATTTTCCAGCTTCATCGTATACCACGATGAATAATATCATATAGAGACCCCATTTTTACCTCTACACTTTGGTCCTCTTTGCAATAGGCATGAGGAACACAATTGAATTTTAGCTCTTCATATCACCCAAAAAATGATGGTCAGACTAAAAGAGTTAATCAGGTGTTGGAAGATATGATTAGGATGTACATAATGGATTGGTGTACATATTGGGAATATTATTTGTATTTGGTGGAATTTTCTTATAATAATGGTTATCATAGCTCAATCAACATGACACCTTTCTAGGCTCTATACAGATGATTCTATAGGACACCTTTGAGTTGGGACCATTTAGAGGAAAACATACTCCTAGGTCCATAGATGCTACAAGATATGGAGTCTTAGGTGAAAAGGATTGGAGAACACTTAGTTGTGACTCAAGACAGAAAAAAGAAGTGTGTTGATGCACACAGAACAGATAGACAGTTCCAGTAGGAACCAAAGTTTTCCTGAGGGTTCATCCACATAAGAGCCCAATTTTCTATGGAAAAGGATCGAATCTAGCTCCAAGATTTGTGGGACCATTTGAGATCCTTGAGAGGATAGGACCTGTTGCTTATCGGCTTGCCTTGCCACTTAGCCTAGCATGCATTTATGATGTGTTTCATGTTTCAGTACTTAGAGAATATATTCTTGATGCCTCTCATGTTTTGGATTGGCCCTCTTTACAGGTCATGAATGGGAAATTGGCTTTGGAGCTGGTGTGTGGTCTACAACAATGTACCATGACCCTTAGGGGTCGCAACATAGAGTAGGTAAGGGTCCAATGGGACCTGGGCGATGAGGCATCAATGACATGAGAGGAAGTGAATAGACTGAGAGCTACTTATCCCTATTTGTTTATAAGATTCCAAGAGTAAGCCTATTGCTAGGGGAGAGGATGTAGTGCCTACCCTAGAGATTATTATGTTCAAATCTGATACTATGGACTTTCACATGATGAGTACTTTCTTTACAAAATATGTTGCATTTTTCATTTAATGGATATATTTATCACATGGGATGACATTATATGTTAAATTTGATTGTGATTATGATTATTGGTCTAACCCTAATAACACATTTTACGATCTATATGTATCCTTCTTGGCATATTTTTCAGATGAGGGGAGGTAGTCGTAGTCACTCCTATAGGAGATCCACATGATGCTACACTCCTTCCTTACTTGTCATTGGTTGTGTGTGTATGTGTGTGTATATATTTTTTTATTTCTCAGTGATGCAGGTGCGTGTCGGTACTGGGCATCAACTCCACCTAAATACATAGGTCTGAGCATGCCTTAAATCCTTGAACTAGTTGTTGTTGTTTGGAGATTAACCAGAGTTCACACATGGATAAAACCTATGGTGTTTGGTATTGTTGACTTGTCTCTTGATTTGGTTTTGGGAGGTTTTTTGAGTTATTGTATCCTTTGATGTCGATCTCATTTAAGTGGTTATTAGGGGTGTAGGATTACGACGTCTCTCTCTCTCTCTCTCTCTCTCTCTCTCTCTCTCTATGTGTTAATCATGTATACAGAGCATGCATATATGGGTGCACACATATATGCATACTTGTATATATTTAGTTATTGATGTGTTTATAGTTATATTCTTATGAGTGTATTAATTATGATTGTGATTCTATGCATAAAGTGGATTTAGATAAATAAAATAAATGCATAGTGAATATAAGGAAAAGTATAGAATGTAAAAGTAAAAAAACTAATTACCTACTCCTAAATTTATTCCTACTCTCTCTCTCTCTCTCAACTTGTTAGTGTAGGGGACGAGGTTGGAACTTGGGACCTCCTGTTTGTGAGGGGTCTCAAGTACCATTAGGTTAGTGACTTCCTTGAGAAGCATTCCCAAATATATGGTATTAATATTAGAGTTAGTCATTATTAATTTTAATATTAGTGAAACTATTATAAGTGGATTAATAATTTTATTAGTTTGGAAAGCGGTAAGTTAGTACGGGAAGGGTAGGTGAAAATTAGTCACCTAAGGGGTAAAACTAACTATTGGGTTAGTTACTATTATTATTATTAGATTTATTTAATAAACTAGGTGAGGACGTTGCTTTACGAGAATCACCATCCTCAACCTTTGGAACTACCTAGAGGATTACTTATAGGGAGAAATGTTTGAGCATAGAATGGTTTTTTTTGGAGGTTGGAAAGAAGGATTACTTAGGAAATTTGCTTAAGGTTTGGGAGGATGCTAGGCTTGTGGAAGGTGTTTGTGTCAGGAACCTCCATGATGAAAATCTAGGTAGGCTTTATAAAAACCAGAAAAATCCTTCTCTCTCTCTCTCTCTCTCTCTCTCACACTCTCCTCTAATTGTTTATTGTGTTCTTGTGTATGTTTTATTTTCTCTTAAAGGTTAGAATTTTTATGACCCTAGTAATTACCTTTGGAACATAGATGAAAACCTATAGTTAGGGATAGGATTTACTATTACACCTAGTAATTATTTAAACCCGGAAAGAAAGATTTAAATATTGAACATTATAGGAACCAAAATGATCTGTTTGCATTTCAAATTTAGAGTTAATAATTCATGCACAGACAAAATTTAATTTTAAAAAAATAATGATGCTGGCACAATAAGTGTTAAATTTTGAAAGTTTTTTTTATAAGGTTTCAAAATTATTTTAATATCTTAATAATCAAAAGGGTTTATTTAACAATATTGTTAAAATCTGGATAGTTTAGGTTAATAATATTTAATTTTGAAAGTTGTGTTTAATAAGTTCTTCGTTATATAAAAAAAATTGGGGAGTTTATTAAATCCTAAATTAAAAAATGTTATTAAAAAAATATGATTAATTTTTTTAATAACAAAATTCCTTTTCAATTTATAGTTAAATTTTATTTAAATTTTTATTAATTTTTTTTATAAAATTCCTTTTAACTTTATAATTTTTTATTAAAACAAAAAAAATAAAAATTAGTGGAACGAGGACCGCATCCCCTGTCCCCACCCCGTGACCCCACTGGGGAATCATGCGGGTGCCACTACAAGGCACCGCGGGATATACCCCTATGGGCCTCCCTCAAGGGAAGGGTGGAAGGGGTGGGGTGGCCCCCCGACCACTTAGTATAATTTATTTTTTAAAATAATAAATAATTTTTAAAAAATGTTAATAAATAAATTTTGTTTGTTTCTTTTTCTATAATTTAATTAAATTTTAAAGAACTTAACTATTAATAGAATATAATGTGTACTCTTGAAAATATAGTTTTTATTTTAAAATTTAATTAAAATATAATATGTATTCTATGCTAACTTTGAATTAAGAAGGAAAATGGCTTTGCCTTTTTGCTCTACTATTCGCGACCAATCTAAAATCTTCTCTGTAATTTCTTTAGATTGACAAATCAAGAATTTTGCAAGAACAAAATATGCTAAGAACTATAAAAGTAGCGAAGGAGATATCTCAATGGCTCAAGCGGAAAGTCAGGATACAGGGCTCGAAGATTGGAAGTATGTCTCTAGGTCTCGTCGTTGTTCAAACAGGGCTTTTGCTAAACCCTTTTCCTTGGATATATTGAATAAATATGCAACATTATCGGCCTCCCCCCCTAGGGTTTCAACTAGGGCTTCTCGATTGGGGAGGCATAATACTATTTATAAAACAGATAGCACCATTAAACAACAACCTTCTATTTACTCCCCTTCGCATCGGAGAAATTTAAAACCCTTGCTTCAGAAAGACCAAGACATGGTGCAGGATCATTTTCAACAGCGGCGAAACTTGGGCACAAATTCTACATGACCAATCTCTGTTCACAATTTGAATGATATCAGTAACCCTTGCCCCGACTCTCCCTCTGGTAAGGTATACTCTCCTCCACACAGAAGAGCAACTTATAGAGTAGGAGAAAATTTTAATAGAATAGATATGCAAAATAATTTAGATTTTTCTTCAACGATTATTCCTAACAAGAAGAAACTAGTTATTAAAAATGATTTGCTAAGTAGTACACAAAAGATGTGTGCGAAGAATGGCCTTCTGTGCAGATGGATTAGCATAGGGGCTTAAAAAAAAAAGATTGCAAATTGGGTAAAAGCATAGTTAAACAATAAGGTATGTATTACTATCCTTCAAGAGAAATTTCTTTATATAGATTGCTCTAGTGAATCTCTGAAAGCGAAGCTTCTTTCTGATGGTCTTCTGAAATTTAGAGACATAGGTTTTTATATCCTCGACTGGTCACCCTTTTTTAACCCATTAAAAATGTAGAATTTCTTGGTTGAAAAAGCGATTAAGCTCATAAACCTCCCAATCAAACTTTTAGATGTTGATTCTCTTAGGGAAATAGGAAATGGTATAGGAAAATTTGTAGGTTTTATAGATTTAAACAAAAATTGCGTACAAAGAGTCATTATTGTTAGTATGGAACTCAATGAATCTCTCAATTTCCCTCTGGAAGTATGCTGTGAAATAGGGACGACATGTATTTACCCTAAAATTATTGATGGGAATTTTGTGGATGTGGAAAATAATGGTGAAGATCATGTAGGTTTGGCGGGTTTGCAGGGGATTTTAGTAGTCAAGAGGTAGGCCTGTCACCCTCGGTCTCAAATAGCCATACCATTAATAATGTCGTGAAGGATACCTGTGGTATATTAGCATCAAACCAAAATGATTGTGAAAGATTAAAACAGGCTAGTCCACCTAAAACCTTTAATCAAAATAATAATTCACGTAATTCAGAATACCTATCCTCATTTCTTGAGGAAGGGGAAATCAATAGCTACCCCAAAGTCTCGCCTTTCCTAGAACCCATTCCTAAAAATTTCTTTAATCAGAATTCAGGAGGCTTTTGTTTCAAAGATCATCCCCCTCAGCTAGATAAGACAATGAAGATAAGGAATAGTAAACTCAAATCAAGGAGTGTTAATCTAAGATCCACCAGCAAGAACAAGTCTAATCCAAATATAATACCTAAAATATCTAAAGAACCCAAAGATAAAATAGAAATGTACAAAAATTCAAAGGTAAATTCCTCAGAAATGAAAATCATCTCACCGTAGGAATAGAGCCAATTACTAAATCTGATAACATCCAAAATCTGGCTATTAATCTAGATTTCAACAAAACTATAATTAAGGATATGGATTATATTGACTTCTTGCTATTATCTGATGATGAGACCAGTGATATAGAAGAAACCAATAGAATGAAGATAATACTTATTAAAGAAATAATGAGAAAGGACAGTTCAATATCTCTATCTGATATCTCAATGGCTATAGCAGTATCCCCTGTTATAGTGTTACCCGCGACTGAATATTTCCCCTTGGACATCAACACCAATTTAGAGACAAATAATCATTATTCTTGGGATGAAACATGGTTTGAGGAGAATAAGACCAATCTTTAGATGCCCTTACCTCTAAACTCTTATAGATCTGATCTCGATAATGTAGAAGGGCATGTTATTCCAAACTCTGTTAACACTAAAGACATAGAGTCAGAGGATATTAATGAATTTTTAGGTCTTAACAAAGACACTGAGGATATTTTATTACTAAAATATATAGACTCAATTATTCAAGAAGAGGATACATATATTAATCCTCTGACTATTGTCCATGAACTAATACAGACTAGGAAACTAGGTTTAGCTACATCTGCATGTGGTAAATCCTCCCCGAATTATCCCAAACTATCCTTAAAAAGAGGTAAAAAATCTCTCTATGAACTTAGGAAGATAAATGGATCAACACTAGGACAAGTGAAAATAACATCAATTTTGAATGCAGGGAAGGGGAAGTACCTTCCCAAGGCACCATTAAAATCATTTCTTGAAATGTTAGAGGTTTAAATGCCCCTAACAAATAACGTCTTCTAAAAAGGAGCTTATCCTCTTTAGAAGCACCTCTATTTTTAATTCAGTAAATAAAATTAGGTCAAGATGGATATGAGAATTTTAGCAGGAAATTAGGAACTTGGGAAGTTAAAGGGGTAGATTCTAAAGGAGCTTCAGGAGGTCTAGCCTTTATCTGGAACCCTAGGTTTATTTCTCTTGAGCTCCTGGCCTCTAGATCAAATTGGATGGTGGAAAATATTAAAAATCTTAATAATAACTTGGAATTTATCATTATAAATTTTTATGGACCAACATTCCTCCATGACAAAAGGACTGTATGGAGAGAAATAGAGAACTTTTTTAACAACTTACCTAATCAAATTCTTTTCTTAGGCGGGGATTTTAATGCAATTCTAGATATTAAAGAGAAACAAGGGGGTTCCACAAAAATAACCCAAACAATAATTGAATTCAAAGAATGGATTCAATCTCTTAATGGCATGGATATTCCTCTGGACAATGGATTTTTTACATGGTCTAATAAAAGAATAGATACTGAATGTATTTCAGAAAAATTGGATGGGTTCTTTTACATAGGCAACCTTGCAAGATTCAATCGAAGCCTTAAATCTAATAATATTGCACACTCTAGGTCTGACCATTTTCCAATAAGCCTAATTTTAGAAGAAGACATAGTACCTAAAAAGAATTCCTTTAAATTTGAAAAAATGTGGTTAAAAGATGAGGAATGCTTACTTAGGATTGAGGAATGGTGGAATGAAAAAAGTTTCAAAGGATCTAAGACCTTTATTTTAAACTCAAAACTTAAACACCTTAAGCATCGACTTATTGAATGGAACAAAGTTAATTTTGGTAATATTTTCAATACGAAAATCAAGCTTGAGGCAGAAATAGCATATCTCAATGAAGAAATTATTAGTAATGGAATGAATTCAGACATATATATCAAAGAAAATGAACTATTAAACAGTTATGAGGACATACTGGCCAAAGAAGAATCCTACTGGAAATAGAGATCTCAGGAGATATGGTTAGAAGGAGATAAAAATACTAAATTTTTCCATAATAGTTCCAAGGCCAAGCGTAATTTTAATCAAATCTCCAAGATCAAGAAAGATGATGGAACATTAGTAGTAGAACCTGATGATCTAGCATCAAAAGTTGTTTCCCACTTTGAGTCTATCCTTAATAACTTAAATGGATTAGATAGATTAGCTCAGGAGGAAGTTTTGCAAAATATACCTAAAATTATAACTAATGAACATAACTATATGCTTAATGCAAAAATATCTAAGGAAGAAGTAAAATACGCTCTGAAACACCTTCATCCAGATAAATCCCCTGGTCAGATGGATTCCCAACTTTCCTTTTTCTCTAATGTTGGAACTTTATTGGAGATGAAGTTGTTGCGGCTCTAGAAGGCATGAGAAACTCAAGAAGAATTCTCTAAGAAATCAATAATACATTTATAGCTTTAATCCCTAAAAATTCAAATCTTGAGAGTTTTGATGATTATAGACCTATATCCCTTTACAGTACGATATATAAATTACTCACCAAAATTATAGCAAACAGGTTGAAAAAGCTTCTCCCCTTCATCATTTTGGAAGAACAATCTGGCTTTGTCCCGGGTAGATCTATTCTTGACAGAGTCATCATAGCACAAGAGGCTATTCATCCAACTCAACACAACCACTTCCCTAGTATTCTTATAAAATTAGACATCAAGAAAGCATATGAAAAGGTAGACTGGAGGTTTATGTGCAAATGCTTAGAATCCTTTGGCTTTTCTAAACAATGGATCAATATAATTTTTGAATGCATCCCTGGTCCTAAAATGCTAATTCTGTTAAATGGAAACACTATTGGATTCTTCAATATCTCTCAAGGAATCAGACAAGGTGATCCCTTATCCCCCTTTCTTTTTATAATTATGGCAGAAGCTTTAGACAGGTCATTAACTCAGGCTAAGAATGACAACTTGATATCGTGCATCAAAATCACTAAAGGAGTTGATGCTACACCCACCAACAATTTGTTGATGATAACCTTATTTTTGGGAAAGCCACAATAATAGAAGCCAAAGCCATCAAGAATATACTAGATCTGTACTCTAAAGCTTCAGGGAAAAATATCAACAAAGGAAAATAAAAAATTTACTTTTTTAATACTCTAGAGAGTGTTCAGAGGAATATTTGTTGTATTTTAGATTTTAACAGAGGAGAGTTGCCATGTAAATACTTAAGGATACCCCTAGAAAAAGGCAACCGATCTACTAATCTTTGGGATAGAGTTCTGAATAATATAGACAAAAAAATAGATTCTTGGAAAGGAAAATGGCTCTCTAGTACTGGCAAAATAGTGATGATAAAATCTGTTTTATTCACAATTCCAACATTCCAAATGATGTGTATGAGTCTCCCTAAAGGGATAGAAAGAGATATTAACAAAAAACTTAGTACTATTTTTTGGCAAGGCTCTAGTGATAAGAAAAAATTAGCAATGATAGCTTGGGATAAGATTTGTAAACCTAGGGAAGAGGGTGGTCTGAATTTTAAAAACTGTAACCAACAAAATTTAGCATTAGGAGAAAAATTGGTTTGGAGAATGTATAAAGATCTTGTAGCTAAATGGGTTAAAATTCTTAGACAAAAATACTTAGATGGCAATGATAAATTAAGTATCTTTAGACACACTCTCCCTCTAAATGGCTCAAGAATTTGGAACTTTATTTTAGAATGCAGGAATGTCATTTTGGATAATATTTCTTGGGATATAGGGAATGGGGGGAATGCTTTATTTTGGGAAGACTCTTGGGGTGCCCTCCCCCCTCTAAATTCTATTATGAACAATGATCCAGCTATAGACCTTATTAAAAACATAAAAGGTATCTACGTTAAAGATTATATAGATATTACAGACAATAACCCGACCTTAGGTTAGAATTGGAAATCTCTGGACAACTTAGGATTGTCTAGCACTTTTAGAAATGTGTTAGATGAGCATTTAAAGAATAGGAAAATTAACCCATCTAGTGATGCAGATAGAATTATTTGGGCTAAATCCAAAAATGGTGAGTGTAATACCAAAGACGGGTATGCCACTTTATCTAATCGGGCCCCTAATAGAACATCACTTCCAATTGATCTCTACTGGAATAAAAACTGCCTACCAAAAGTGGGCATGTTTACCTGGGCTACTACCCAGCATAGAATTTTGACTGCAAAATGGTTCCAGAAAATGGGATATCAAGGCCCTTCTAGATGTACACTTTGCGAAAAATCTTGTGAAACCATAGACCATCTTTTTTTAGACTGTCAGTACACATACTACTGCTGGAGATGGCTAGCTCAAAAATTAAACTGGAAAACTGCCTTCCCTAATAATTTCTAGATGATATGCTTAAATTCTGGTCTAGGAAGAAGGATTATGGTATGTTTGATAAGATTTGGGTTATAGCTCCGTCTATATTAATTTGGGAAGCATGGAAGGAAAGAAACATGAGAATATTCAAGGACAAGAAATTGGATCATGCCCAATTTCTAAATAAGATAGAAGCATGCATAGTTGAAGTTGTTAACAACCACAACTTCACTGGTAGAAGAGATATGCAGTTTAGCCAAGAAGATGAAAGATTAAGAAAAATATGGTTTGGGCTAAAAATTCCCCCTTTTGTAGGTTGGCAAGGAATAGACAAGAAAACCCTTAGAAGCAATTGTGTTTGGAAACCACCCTCTGCCAGATGGTATAAACTCAATTTTGATGGTGCCTCAAGAGGCAATCCAAGAAAGGCTGGGTTTGGATGTTGTATTCATAATGAGGTAGGGAAAATGATTGCATATAAATATGGAGATTGAGGGATTGCCTCCAATAATATAGCAGAAGGCTATGCGCTTGTTGAAGGATTATTACTGTGCAAGAAACTAAAATTAGACTATATTGATATAGAAGGGGACTCAACTTTAATTATTAATGCACTTAGAACTGGTAAAACTCCAAACTAGAGATTGAATGGATTAGTAAAAAGAGGGTCGATTCTATTATCCGTTTTAACCATTTTACGATTAATCATGTATACAGGGAAGGTAATCAAACTGCTGACTCCTTAAGTAACAAAGGTATAGATGGAAGAAATGAAGAAGTCATCTATAGCAATTAACACAGAAAGATAATTACTATAAAATTAATTACTATTATAAATTTATGAAATTAGAAGGCACAACCCCTCACCCATGATGACCTATTAACAAGATTGGGAATACATGAAATACCTATGTACTACTGCATATATCTAAACTTTAGTCTCGAACATAATAAATAATATGGATATTAAACTCAGATTGTAGTGGAAATCTGTTATTAATTTACTTAATTGATATATGGAAACCGTGATCATTTACCTAGAAATTCAATACATTCTAGTTATGTTAGGCCTCTAACTGAAACATTCACAACTTTTTTAACCTCCCCACTTTTCCCTCTTAGATTCTAGCCAATACACTAAATATTAACCCATAATATTCCTATATATATAAATTCATATTAACATATAAGAATATTAAATTTTAAATATTCACAAATTTAATACTTTCACTCATTACATCTGACTTATTACTTCCTCAATATGAGGTTTGTTATTGCAATACCACTTTCATCTCATCTTAGTTTAGAATCCAAAACAATTTTGGATTTCTTCAAACTTTTCGGTAGATATATAAAATCATTAATCTTATCATAAGGAAGTACAATTCTGAAAAGGAGTAGAAATTTTACACTTACTCAAATAATATTTATCAATGACATTATCACATCATAAATAGAAATTATGATTTAGTGACGCTTACTTGAAACTCTCATTCATTTCAACAACACACATATCAAATCATCCCCTATCATGAGTCTAGCCCCTCATTTTTCTTACTTATAGTCCCAACTCCATACTAATGGAATATTATTCCACTACTCTTGAGTCTGTAATCTTCCACAATACACGAATCTAAGTTCAAAATCCTAGGCAAATATAACCCTATCATCATCATTACTTGGCACGATGTCACCAAGCCTACGTATTTATTCGAGTTCATACCCACAGAATATCATAACTAGTCATGGTATCACCAGACTAGATCATTTAATTAAGCTCATACCCACAGATTATTCTAGATCTTTTGGAAGTATAATATAATCCTTGAACTAAGTTGTCACTCTTAATTAGGATAAACTTTTTAAGAAACCAGAAGCAACATAGGTATGGAAACACATGTGTTAAACATTTCCAATGGTAAGAGACAAATGGAATTTCAAGGTCCAATATTACCAGAATGATGGAACAAAATTCTACTGGTTATTCCTAATGACTGTAGAAGGGCACTAGAAAAGAGTCTTGGGGAATTTTACTTTGACAATGAATTTACAGTATGGGTGAATGGCCACATTGTGGGTCTATTCATATCACTTGCAGTAGAAGCAGGTTACTCGAAAGGGGAGATCTTCAACACAACTAAGAAAATATTCATTAAAGACATCCTTGAAGGACTAGAGATTGCCATACGCTGCATCGACTCGAAGAAATGCATTCCTTATCCTGAAATTTACATGAGAATCAACAATGACCAAATTCCCTATATCTCAACCTCTCAAAAATGTCCGATTCTAATCCACGTAGAGGGAGCAATCTTTGAGACTTTCTAGCCCGTAATGAAGAGGAACATGGATTTACTGATAAAATCCATGCAAGATAACCCTTTGCCTTCTATCTGGTTGATGGACTATTGGAAAGCAGAATGCTACAACATTCCCAGAGAATATTATGAAGAAGAGGCTCAAAATGTATGCTTCATTGCATCGACTGTCAAATGCAATACTCGCAGCCTAAAGGCACGCAACGAAGATAATGATGCGCTGATAGTATTTAAGCAAAGGAAGTAAGAGACCTGTGGAAGTATAGTTAAGAACATTATAATATAGAAGTCATATTAGAATAGGATTTTATGGACTTTATTAACAGAGCTCACCTTTGTATTTTGTATTAAAATATTTTCTGCTACTTACAATTCATTACATACTTCAAACTATTAAAACATACATATTAATAAATATTATGTTTATTATGAAATAATGCATTTTAGAAAATGTCATTCTTTCATAAAGATAACTTCTGCTCTAATTTTTATCCTTTCATGAAAAACTATTACTAGGCCCTCAGGTAGGAAGTAACTTCAGAACAACCCAGTATACCATGAATCATAGACATTAATAGTAGTTAACTATATAAATGTAATTTAAATATAAACGTATATTTAGATAAAGACATACTTTAATATAGAAGTAGAAACACAAAATATTTTATTCAAAATGGGTATCCGAACAGACAACCAATAGTGGTATTTGAATAGGTAGAAAACATAAAAGATGCTTCATCTAATATATAAGTATATCTACTACCAACCCTTCATCTAAAGCCTCTGAGAACAAAGCCTCCACACTTGCTTTGATGACTACCCCTATCAAACTTAGAGGCTTAAAACCTCAAATTGCCTTTGAAGGAACCATAGACACAAAGAGACTCAAGTCAGTTATGTTATGCATGCATGCTCTAATTCTTAGGGTAGTTTATAGGATATTAGGGATGAAATTTCTAACTAATGATGACCACTACCATGTCAACAGAGTCATTCCATCTATGTTTATAGCTTCGTCCTCCCAAGTAGACCCTGTCAAATCTAATATTGGGAGATTATGCACCTGAATTTTCAAAAAGAAATACCTAGGAGGGCTGGATGATGTTATCAACAATATTAAGGGAGACCTAACCATTACAAGGACAAGATTCTACAACTCTCCAATGATCGGTGGAAAACCTAGCCCATCTCTTTCCATCCTGGAATCTGAGGATATAGTTACTCTAATATCCAGAGGTCCCATAACAAGGAGGAACTTAGAATTCCTATACTATTTTTTCCATGTTTGGTCACCTGAAACAGAGGACTGGTTTTACTTATAATGGCATGAGGATGATGTAGGTAACACAACAAAGATGGTTTCAATGAAAAAGAAGATGAAGAATCCTTTGGAATAAGGCCTAAAACTTCAGAACCTGAAAGGAAAAGAAAGAAAAAAGGGACGCAAATCATGTCTCATGATGTAATGGAAGCTACACTTTAATTTGTTGTTGAGTATAGAGATCAGAGTATATGATCTTGTCCTTTCTTTATTTTTAGCTAGAATTAGGACTCGAAGTTAACTACTCCTATCGTCCAAATACCCACTCTGCAATACTAGAATCTATGTACTGAGTTATTTAATCTAGATATACATGTCATTAGCTTGATTTAATCATCATTTAGGTAAGACTCGGTAATATGTCCTTATTTCTACAAATAATCAGCTAATATTATGAATAATACATAGTAAATAGGACAAAGTATGCACTTAGATTAATTTTTATCTCATTGTGAATAATGAACTGTGATATGATAGGAAATATAGGAATGAGACAAGTGTTTTTATCATTTTGTAATAAAGGAGTATTATCCCAGTAGAGTATAATAATTCTAAGAATTCATTTATCTTTTAATCGACTCCTTTTTCCTCACTTTAAAATAGCTTCTCTTTCACTTTAATCTATATCAATGATTAAAGGTACTTTAAACGTTTAAGAGGTGGGGCTTCCAATGTATTACTATAAAGAAAGACCTACTAATGATTAAGTGTCAGAGGAGGTTCAGTTTAGTAAATTAATTTTTGAGACAAGTGTTCAAGATTATGAGAACACATATTAATATGATCCTTACAACACAGTATCCAAAGATAATATTAGTATGACAAATGGAAGTTATGTTACAGGAATCTAACACCTAACAATAGAAGATGGATGTCCAAAAATATAAATACTTGCAACACCACTAAGTTATAGCTATAGATTGATGGTTAGACGTGAGATTCAGATAAGGTTACCATGAAAATCTCTTATCTTGAAGTCAATATATAGAAAATATGTATTGGCTTCAGGTAAGATATTACCATGATGATCCTATGTTTTGAATTTTGGTTTTTTAAGTAACTTTCAGAATCAGATTCTCTTAACAAGCAAAGATTGGAAGCTGCTTTGAATTGTGGTAGAAGTTAATAGTCCTATTTTATATGCTTATATGCAGGCCAAATAAGGGGTATTAATAACATCAATATCCATTTATAAATAGTATTTGCGTAAGGACTTTTCTAGGTCCCTATTAGATTAAACTTTGCAGCTTTTTAACCCTCTTTCACTCTTTTCCTTTTTCTGAAACGGTACCTAGAAAAGGTTATTTTTTGTATTAACAACGACATCCCTTCAAGATATTGTATACTATTTAAGAATTTTTTTATCTAAGGACTAACAAAATAGATTAATTCCTGAGACAATTCTCATCCTTTCTTCTCCTTAGGTCTTGCTTTATCTTTATATATGCGTATGAAATTTCACATTGAAAGAATAAATTAGAGATTAAGTCCTTTTTTATTTTTTTAAAGGTAGATAACAACATGGATTGTAAGGATGCATTTTTAGGAATAAAGGAGATTATAGCATCCTTTTTCTTTGAACTATCATTGGTCATGACTATCTAAACACAATATATTCAAACACAGTCTATTTGGATTCTTCTAAGAACTGAGAAGTATCAGTAAGAAACCAATTAAATTATATGGGCATAATCCTTATGTAAATTAAACTATAGCCAAATGCAAGATTATCTCCAACATAACCTATGATTGCTTTGGATAAGGACTAACCAAATAGAGTATTATTAGATACAGCTTCTAGTGTTTTATGTATGCAGGAAGGCTTAGCTAAATCCAATATGAAGACTCCAATCGGTTTGGATATTATTGGAAACTATTAGAATCATGATGTGATCAACACTAATCAAGAAATTAATATTAAGGGAATGCCCTTAATAATATTGTAAATGAAGGAATGCCTTCATAACGCACTGTAAATGAGGGTATGCCCTTATAATACTTTATGTAATTTATGATCTGGATCTTGGTCCCAAGCTAGACTAGAGGTTTTCTTCTCCATTCTTTCCTACCAGTGCCCGCATCGAATGGAACATTGGAATTGTAATTTTTAAATTTTTTAATAAATATCTTGGCTTTGGCCTTTTACCAATAAAAATAAATAAAAATGTATTCTATGCTAATTTAGTTTTTAATTATTAAAAAAGAGAGTTTTATTTAATCCTTAATTCTTTTGGCTTGTTAAACTTGCCCTTTTAAAAAATTTGTTAGGTTTAAATTTGTCGAATTATTAATTATTTATTTAAAATATTGTTATTTCTAAGTTTATTTAGTTAGGATTTTCAACTGAGGTTAATAACCTAGTCTCCTAATTAAGATTTAATACATTAAACTTAGACTAAACTTAGATGTATTTGATTTAGAAATTTGATTGAGGTTTGTAGTTTAATGGATTGAATATGCTTTGTAAATGTGGATTTAAGTTTTTATTTAATTAAATTTAGTGGTTTAATAAATCAAGTTTCTACTATAGGATTGATGGGCCTAGGTTGGATGATTGTTAATCTTATTATGATGTTGGGATCATTAAGTTAGTTTTATTTTATTTTAGTAAGCCAACCTTTGTCTTATGGGTTAGGGTATGTCCTAGAGGTATGGACCCCAGGTAGACACTAAGAGAAACCCTAAGGGAGTGATGCATGTGAGGAAACCTTAATCTTAAATGTCCTATTAGGGTTCCTAGGTACACTAGGTGAGTGGCTCACCACAGGATCCAGACCGAGGAGGCCAGAAGGATAATCTTTGGGTGAGTTTGAAAATAAGAAATCATAATCTAATTCAAAAATGGTTGGGATTTGGGTAAGGGTTTTAATTAAGATTTTAATAAGATAAAAGATTGGATAAGGTTCGCATAAGTCTCGTTGGAGTACCGGGCAGGTCACATGAGGGCTCCAAGGCACATGATTGCTAGGAAGGATCCCAACACATAAGACTATGCGATGAGACTCACCTAGTCAACTTCCTAAGGAATTCCTCAATTATGCCCATATCTTGTGTTGCCTTGTTGTCTTTAGTGAAGTTTTTGTTTGGGGTTGGTTATCCCTTAACTATAGACTACCGTAGTTCCCTATGTGACCAATGGTTCTATCTCCTAACACAAGGGAGTGGACCTTTGTGGTTTGACGTGGTTAGGTGGTGATTCTATTTCGAGGTATTGTTCGTGTGTTGCGGACCATGGAACAATTGAAGTTATAGTTGAAGATCTTTCTCTCCATTCTACTTATTGTATCATGTAAAGAATATTGTAAGGATATTTTAAAGCGTTATTCAAACTCATGTAAGCCTATAAGGCCTTGTGTTGTGAAATAAATATTGTAAACACTCATGCATTTGGGAAGGGTATCTTCTAGAAAATAATGAGAAAGGAAATCTGGTTGTAATATTTCTTGTTGATGAAACTTTTCAGTTATGTATGGTAAATGTAATTATTGAAGGATCATGAATTCAATTTTTTGAGGTTATTTCATATTGTAAAAGAAAGAAGAAATGAAACAAAATAATTTTTTATATCACACTTAGTCTCTCTCTTAATTTTTTCTTGTAAGGTTAAATGAATCAAGGTTTTCTACTTTTCATTCATGTTTAATCTTCATGCATTATACAATATGTTTAATATGGATTTTAATGAATAAAACTATAGGAGAACCTGTTAGGACTTAAATACTTAGTAAGTACAAAATAATTTTTTTTTTTTCACATTTCTCTTATTTTTTGTTATGTCCTTATGGGTTCCCTGGTAGGGCATGACACACTGTGCTTCAAGAAGCCACTTGGGAATTCACACGGATTTCAATTTGTTATTCTTTTGTGGGTGCTTGGAACACATTGTCTCTACAAGAGATTTAGGAACACATATTGCTTTTGGCTTCATTTTTTTCTCAAGGGGCCTTTGTGGCCTTTTGGATATTTCTTTTTCCTTTTGGATCATATTTTTCTTTTTTTCTACATGTCGATTAGATTGGACATGTTGATCCTTGATTGCATGTGCATTTCTTGATTTATGGACATTATGCTTGGCATCCACATTGCTTGAAAGGGGAATGGGATTCATGAGTGGATAAGAATGATATGGAGGCTTTTTGGATGGGTGGAGGGTTCTCCAAGATGTGTTCCTTTGCTGATCTTGATTTAGGAAAGGGTAAGTAGATTGTGAACTAGTGGATACAAGAATGTATGGACCTAAGATAGATAGAAAAGATGAAGGGGAAGGTATACATTTGGATTTTGATTTTAAAGGTATATCAATGTCTTGAGGTATGGAACTGAGGCCATGATCATTAGAATTTTCTTTGATATGAAATCATTTTAATATACCTTATTCGTAGATGTTTAACCATTTGACCTAAAAATGCTTTTGACCAATGGGATACTTGCTACAAGACTCAAGTCCATTTTGAGGTGGATATCATATGGAAGAAACAGTAGGATCACAAAGTGGACCAGATCGAATGGAAGTAGAGGAACCCATTTGACATGTATGGGGTTCATGAACAACTTGTGAAAATGTGTTAGAATCATGAGAGGGATTAGGAAGAATAATAGGAACTTGCGATGGAATATGAGAAATAATAGGATCATTTTGTAGGATAGGATCTTATGGATAACATGGAGGATTAGAACATGGAAATGAAGGAATGGTAGGCTCATGAGGAGGATCTTGAGGGATGATGAGATCTTGTGGTGGACATGAAGGTGAAGGGATACTGTAAAGAACCCAGGCTGGCTCTTCTGAATTTAAATTTTTAATTTGAAAATACTTGCAACTTATTCCAATAATAGTTTTACAAAATGCACTTATGAAGAAATATCCACCATTTTAAATAACAAATCCAGACAAAGGAATCTCCATGATAACATTTATTAATCAATCTCATCTCAACAAAAACATGTAAATAATTAATAGATATGATAAATAGTTGGCACCTGGTTATTCAACACACTTAGTAATTGCAATATTCTCCAACCAAACCTTGTCACAACCCCGAGAGTGATAACGTCACCCCTAGAACAGTCACGTGGCAGCATGTATCAACACGTGATTGGTCTGTACCAAATCATAGGCCCTGCAACATCAAGACAACTCTTCTTATACAGGTTGTGAGCTGTTGGAGGGTTGTTGTAGCCTGCCAGCCCTCTACGCAGCCTACTAAAGCTTAAAACAACTTTCATGTGAGAGTAGTGAATGCCCAAGAAATAGTCACAAGCCCCCCCAAATGATAACACAACAAGTAGAAACAATTAAGCTGTAAGATCTCTTTGAAAATTCATTTGTCAACTCCCTCAATTAATACGTCAACAAGCAATCGCAACAATTTCCCAATTCAAATTCTAAACCTCAGCAAAAGTAATTCGAATTCTTTGTGAGCAAATAGATTTTCCTGTAGAATGAACAAAACTTCACACACATCTAGTATACCTTAGCACTCGACTATGATCTCAGATACAACTACAAAATTCACCATCAATTTGTAATGGCTCAAATTTCCAGAAGAGGAATCAGTCCTCAAAACCCTAGCCAGGTTGTCTCTCTCACAAACCTCAATAAAATCATAATTCAACAATGGATCCTTTTGATTTCACAAAGCATTTCTTTTATAATTCAAAAGTGTCTTCTCTCACACACTTTTCACTTAAAACACTTTTTATACTTAGGCACATATTGAATAATATAATTTATTAATTCATTTGGCTCCAAAAAAAGCCTTTTCACCAATATCATGAAATTATGACACGCAAGGTCCCTGTTTCTTGTGCCCAAGATTTAAAAATTTTCATCCTAGTTCCAACGAGCTATAACACAAAGTTATCCAACATATAATACCAACAAAAATGGCAACCTTAGCAAATTTAATTAAATAATAATAACAAACCACCCGTCTTGCGAAAACAATTGAAGAAACATCCGAATCAAAATTTGTCTGCACAAGATTGATCCAGATGATGAAAGATGATGAATGAACTTGACGGGGTGACTTACTAAAAATAGACGCTCTCTCCAAGATTCTTGGAGCCCAAATCGGAAGCCAGAAATGAAAACTGAGAGCATCATTCAACTCCTCTAACTCATCTAAGCTCATCAGAACTATCCATTCACTTACTATAAATAGTAAGTTCACACCAAAGACCCTCTAAACACCTCGCCAGACCATGAGGATCACAATAATGACCTGGCACCATCAAATCAATGACCTACAAAAATGGGGACATTACAGATACTTTGATCTTGACTCGGAAGGAGATATTTGGACTCCATTTTAAGGGTGGTTTTCTCTTGACTACGAATGGAATCTTTTGGAAGAATGGATAGGATGTCATGATCATGCTTAGGCATAGGAAGTGGAAGGTCAATAAGACTTGGAAGGACACTTTGTTTTTGGGATAGATGGGAATACTCATTGATATGATGGACATGGACGGTAGGATCATTTTTAAATTCTAGAAAGATAAGATCTTGGATGAGATTTGTCATTCTTGGGATTTTAATCTTGATTTATTTTAGAACTCGTTTCTTCATGTTTTGCATCACCCTCTTGACATGGGGTATAAATTGGAATATGTAAGGTGGATTTGGGGAAAGAATCAATGTCTTGACATGAGGGATAAGTAATTTGAATGGGACTCTCTGGAGTAGGTTTGTCTAGAAATAGAGCATATGGTGGCATTAGATCTAGAGGACAACTGATTTGTAGAAGGGAATTGTATCATGAAAGGGATTAACTTGGAAATCCACTATGGATAGCCCTTGGGAGGTCTCATTACTAGATATATCATTTGATTGAAATGGAATAGATTTGTCTTGTGATGCTTCAAGAGATGAAGGATTGGTGGGAAATATGGAGGCTTCTTGAGGGACAACTTCTTCATGGGAGACAAATGTGTCATTGGTGTGATTATTTTGGAATGTGCCATTTCTAGACATGGGTATATGATTTTGATCTTATTCAATAATGGGATGATGTGTGTGAGCTATTTTTTGAAGAAAATAATTGAAAGGTTTATATTGGAATTTTTTTTTATGTCGGGGCGATATTGTTGGTGATACCACATTGACATTTGCATGTTGTAATCTATTTGTTGATTGAATGTGTGGTAAAAAAGGTTTCTTATTGATTATGCTTGATTGATGTCCAAAGGATGACATATTTGTAATTGTGTTTGATTTGAAAATCCTTAGTGGTGGATTTGACAAAAATAAGAAGATGTTCATCAACATGTGATGTGATCAAAGGTATATAGGTTGATTGATCAAAAGGGTAAGGATATAAGTCCATTACGTGGTGTAAGTCTTTGGTTGACTCTAACTATGAAGATCATCTAACTAGGTTTGCAGTTATTGCATTTGTTATATAAGGATATCAGTTTGCAATTGTTGTTGTGCCAACTCAGGGAAACTTTCTAAATAGACACAAGGGTTTATGTCATCATTGTAGTTGATTTCTTGTTCTTCTTTGTATGGAGGGAACATGTTGACATATAAATTATATTGGTTATTCCTAGTCTATGATCTTGTAACAGGTCTATGACCAATGGTGTGCAATGGAAGAGACATCTTGCTACAAACTTGAGATCACAAGAAAGTGATATGAGATAAACACAAGGGATAAACTCTTCTAAAAAGTCTTAGCTCCTATTTAAGTATGGCAATTATAATGATAGAACTCAACTCTACTTGAACTCAAAATTGAAGATGATAAGATATGATTTAATTCTTTCCTTAGATGAGGCGTCGAGTTATTATAGAAGATTTGGTGAGAAAATAAGATATAGAGATCAAGACTAGTCTATTATGACCCGTCAAATTATCAATCCTAAATAACAACTTAGATTTGAAAGAGAAAGTTTCCTAGGTGTTTAAAATTTCATTGTAACTCCATTATTGTTTTGGATATGTTCAGTAGTAGATTTGTACACAAAGTTCTGGAAGGTTGTAGAATGATAGAATATATTGAGTGAAACAAAGGATTCTGGAAAAATAGAGCAATTTGGAACATGAGATTGTCAGGAAGTTGTGGTAATAAATTGGTCAAATACGGCAATAAATAGTAGCAACTATGACAAAATGAAGGTATAGTTGTATGACAAGGTGTAGGCGATTGTGGAAATAAAAGAAATAGTTACGACAATTAAAGATATAGTTATAGCAATAAACAATACAATTGCGGTAATAAAAATTAAGCTTTAGATTGATAGGTTTGTTGGAAATTTTTTTTTAGAAATTAGCTTGAACATATTTCAATGATCAATTGTAATAGTTTTCAGTTTGAAAAAGTGATTGTTGGAATAGCCGATAGTTTGGTAGAATAGTTTCAACAATTCTCTAATTGTTTTTAGGTTTGGAATAGTAGGTTATTTACTCCCTAGGATCTAGCATGTTTGGCATGTTTGTACTTGTAATATGTTTGTTTTATGTTTAAAATATCACACAAGAAAACATAGTAAACAATATGTTTTGTAAGATAAGAGTAACTAGATAGAATTACAACCCTATGATAGGCCAAGACAATATCTGTTGAATCCTCACTGTGGATAAATCTGAACCAAACTTGTTCAAAGTGGATAACCTAGAAGTTTGGAGGTACAAGATCCTCCTTATAGTGCACTCACTTCTCTTGCACACCAGGCTTCGAGCTCTAAGGGACATCACTTCCCAAGGAGCTTTTATCTCTATTTGGAACTTTGAGGGTGTGAGGTGTCTTCACGAGCATAGATGACTCCTTGAGACAATAAATAGAAGGTTTTGGGCAGCTAAAAACATTGGCTTATTTAGTCAGGGCACCCGTTTAGGTGGCTATGTTCAAACAATATTCCCAATTAAGGGGGCTCTCCCAATCTTGTCAAAGCAAGGTGTTTTATGTCTTGTAATGAAGGATTTTAATGCACCACATAGGTCCAAGGGAAATTTTTGCCGACATAACAAATTCACACCCATTGGTTGTGAAACTAATCACAACCACATTTCTTATATAGTAATTTAAAAGTGCTTGGCTTTAGTTGTTACCACTTGGGTTGTCCCTTGGGGTGAGTACCTCTTTTCCCACCAAAGGTCGCCCTCTAAAAAGAAAAGTCGAGCATTGTTAACATTTTTCTCTTGCACCAACTACCATGAGAGCTAGTGGGAGAGGATAGTGTATGTTAACAGTGAGACCACTCTACAATGCACAAGCATGCTAAGAACACAAGATAATTGGGTTCATCGATTAAATGCTAAACAAAGTGTGTGACAAACAACATATTCTTTTTATAACCCAGATTAAAAGGTTTGGATTGGAAATTTTTTTTGGAATCCCTAAACTTTTAAAATCAACCCCATATGCAGCCCCATGGGAACTAATGTCTTCATGATCATAATGTTTTACCAATCCAAACTTCATCTTACCTTTAATATCCATTTCTACTTAAAAAACTTGATGCAAATTCTAAGGCTCTTTATCTTTTAGCCTATAACTCATATTTTTACCAAATGCCCCCAGATAGATCACTAATGCCATAGTCTCTTGTGACTTGCATTTCTCAGGAATCCTCTTTAAGGGTTTCATAAATCTAGAATTAAAATCACAAACTAATTCACCATCTTCAATATGGATATCAAAGAGATTAGTGAGAAAAGTAGCCCCACTAATCCATTTGTAGAATTGTGCATTGAATGCTGACTAGAATTTAACCCAAGAGCTAACTAAATTTGGGAAAAAAGTCTAGAAACCAATTTCTAGCTTCATCCACTTAGGACTGCACAAACAATCTTATTATGACATCTTCATGGAAAATCTCACAATCCTCTATCAACTCATTGAATTTCCTCAAATGAATTTCAACTAGCTCTTCTTTCCTACCACCGAACCTTGGGATGCACTTTCTAATTTCAGCTGGTATATGATTCAGGTAACCAAGGATACCTCTAAAATCTATGGCCACATATCTCTCAATTTTGAAATCTCTTTCCAAACTACAAGGATGAGGCTGATTGGAACTCATGGTTGCACTTGGAACCATGCTGAGGTATACATATGGTTCACACATGATGACACTCATGCTATTATAAATATTTTCTAGATATTAAAACTACATAATGCATGGCCTACTACAACAAAAACTAATATCTCTTCAAAATGAATATGAACTTCACAACACTGATGCGCTTCTTGAGATTACAACAAATGCAATCAATGAATAAGAAGTATATATAACTTAACATAAATATTTCCCTCGATTAGTGCTTAAATCACTTGAAGGGATCATGATATACAAACTTGAAAATGAGGAATACCCAAAAATTATAACTTTTCACCGCCTACTTTGACTGATAATTTCCTTGGATCTAGAGCTTACTTGCATCTTGCATCTTGCATCTTTTATCAAGTCCTTTTAGAATAGAGTCTCCACTTTCTTTGTAGAGGAATATATCTTAAATAATATGAAGATTCTTCAAAACTTTTATCTATGGGTCTTTCCAGCAGAGTCATACAAAACTCTTTTACATATGCTGCTACAAAATTTTCTAGACCAAAAATTCCAAATCTGAAAATAATTTTTAGATTCCTCAAAACTATCTTGACTCTTTTGTAATGGATATTCTCACAGAGTCCCCAGTAGAGTCGCCATTTATGTTGGTTCTTTTTCTTGCTAGCATTGTCCCTAAAAGAGAATATGAGACTTAGACTTAGGGATCTTCATCTAACTCACAAACTCTACATCACCTACAAATTGAGGACAAGAAAACCCAACAATAACAAGGCATACAAGCCTTCTTCTCTTCGAGCTCCACATCGCTCAGGAGGGTAATCTTAATCTGCACATATATAAACCTTGTGACATACAACACCTTGCAGATATATAACTGTAGATAGTTCTCGGACCTATATGTAATGGGTGTTTAAAACTCCACCAGTCTTATGCACAATCCCATTTGCATTAAGTACGCTAAGAACTAGATCAGACCAATCCTATATTAATCAATATGAAATTAAAATGATCTGAATATGATTTGAGATTGCTTTTGAAAATACTTCAAAACCACATAGACTAGTGCCTCTATTACAGGTTACAGAGTCAAATATACAGTCATAATAGAAATCCCACGAACAACAAATTCAACCAATCAACCTTTTAGTATGCTATTGCCTTGCACCAACAAACCTACTTATATCATCATAAAACTTTGCTTATATAATCCAACTCAGTATTCAATCTTACTAATACTTGCTCTCAAAATTTAACTCTTCCCTTAGAAGAGACCCATGAACATGTAAATTATAAAACACATAACAAATGTGAAGACAAATTCCAATATTCTTGATATTTCAAATTTGTATAAGTATGAATACAATCACTTGAGACCATTTTTGTTCAGACCAAGAAACTTAGCCCTTTCCTTGAAAGAGATCAATGCTGAAACAACACAACTACAAAGAGAGGTAGAGATGAATTGAGAATACTTGATGCATTCAATTCAAATGGTCTAAATGAACAAAAATGGAGACAAATCCATGATGAAAACAATTAACTTGCACTAACTGGTCTACCATTGTTCATAAAAATGAACTATTACAATAAAACATCCTATCTGCAACTTAGAATTGAGAGCAAAAATTTATTTACAAGCTTTGAAGAAAATTTCAGAGCTGGAACCCTAAGCTGGAACCCCTTACCAAAAGAAGAAGAAGAGAATTAATAGAAAAGAAAAGAAAATTCAAGTTGATTTGGTGTTAACACAAGTCTTCTTCTAAATTGGTCATGCACACTCATCCTTGATTTGACTTGCCAAGTCATCCTCATCTCTTGAAATTGAAAAATATGATATCTTGCCACTTGTCCCCTTTTGAGAAATACTTGATTTGTTGTCACTTTAGAAGAGAAATATTTTCAAATATGTCATTGTAGTTGTAAGTGCTAAACATTCCTCTCTACCTACTAAAAATATCAAATTCCTTTCTCTTCAAACATTTGCAACTAAAAATACACCTTAAATATACAACATTAAGTCTCAACTTTGGTTTCACATGAATAGTTTTGTCCTCTATCTGATGACAAAAATAATGAAATTTCTAAACCTTATTGTATTGCTCATATTCACTCATTTGTCAAATCAATCTCTTACTACATACTTATCCGGGGTCATCATCTATTGATATGAAAATAATTTCTCATTTCAAGTGAGAATAATTTCTTGCACTTGTAAATCCCCTTTCTTTTTCCATCTCCATGAAAATATAGAATTTAGAACCACTTTGTTAAAATACTCACTCAATGTGATTTCTACCATTTTTCGATTTCTACCCTTTTGTAAAACAATTCTAACCCTATGAAAATATTTCACATTTGAAAAAAAATCTCTTCTTATTTTTTCCTTTGTATTTCACCTTTAATTTTAACATTTTGGCATAGACTTTTTTTTGCTGATACATTATTTGTACAAAGTGCATTAAAAATCACTTTAGCTATGCCCTGAAATTCATATTTTCGTCCATTGTAAATATGTTTTCATCTCTTTGGTTAAAATGCCTCTTTCTGTGTTCACTTTGCCATATTTAAAATCACCATTTTATCCAATCATTATTTTGGTAAAATCTTCCTCACCTTTGAGTGGAAAAATCAAATCCATTGCTGCATATCTTGACTTAGATTCAATTTTTCAACATCATCACATTTTCACCTGTATCCATTTGTGAAAATATCTAGCTTAGATATTATTTTGAATAAAACTCCTTCCAGATTTATAACATTGAAGCTCCATCTTTCCTCTTTAAAACTGCGAATCCCCCTAGTACATTGTTTTTTCTTCATACTCCAATATCCCCTCTCTGTCAAAGTCCTCACATCTCTGTGCATTTCCCACAGTTATAGCAAATCCATGAGACACCATTCTGACGCAATTAAAACTGTTAAAGGAGTTCATATTCCCATGTCTGTGCCATTGCTTTTGTTCATACGTCTTCCACGCAGTACCAACTACAACATTTGACAAAAATCCGAAACCATGTTTCAACAGCCCCATTTTCTAGAAATAACATCGGCCTTGAACTTGGGTTGAAAGCTTCTAATCCTTTTCAATAACTTTATTTTGTTCACAATCTGTAATCAACACATTCCACCTTGCAAGAAAATGGCACAGTGTGTTTGGGATTCAGATATTGCATTCATTTGCTTTGAAAATTCAAAGCCTTCTCACCAAATTACTTTGTGCATATACAGTCACCCACTGTACCTTCAGATTTTGCAAACATTTGAACCAAATATTAGTATCTGACAAAAATCCCCAACCTGTGGGTATGCTTGAAAATTTATGAAAACCAATTCAATAAATTTATATTGTGCACATCCTGCACGTCACAGTATACCATGACATCAAATTTTAATAAAGTGGTCCAGCCGCCCGTTCTGATACGCAACCATATTGGCAAGAAAAATGCTGGCAAAGGCTGAGAGATTTGGCAGAATACCCAGCTAATTACATTTAACTTGAAAGTTTCCAGACCGTTTCAAAAAATCTATTCTACAAACATTTGATCATCAACCATTGAGATCACATTTCTTTGAGGGATTCACAAATTTAAAAAACATGCCTTTTTGAGAGCTCCCACTCACGCACTGGCTTGACAATGATGGATGTTGGCAAAGGTTGTGAGTTTTGACTTTATACCTTCCATTGCATTTGTTTGAAGATCCTTACAATTATTTCAACAAATCTGCTTTGTTTATTTCCTGCAACTATTTGAAAGCACGAGGCCACAAACTTCTGAGGCTCTCAAACGGTTAGCGTGCCCCTGCAGTTACAACATCAAACAAAAATACCTTCGGTTATGCCTTGATGAATGACCATGCCCTACTCTGACTGCATCTTCTTGAAGGCTTCCTGAAGCCCTTGGAGTCACTGCATAGACACAGATGTTACAAGTAGAGGTTGCTTGGCTAGCTTTAGACCTGCTGCATTGCATTTGCTAGGAAAAATCCAAAGCCTTTTCAACAAACCTATTTTGTGCAACATCTGCACCTAAGGCACTCCACATTTTTCAAACATGTTTACCATAGAAACTTTAGGTATTCTATTAAATAGAGTCGTGCCCTGTTTCCTACTTCCATTGTGATCCGGTTCTGGGCTTCATACTTGAAGGCAAATGGAGCAGTAACAAAAGATCATAAAATAGTATTTTATACTTGCGTGCCGTATTTGCATGAAGATTTCGCTTCAAAATGTTTTCACCAAATTTATCCTGGCATATCTTGCCGTCATGGCTACCATGAGACCCATTTCTTATTGCAAACTGTTAGGCAATTCATTGTGCTGTGAGTGCTCATGCTACAATATTTTCAGGGGCACTTCTGTTCCAGATCGTGGTGGCAAAGGTTGCATAATTTAGCTTTGCACCTGCCAATTGCAGCCGCTTGAAGTGTCCAGGCTTGTCGCACCCCCCGCAACGCAACTTAGAGTTTTCTGGGACTGGCTGTGATGGTCCGTGTGCGTAGTCCATTTCTGTTGAAAAAAAATTCTTAATAACTTCCCGCCTTAAGTCTCAAGCTCGCAGCAGGCCTATACTAGGGGAGAGGACCTAGTCATGGGGTCTAATAGTCCATCATCTATTTGTGAATATATTATCAAGTCTTGTCACATATTTTTACTATATTTTGTAATTAAATAATCTATATGTAAATTAAAAAAAATTCAGATAAAGAGTAAAAAGTACATAAATAAATTCTATTGAGATAGCAATCTATATGTATTAGAATATTTCATAAAAACAATTTATCTTATCATAAATTTAAAAGGTGAACACACTATTTTCCCATGAAATGTGTGAGATTGTCAAAAAGTTTTTGAAGTATTGGCCTTTTTGTGTTGGATATAAAAGTTAGATATAACAAATATTTATGAAATTACTAATAGGTATTTGGTCCATTTAAGTTGCATATATGTTCTATTTTATATAGAAATACAATATTCTACAAATAACAAATGATATTTTTAAATTCAACTCCTAGAAATTTTTAGATTAAGCTTTGGTTCTATCTTTAAAATGTCATTGTTTGACAGGTTTCACTGGGCGTGCTATTTTCACTGGTCCCTCTCCCCTAACATTTCACATATCCCTTGTGAGGATGTGATTGAACACTGATTAGTGGCTCATTAAAATTAAATTCTTTGCACATTATTTTATTTTTTAAATTTCCCCGATCCACATAGATACATTACTTATCGATTTAGGAGGGATCAAAATAATTAAACAAACACTTGTTTATTTTCAATATGTCACTCATGAAGACTTAGAGCACCCTAGTTTTTACTTAGGCTCAACTATTTTTCTCCTCATAAACATGCTATATTAAATAATTAATAATGATTTAAGTAATACAATATTACCTTTTCCTAAAAATATCAAATTCCTTTTTCCTCAAACATTTGCAACTAAAAAACATACCTCACATATACAACATTAAGTCTCAGCTTTGGTTACATGTGAATAGTTTTGTCCTTTATATGGTGACAAAAACAATTAAATTTCCAACCCTTATTGTATTGCTCATATTCACTCATTTGTCATTAGTTCCCTCCATAAAAATCTGAGTTAAAAGGTACACCATATTACATCTATAATGAAAATTAGAATTTCTATGCAAAGCATTTCACTAAGGCAAAAATCAACCTCTTATTGCATACTTATATGGAGTCATCATTTACTAATATGAAAATAATTTCTCATTTCAAGTGAGAATGCTTTCGTGCACTTGTAAATCTCCTTTCTTTTTCCATCTAAATGAAAATATAGAATTTGCAACCACTTTGTGAAAATACTCACTAAATGGATGTATAGCAAAACTAGGATTTTGAGGCTCTGCAAGTTTGGGCAAGTGGATGTCCTTACCCGTACTTGCAGGGTTTACGTGGTTTTTGCTTCGTGGCATGGATTGTCCTCCTTATGTCCTTAGTTATTCTCGTTTGATTGTTATCTTTTTTTTTGCCTTAGTTTTTTTCTTTCTCATTTATGTTCTCTTGTGTATGCGTTAGTTTTTTTCTTTCTCATTTATGTTCTCTTGTGTATGCATTCATTCATACACTGGTGCCATTTAGGGCCGATCTTTTGAGGTCACTGATGTGATTGTTTCTATTGTATGAGTGTACAGATAGAGATTGTAAACATGATGTAAGTGATAAAGGTTTTAATGATTCAGGAGATAGTGTTAAAAAGAAATCAGTGCAAGATTTTAACAAATCTTCCTTCAAAGATATATCTTGGCAGAGAACTCTGGTACCAAGTGCCCAGAATCAACGTGCTTTAATGACGAATTCATCAGAAACAATGTCAATGCATCCGACGGGAGAATGGCTTCCAAAACTGATGGATGTGGAGTGGGAGACGATGGCTTTGTCAAAGATATAGACCCCAGAGGGGGAGAGAAGGGTAAGCTCCCTCGTATTGGGTTGAAAACATTATCATTCACTCTGAATGAGGATATGGTAAGAGCCATCAAAACTGAACAAAATAGATTAAAAAATGTTGTTATCTTCTTTATTTGTATGGATAACAAGTTCTTACCGGCTAGAAAATTTCTTGATGACTGGTTTAACAATATCTGGGGCAAAAAGTTTGAAATTTTTGTCAATTTTAGTAGAATGATATAGAGAGGGTTGTTTGCAATTTTTTAAAAATCTAATAGCATGTAGGAAAGAGTCCTCAAGAAGGGGTTTTGGAATGTGGGACAATCTTTGTTTAGGACTTTCCCATGGTCGCCCAATGGCAATTTTGATAATGTAATTACAAGATCATCTCCCTAGTGGATTGAGATTAAAAATGTACACCCAAAATTTTGGCCTTTTATTCCCTAGATTTTGAAACCTCTGGGGTCGGTCCTACAAGTTGAGGATTCTAGAGTTACTATCTCCCACTTAAATGCTAGGGCTCTCATTGCCCTAGAGTCAGAAGTTGATTTCCCTGAGATGCTTTCTCTTGACCTTGAAGGGGTTTCCTTTGAATGGGATATTGCTCCTCTTGGTAATTTGGGTGCTTCTTTTCATTGTAAGCTTAATGTGCACACCAGGAAAGAATATCCTTTTCTAAGAAAAATTCAAAAAACTTTTGAGGTTACTGTTAATAATAAAATAGATATCCCCAATCTGAACTCCAATAATATTGATAGGTGTAGTAATAATATGAAAATATATGCAGATAGCAATCCCAAAAATATTTATGAGGATGCTAAGGAAAATGGCATTGGTAAAATTCATAAGAAAGATAATGTGGTGAATATTGAATTTGATATTGTAGGGAAGAAATTTATCTCTCTTTCAAATTCCCTTTTTGAGGACAACCTTGAGATTATTCTTGTTAAATGTGTTATAAAAGATATACATCTTCCCTTAACCGATTGTCAACCAAAACATGGCAGTTGTATTAGCAAAAATGAGAAGAATAAGAAAGTTGAAAATAATAATAGGAAAAATGCCCAACAAAATGCTTTGGAAAGCATCAAAGAGAAAGTCGAGACCTATAGGAAGCTCCAAGAGCCATCTTTAGATCAAAACACACTCTCATCTGAATCCATGGAAAATTTAGGAGTGGTAGTGATAGGCAGATTGTCCCTTATGAAACCCTACGTGACATGGTGATAGAAGCAATAGAGCAATTTATTGAGGTTCTACACAGAGATGCCTGAATGCTTTAACAGATTGTGTAATCGCAAGGAAAACCCCTCTCAAATTAGTTTTCCATGATGATGCACATACATAGTTGGAATGTTTGTTGTTTAGAAATGTCAGATAGGAAATACATTGTTAGAAAGTGGTGTAATGGGTTACATAACAAAGATATCATATGTTTATGAAAAATTAGGGTTGTAGGATATCATGCTTATACCATTTTGAAGTTCTTATGGGATAAGGCTATGTGTTTGTTCACAAATCATGACAAGGGAAAAGGAGCTACTGCATTCCTTATTAACCCAAAATGGATTGAGAAGTTTGAGGGGGAAGGAATGTCCCCATGCCAAAGAGCTCATTGGATCCCATTCAAAGTTAAGGAGAAGATGATAGGAATATGTAATATTTATGCTGCTAATGAATACATAGACTGGGCCATGTTTTGGGATTGGCTTTCTAATAACCTACCTAGGGCAAATTGGATATTTGTGGGATATTTTAATATGACTGAGAACAAAGATGACAAGTGTGGAGGCATTATTCAGAATTGGAAACATAATGAATATTACTTTTGGGCCAGTTTTAAAAGGAAGTTTAATTCGGTTGACCCTATGGAGAAGAAGAAAGTTGATGGTAGTGGCATCTGGTATATATGGTGTAATTTAATCAAGTTGGGAAGCAGAGAGTCTACTGTAGGTTGGATAGAATTTATTTTGATTCTACTTTTCTTGGTGTTTCTCATGGTTCTAAGTCATACCCTGTTAGAGTTCACTGACCAACATTTCTGATCACTCTCCTATTTCTTGTGATGTTATTATTGATGTTCATAATAAGCTAAACCATGGTACACTAGTAAATTTTACCTTAAATTTTGACAAGAATTAGTCAAATTTTTACAATAATTGGTCGAATCCATGACTAAAACTTTCATCGATCTTTTTTGGTCAAATTTTCTACATATTTCTTATTGGTCAAAATTTAGACCATAGTATTGGTCTCAATTTCGACTGCAGCAATTGCTTGAAACTAGAAGAATCACCATCAATTTTTTTGGTCTAATGGTTGAAATTGCGACCATATGACTGGTCGACTTATCCACCAACTGTTGTAGAAATTATTGTCAATTGTATAGCATTGTCGTCAATTTTTTTTGGTGCAATGGTCTAAATTTTGACCATATACTTATGGGGCAATGGTCTCAATTTCGACCATACTATAGGTTAAATGTATGGCATTGTGGTCGAAATTAGTTCTGTGCAAAGGTCAAAATTTCAACCAATACTAAAAAAAATAAATTTTAAATGTCTATTAAAAATGTCTATTGGTGTCTTATTTGAGCTCATTTTAAAAAATCTCGTGTATGATGTGTTGCTTCCTCTCTATGTGTTAAACTATCTTGTTGACTAGATGAAGTTTGCATCCTAGATCACGTGCATGCTCACAGCTCCATGCAGTACAACAATTCAAACAAGTATATGAAAAACATCTACTCAACCACCTATAAATAGAAGTGATTTCTTAAAAGACAAGGAAGTGAGCATTATTGGGGAAACCAACCTAGAGTTAGCCTAAGAGAAAATTAATATGCCTAAAAAGACAAGAAAACCGACTTGGGTTGGCCCAAATAGGACAAAGATTTATAATTTGTTAAAAATAGTGTTGTAAAACACTTATTCAAAATTGCCTCCATGAAAAATGTTTTATTTGGGGCTATGACATTGTCATTCTTCATTTAGAGTTCACATTTTCTCTCTCAACTTTACTATCACTTTACTCTCACCCTCAAGTTGCCTCAATTCAATTATCCTCCAAATGTCAACCTAAACAACATCTTTCTTTATTATCTGACCATTATCAATGTGGTCCTCTATCACATTAGTTCTTGATACTCCTCCCAATGTCCTACCATCCACCTATGAGTATACACCCTATAAGAACATTATCTAATTCCTCATTAAAGAAGCCCTTATTTCCTCAATCTCTATCCTTCATCCTAGGGTTTCTAAGAATATGATCAAAATCCTATCTAGTTCTTATTTTGTCACCAATGTGACTTATTCCCTTGTTGAATAGATCCTTGAGAACTTCCTACTCTCTCTCTCACTTCCCACAATTCAACTAGACCTCTAAAGTAACCATAATAGATTCCTTTTCACTATTGTTATAAAACTCTTCTTGTATGTATAAAACTCATAATTCATAAGTTCCCTCAACTATGCATCTTGCTTTCTCCCTCCAATTCCTCTTCTCAATTTACCAATTTCCTTATAGCAATGCAAGATGTGCTACCTCTGCAACCTCTTGATGATTCTTTTGATGACTTCTCTTCACTTACAAGGAGTAACAAGCAATAAAGCTTAGTACATTAACATATATATGTTGAACACACCGAATGATTGCGGGGGAGAATCAACATATAAAAAAACATAAACTATTTCATTTGCATTTTAAGTTATAAACAATAACTAAATGAAGAACATGAAATAAAAGCATGCACCACAAAAACAAACACAAGAACACCAAGATCTTTAAGTGGAAAACCCAATTAGGGAAAACCCATGGAGAGAGTTAAATCACACTATATGAAACAAGTGTTACATATTTGTTTTAAGGCTCACTTCTCCTGGAAAGAACTTGTTGAGCAATATACAATGAGAAGAGAACCAGTTGAGGAGATGCTCTATCTCAGAATGGGATACATTAAGAGTAAAATGAGAACAAAAACATGAATTATTGTAGAAGGAGCATTTGTCATATGCTAACATTGCAATCCCTTTGTATTCAAATTGACTTTGCACATTTCATCCTTATCTGGACTAATACCTCTATGTTCACACAAGCTCACAAATGATCCATTTATCCTTATATATCCTCCGCAACACCCTAAAACATTAATTAGGTTGGCACAATAGGACCTAATAGATGAAATGTTTGATCCAAAATAGGTCAGCTCAAATACATAACTCACAAACCAAAAATAAGTTGCAGATCAACCCAAGGCTTAACTGAACTCAAAACATGTCTTATCAAATACTTCAAAGCAACTAAGATAGGTCAAGATCATCCACAATTGAAGGAAGATACTCTATCAACTCAAATATCAATACCACTATCAAAACTATTAACTAATTGCCTTTATACCACCAGGGAGAAACCAAATAAAAACATCATGCAATACTAAAAGTTTTATAAACCAACAACAATCTTTCTATAAACATCTTCTAAAGTAGTCAATCACCAAGTGCTGGCGCAAGGGAGTAAATCCATTGAACAAACAGAGCCAGAGCAATTGAAACAGATTGTAACACTTCATTGTGATAAACATTGCAAAGCACCAAATCATCTAAAACTCATATTACTAACTCCTCATACCAGCTCAAATATGTTCCCAAATTTGCACAGGCATACCAATTACCACGAAGGAAAATAAAGCATTCAAGTGATACAACTAAGACAAGTTTCACAATTAAATTGTGATCTAGATAATAGACATTTATAATTTATCTTGTAGAAGTGGATATGACTTCAGGAATTAAACATCTTACAAATTACCAATCTAGAACTGCATAATCGGATTGTGTAATGTGGTAGAATGTGGACCAATTTACCAGCTCTCAAACAAAGGGAAACACATTGTTCAATACTTAGATAAATTTCCTCAACATCCAAGTATGAAACTAAACTCAACTAACAACCATATAGCTCCCTGATCATGTGGTCACCAACAAACATATTTGCATCTCATCATAAAATCACAAAGCATGTGTAACAATGTGTTAACATATACTTACCGATCATCTGGACTAGTATTTTTCCATGGACACATCTGATGAACTCCCAAACTGTCTTCCATGTCACTAATCATGTTGATCAAGCACAGCTGCTCTCAACTATGCTAGACTACTAGGATTATATCCCCTAGAGAAAATACAACAAAATTTTAGCTCCTACAATAAGATTACATTGCTTGTAACACCACATTAAAATTTGAGAAATCCAACTCCAATAATTATAGCTCTTTATTGTCAAGTACATTGTTAGAATTTAGTGTATAGAAAGAAAAAAAAGACATTAATCTATACTTGCAAGATAATCCCCACCAGCACCCATAAAAGAAGACAATTCTTAGGGCACTAGCAACCCATACTTTTAGAAAATTCCATGAAGTACATATCATTCAAGAAAAGGCTTGCCTCTCTAAGATACTTAAAAAATAGGTTAAACAAAGTGGAAATAGAAAAATCATTTAACAAGAGGAATCGCAAAACTTGTTCCCAAACAAAAAAAAAGTTGAGAAGCCACAACTTATTGCCCCTTGTTGGCACATGTAAGAAGTTGGCTAAGCATTCTAAAGAAGAACAAACATCCCTCATCATTCCAAACACCCTAAGAAACATGTTAGATACAAGCAAAAACAATCTAAACCCTAAAACTTAGGATACACATGATGTGAATTATTTATTCAGGATACAACACATACACAAGGTAGGGAAGCCCATCCAAATTAGAGTCAACAACCACACCAAGGACATTCAAGATAACCCAGCATAGAAGTTAGTTGTTAATAAACACTCCCATAAGCGTATGCCACATTTTGTGTAGAAGAGAACAAGATCAGTGTAAAAGAAACCACAACATGAAGTGAAGGATGCAAGCAATGATAGAGATAGAAAAACATTCAAACAATCTCAATAAAAATAATGATCTTATTTTAAGTGTCTTTAGAAAACCTATGAACAATGTAATAAAAAATCAATGCCAATATGCCAATGCAAAGAAAACAGAAAACAATACTTGCAAAGAATTGGAGATATAAAGTAACTTTTTGGTTCACCACCAATCAAGATACCAATTTGGTGTACATTAA
This sequence comes from Chamaecyparis obtusa, assembly GCA_027943335.1. NCBI lineage: Eukaryota > Viridiplantae > Streptophyta > Pinopsida > Cupressales > Cupressaceae > Chamaecyparis > Chamaecyparis obtusa. Next base: position 1,509,281 of record BSBK01003396.1, read on the forward strand.
AAATGCATCTTTTTGGTTCACCACCAATCAAGATACCATTTTTTAAATACTCACAATGGATCTTTTCATCATAATGCATCTTCATAATGGACTGTGCTTGTACATTTACTCTTAACAGTTAAGTAGTTTTGGTGTTTCTTGGAGATATGGAATCCTCCCACACTCTGTGATGCCTGTGATTTGTGGGAGGAGTTCCTCAATGTAATATATGTTCCATATATTGTTGGAATACAGGAAAAGTTGGGAAATGGAAAGAAACAATGACTGCCACAATGTAGAAGTTTAGAAATTGGTGCCATGAACAACAACAGTCATTGGTTGAGGAGTTTTCTCCAAAGAAGGAGTACTTTTTATGGTGGATCCTATCTAGTTAGGTCCTAGTGAAGGTGTTTGGTTCAAAGTTGGAGCCTTGGAGTGGTTAGAAGTGGTGGTTTGGTGATGCCCTAGCCTTATGACCCTTAAAATGAGGGTTTGACAAAACAATGGTTAAATGAAGGCATGGAAACTTAAAACCTTGAAAATATATGGATTGGTATCATTTTTCAAGACTATTTAAGGGTTTGGATTCTTGGAAGTGAGAGGAGTTATAAGTTGCTTTGAAAAGTGAGGGCTAATTAGGCCTAGAGTGAGTGCTTTATAGGGCTGGATGACTTCACCAGTCAAGGAATCATGTCATGAGATTGACATATGTTATGTAACTTGTTGAGGGGCATTCAATCATGTATTTTGTTCCTTGGGTTTTTTGGGAAAATGTGGAGTTAAGTGCAAATTGTTTGCTGAACCGGGCTACTAGGACAGGCCTAGAAGGGCTAAAGTGTGAAATGGTGACATTGCCAAAAACATGAAGGTCATTTTTAACAAGGAACTTGTAAGGTGTTTGATAGTAAGGAAAAAATGGTATGTGATTAATGTTAGCTAGGATTTCCGCTAGAATAGAGAATGGAAAATATAACTAGTATAATAATGCATAGATTGATAATAGTTGAATATTACTACAAATGTACAAGACACATTGCTTAAATATAGGCAAGGTATGATGTAGGAGTAACAATATTTTGACACATGGCTTAATCCTATGCAATGAGACAACCATTCATACAAATTTATTAAATCCATAAAGAAAATATTAAATGGCTAGTTAACAAAAAGTCAATAATGAGAGATGAAACCATTATAACCATATTTTAGAAGTGACACGGGATATAAGGATAAGTAACTTAACACCAAAGTATACTTAATATGTGAATAGGTTCTCTGACGTATAGCATCCTGCTTCCTCACACATCCTAAGAGTACTCTCTGACCCAAGCATCCTTCAAGACTTCAATTTTTTATAAATGAGGCATCTAGCATGGCTACAAAATCTCCTGACTTGACAATTCACCATCTTCTTCAAAAGACTCACCCAAAGCTCAACCCAAACACTTCTTCATCTCTGACCCAAAAGGACCCACAATGCCCTTCAACATACCCTTACACCCTAGATCACAATCTTCACAAATTCTACCTCTTGTATACAACCCTTCCTTGACTTATTCAAAGACACCTAACATGCTTCCAAACAAATTTGAGAGGTTATGGTCTTCATCATGGATTCTTTTTTTTGTGACAACTCCTTTGGATAGTCAGAGAGATCCAATCAGAAGTTCAATCCCTTAGAGTGACTACAAATATTAACATGGAATGGCCTAAAAGGATGAATCTCCTAGTTTTTACAATGAGACAGAGTATGGACAATCCAAAATGACAAAATGATTCCTTTGAACCTTTAATAATGTGAGGCAAATGATGAAAGTAACAAGGACTCTCTTCTTTAACTCCTAGTGCTTACAATCAATGGCTTGGAATGGAAAATGTAACTCCCAAACTGAATGTAGAAATGTGGCATCATATCTCAAAGCATTTGAGAGGCTATGGGATCCTTTACATCACTATGATATCATATCCAGTTACTGATTACATTCATACAGAGCAATTCTTGAGAAGATTGATGTTTTGTTGGTCACAATAATCTGTGATGAACAGTCATTTATAACTTCCACATAAAGGAAAATTAATCCATTCTCTTCAGTTAGAATTTAGATTGTTTAGTTACATAACTTTTCCCAAATTTATAGAAAGATCCAACGGTTGAATAAAATGTTATGCTTCCTTTACCAAAACTGGGAATGATTGTCATAAAACTAGACAATTATGACTAATAAAGCAATTTGATCTCAAAAAGAACAAGTAGATCTGCTGATCCAAATTCTTACAATGATGTTCAGACTCCTCTTGACCTTATTCAATCATGTGCAATCATTAGAACCATTTGTTCAATCACATATTATCAAGACAAATGAAATCTACAGTCATAGTGAGTAAAATTCAAATAGCAGTCTACCTAGGGCTTGCGAGATCTCCTCAAATACAAAATGGATTGATCCAAAAAAAATTGAAATGCTTAGTTAAATAAATGTACTAACAACATCCACAATTTCAGAATTTTCCAATGGTTAGAAATGAAGAAATCAATCAATTTGTATCCAAACCCTTGAACATGGGGTTCCATGACTGTTTTGACAAAAATGAATGGATCTTTCTCTATAATTCATGGAAGAGCATGAAAATTAGATCAAATGGAAGGAGATTCATCAAACTTCATCACCAAGTTGAATTACAATCAAAATGAATCAGTATCAGATCATAGCGCGTGACTATTACAATGATTTGCAAGATAAACACAATAAAATGCAATGTTTTCTATTGAAACTTTATTGAAATTTCATCCAATCTCCAAGATCTGTCTACCCTCATCCCAAAGAGGGGTATATAAGTCAATTAAAATCAGTTTTAACTACTTCCAACTGACCTCTAAGGTGGTTGATGGCTTAATCCCTCTTTTGAAAACTTTTTAGTGACCCTTATTACATTCCAAACATGACCAATATGACTCAAATAGAACAAAAAAACACTGTTTCCATGCCATTTCCACCTATTTGACTAGTTTGACCACTTTTGACCCACCTAGGGCCTTATAGGCCAAATGGGTACATTATGGCTCAAATGGCCTTACAATTGAAACATAATGCATGAAAGAACTATGAAAATGCAATGAATGGCCTTATCATGGACTTATTACAAGCTTTGGCCAAAATTTGGTCCCGGTTCCTCATTGTGTTCCTGGTGCTCTTGCACCATTCTCACTAATAATCTACATCATAGCAATAAATATCTAAGCGTAAGGTGAGGCATATTCTATGGTTTAAAGAATAGAGATAGATCATAAGTCCAACTTCTATGCTAGGACCTTGTCAATAACATTTTTCCAAACATATTTTTATAATATTAGCCATAAAATGTAGGATGTTAACTAAATAATTTTTTTATCCTTAATTGATGCTATAAATACTTGCACTAATCTTTCATTTCGGTACCCTAGGAACCAAGCTCTTATTCAATTCTAATTATTTGGTCACCTCTAGTTATATCTTAGGAACTGAAAACCTATAATGATGCCATTTCAAGTTTGACCATCCAAGGTTATGACTAAGGGTATATAATCAAAATATACCTTTAACTGAAATTGAATACAAAAGAAAGTGGAACATAATAAGGAAGAGAAAATGAAATAACAGAATTCAAATCTTCGCCCGGAGGAAGAAACATAAAGAATAAATAATTAATGAATTAAAAAAGGCAAAAGTACTTACTTTAGTCTTTATTGATTAAAGGTGGTTGCAAACTGCACACAAGTGTAAAAAAGTAACCGCTAAAAGATGTTTCTCTATCAATTCTTCAACCTTGGAATGCAATGTTTTAATATCCTGTGTTGTATTCATAGCATCTATGGGAAATGCATCAAAGACCATTTTTAACATTGTGCACAACGACTTAAACAAGTATGAATTGTAAGAGACTAAGAAAGAAGGCAAAGGTGTTACCTCACTAAAATGATAGTAATAATGAGACAAAGAACCATGAAGACTAAATCCAAGGAGACCAGATCTGAACATTCAGGTTCGATCAAATTCAAAAATTGGTTTGCCTTCATAGCACTGTCAAGTCAACAACATGAGCATTATTTTGTGTCTAGAGTGTCATCAAGTTTTTAAATGTAGAATGAAATGGTTGTAAGTATGCATTTCTGCCACATGCAAATGATTTTGAGATACAAACCTGTGCAATCCAATCTCCCAAGGAATAGATAGCACCACTTATCACCATCTCTGCCAAAATAGGATTTGTCATAAAGCGATGTTAGAATAGTTACTAAAATGGTCATAAATTATGTTCTTATAGTAAAAGAATACTTTGACTTAAGAAAAAAACTACACAATATTAAAACATGACATTGTACTTTAAAAACTAAAAAGGTACCTATAATGAAGAACTTCATTTCGACTTGCTAACTGGTTGTCACTATTAACTCTAAGCTTGTCTTTAAAGTTTGAGCTTCACTTGGTTTCGAGAATAGTTTAATATTCTCTACTAAACAAGGCCAACCACGTGAAGGTGGAAGCTCATTTGGCCCCTCCCGCCCCCCTAACATCACCCTAAATTCCCCATTAACATTTAATAACATTCATTCATTCATCCATCTATCCATTTTTGAAATATAACATTCAATCATTATAATCACATGATAACATTCATTAACACATAAAATTCATTAACACACAACATTCATGAATAATTCATTAACACAAAATTCATTAACACACAACATTCATGAATAATTCATTAACACATAAAATTCGTTAACACACAACATTCATGAAGAATTCATTAACACATCATTCATCAACATTACTAGTACAAAATTACATCCATTAAGACAACATTCTTTCATAAGCAATAAATGTTAATTACAATCATTTCTTTTTGGGTTTCTTGCTATTTTTTTTAATCATGTAATTTCTAAGAGGAAGATCAATGTCCTCATCATTCCCCTCCTCTAGTGATTCTAATTCCAACGTGTGTCTCCTCCTCATCTGTTTAGGAACACAAGGCCATTGTGCCAAAGGGGGGTCCGCTGCAATAACAACTACTTCATGAGTTAAATTCACACCATTTTATATTAGTGAATTACAAGTATTTATGTAAGTAAAAGAACTATAAATCAAAAAATTAATTTAAAAGAACAAAACATAGATTTTCTTTACCTGAATGTGCCACATGATCTACATGGTGATCAATCTGAACATCCTCCGACACTCATTCAACATGACATGATTCTGTATCCTCTAAAATATACACAAAAATGTTACACCAAGTTCAATTTAAGATGTTAAATTGTATTAATAATTACATAATTAGTTTTAAATAGCAAATGAGCACCTCCTTGGATAGTACGATGCACATCAGGGGCTTCATGATGCGGCGTATGATCTGTGTCACGATTAAGAGGCTGCATTGCAATGTCATGCACATTATTATCAAATTGATTGTTGCTCAAGTATTCAATTTATAATATATTTTTTGGCATATTTACCTGTGCACATGATGCAGGAGACTCTTTGGTTGGGCCAGTGGAAGCTTTCCATAGGCGTTCAGCCACGGCTTGATAGCCTTCCTTGAAGGCAATTTTTTTGTGTTCTTCCGTGGCCTCTAAATTAAAATCAGAGCCCTGCATTTTTTGATTAAACAAAATTATTTGCATTTTATAAATAATTTTTCTCCGCAATTCATTTACTGCTACTTACAATTCGTGCTTTAATTTTCGAATATCCTCCAGTGCCAAGTATGTGCTGCCCAATCTTTTGCAGCCTGGCCTTTGTTGCCATTGAAGTGTCCTGCAACCTATGAAAAGTTTGAAATATGTTAGATGATATAGTTATAAAAATCACTAATTAGTGCATTATTACATTGTACTAGTAGTTAATACTATTGCATACCTTCTTGCATTTGTTGGTGTAATTCCTCTTTGAGCATCTGCTTTCTCCTTTGCATCCAAAATGAATTCATTCCAATCCCTCACTAAAATAAAGGGAGGACGCTCGTACTTTGGGTTCTGGATGAGACTCTTTCTATATGCGTCCCTCATAGTCTTAAGATGTTTGCAAGCTCTTTCTAAAATTTTCTTCTCGTCAAAAATATTATTACCAAACTCATGCTCTAAATCTTTAACGAGCTAATCTTTTAAATTTTTTTCTTGCAAATTCCACCTTTTAAGAAAAAACACAAAATTGTTAGATATAGCTACTAAAAGAAAAACCTGAATGAAAGGAAAAATACTGTACCAATTAATGATATGAAAAAAAAATAGTGGGATAAAGTTAGTTCACTTATGATGTTCCACCTTGTACGTATGGTGGGCCCGAATATATGCAGTGCAAGGTCATAAAGCTTCTTATAAAATGTATTGTTTCCTGCAAAAAATGTCATGGGATAATCAATCCAAAACTTGTTATGAATAGGTAAATGCATATTACAATATAAAAAATAATTATTTAAAGTACCTGGAATCTTAGGACATTTTAAAGGCATTGATTCATTATTGTCAATCAATAATGACGTCTGCATAACTCCCGTGCTAGTAACACTGGTAGATCCAGGAAATGATGGTGAATTATCACCAATACATGTAGATTGATCTATATCTAGCATACCAAACAGTGCCACCAGTGTATCTCCTACTCCAAAAAAAAATCCACTATGTGATGCACCCAAGATTAAAGTACAAATTATCAAATCATAATTAACACAAAACCAAATATAGCAAAACAAGGATTTACCAACTGCCATAGACCATGAAGGTGTTGATGTTTGCATGACCCTTGTGGCCGACATTGCACTCGGTAATCTCGTATGGATGTCTTGGCTAGGAGGAGTCTCCTGCAATTGATGACCTGAACAATACATTGTTAGCAAAGACATTTTGAAATAATAAAAGTAAGAGTTAACTTAAGAAGTTTTTGAATGTTCCAAAGAAAAAATTCCTTGTAACTTGTCAACTAAAGGATTATTTTACCTGAGGTGGCCGGAGGTCTGCTAGTACCGGTCTCACCGCATTGTCCTTGACTAGGTACTAGAGATTCCATAAAATCCTGCAACAAGAACACATATTACATATTTTACTTCACAACATAAAAGAGTATAAAATATAAAGCTTTATTGAAATTTTGTTATAACTAAAGATTCATTACTGCTTACTTGATACCGACATGCGAGCGCTTTCAATTCAGATAGCCTCATCAGCATCTCCTCAGTTGGATTTGCTTCATACAAAATTCTAATTATTTCTAAATTGATTTGTTTTATTTTTTTCTTCAACATAATTGTTACATTAGGTGAATTTGCGAAATGATCATCATTAGAGGGGATAGCTATTGCCTCTATTGTTGTGGGTGCTTTTCCCTTATCCTGAACATCAAATTGTGACAGGAATATTAGTAAAACTATCATAAAAACTCCAAAACCATAAATAAAATAATGTAATAATATAACATTTTTCAACTATCTAATTTGTACAATTTCAATAAGGTTTACCCTTGCTGAGGAATGGGTGGGAGGAGCATCCTCATGGCCTCTATCATGTGCGGGATCCATATCATCCTGTGACAAAGATTAAATATAAAAACTTTAGCGAACTGAAAGTAATAGACTTAACAAAAAAAAACTTATTAATAAAATGGTATATAGTACTTACCACCCTCATGATAGTAACTTTGTTTGTATCTATGAGATTTAAATGGTAATCTATTAGCATTTCTTCCTCTGCACTTATTGATTTTATTGCACATACAAAAACTTGATTCCCCTCACGCGCCTCAAATATGCAACTGGGTTGCTTATTAGTTGAGGAAGGTCGCGTACTATTTATAAAACCCACAATATTACCTGTTGCTTTTGGTCTCCCATCAATGTACATTGCAAATCTTTTACTTTGATCATTTTCTTTCCTTTGTATATAATTAGCTGATAGTGCATACCTACGCATATTTTTTTTATATTGAACAATCCGCATCCAATCATTGTAATTGTAACACGGACTGACATACTTGAACAATTCAACAACTCTATTGTAACATACCTTTATCCCATCCATGAAAAATAGGCCCAAACCATGTAATGAGGATGGAGCAATGCAATATATCCTCTCATTAACATAAAAATTAGTGTTAATTGGAGGTAGCTCATTGGGTACCCATTCTTTCTCAATGTGTGTGTACCGAAAGGGCACCTTGATGTCACCTTTGGTCTCATCATCATAAGAACATGACCCCCCATTAGCAAGGAAATATTGCATGCGTTTATCAAATTTTTTTCTAATCTTTTGACCTCTAGTTGATCTCCCTATTTTAGCTGTACTACATGTAGAACTTTCATCTAGCATTCCCTCATTTCCCTCATTCGATGTAGATAGATCTGACAAGTACCTATTTGGTGGGTGCTGCAATCCATCAAATGAGATATTGTCATGTCAATATATATAGAATAATCAAGTCGTGACCCATATGTACGGTTCTTCTTTGTCTATACGTGAGAGATATAAAATGTACTAAGTTGAAAGTGATTATCTAATTATATTTCTATATGGTTCTTCTTTGTCTATATATACATTATATGATTATATAATATGTCTATTTATAACATACGTGCTCAGTGATAAACAAGAAGAATATAAAAAAATTATGTCTATTTATTGACTTATACCTGCTGATCCATGTCACTGTGCACGATCCACACCAAAGGGGTCAAATTTCTTGCATATGTTAATAATTTATCTTAAGTTAGCTAAAAATTACATGATACGTATGCTACAAATAACTTAGAAGATAACATGAACAATATGCAACATCGTAAACATGAACAAATTTACCTTATATAGGGAATGAAAGTTTGTCAACAAAAGGGGTGACGATGTCTGTAGTCAATTGCCTGTTTGCAAAAAGGGTGATAATCAAACACAATATATACATGTATCAGCATAAATTAATTGAGCATCGTAAGCAAAACATTGGTAATTATAAATCACATATGTTGTAATCATTAGAATTGAACACAATAAATATGTAATCATTACAATTGAAAGCAATACATAAATATGTAATCATTAGAATTGAACACAATAAATATGTAATCATTTCAATTATGTCACTAATCATCTTCATCATCATCATCATCATCATCATCATCATCATCATCATCACCATCATCACCATCATCATCGCCATCATCACCATCACCATCATCATCATCGCCATGATCACCATCACCATCATCATCAGCATCAGCATCATCATCATCATCATCATCATCATCATCATCTTGATCTTCATCATCTGCTTCTTCATCATCTTCAGTATCTTTTTCTTCCATAACATTATACTTTATCGGCCTTCATCTTGGATCATGTCTAACAACAAATGACCAACCCTGTTTATGTGGAACCTCTGAGTAAAACACTTGCTCACACTAGCTTGGAAGAACATAGGGCTCATCTCCAACTGGCTCAAATGACCTTGTATTAATCATTGTAAATCCATTATCATGTTGAATAACAGTTCTATCAGGATCATTTTGATTCAGTCGTAGCCTGTACCATTTGACAACGAATATAACTACTTTGAAGGAGTTAAAGTCGCACTCAATTATATCATCCAAGATGTCATAGTATTGATTTTAAGATTTTTGAGGATGTATGTCATTTCTAGATGATATATTGGTGACCTCAAAAACTACACTTATCCCAGAATCACAAGTTTTCTTTGTGTCATCCAACTTTTTTATGCAAAATTTGTGGCCATGATAGTACATAGATTTGTGGTGCTTGACCTGCAATTTTTCAAACATGTAAATTATTTGCATCGTGAGTTGATATGAAACATACGAGTCATGATCATTAATAAATTTGTACGTACCTCTCCACCTCTTAAACCATGTGCTAGATCAATTACCATTGGCGTAACATTGGAATCTCCATTACGATGAGCTTCTCTAACCAATGAAGCAACACCTTCCCATGTTAATGAGCAACCATTTTGTTGACATCATTCAATCCATACCATCATCCAATCAAGATTGTTCACAATATACAAATGTATTGCATCCCACTCTTGACCAGTTGTATCAAAAAAAATACACCAATTATAAATAACGTATATTGAAGATTTATAAGAATTAATTAACTACAATAACATCTTAGATTTACCTCTCACTTTTCTCAATCTACCTTTGCCCATCAAGTACTCCCCTTCAAATTTGTTAATGGAGTTGAGATCCCAAATATGATCTACATGGATCTTTGCTGCAAACTTAGGAAGATATTCACTAATGTACACCATGGTCTGGTATACCATATATCCCTCCACCATAGAACCCTCAGGATGTGATCTCTGTCGAACCAAGCCTTTCAAAAATTTCAAGTGCCTCTCAACCATCCACATTGACCTAGTTGGTACAGGTCCACACAATTCAATCTTCTCAACTTGATGTATGAGGTAGTGTTCTTGTGCATTGAAAAAAGTCGAAGGTAGACACTTTTGCATTTCACACATAAGAAGAGGAATTTTTCTCTTCCAATATTTTATATATTCTTTATTGATTTATTTAGATGACAACCACCTCATGTATTTTCCAAGATCATATATAACTTGTTTGACACCGTTAGCGAAGTGGTGTGGGAGAGATAGAGGTAGAATGTACTGCAATATTTGTAAAATGATCTTGTCAATATTTTATAAAAGAATGCAATGAAAACTACATGTAGTATACAAATATATAGTGAATACAAAATAATATGAATTACCTTAATAAATATATGCCAATCGTGTGTTTTCATCCCTAGCCCAAATTCACTTTTCTTTGATATGAGATCATTTATGTTCACAGCAAATCCTGTGGGAAATCATATTTTTTTTATAATTTCTTTTATAGCATTGCTCTGTTGCTCCGACAATAACCAAGTAAGGGCACTTGTATCAATCTGGTCTCCATTGTTATTTGATCAAATGACATTTTTCATTGCATGGTTGGATTCTTCAATGTCACTACAAATTTTGACAATTTGGTCTTTGTCACGCCTTCCATCCAATATTTTCCATAATGTCTCTGTTACATTCTTTCCAATATGCATAGGATCAAACAAATGCATGATTGAGAGTTGCTCGTAGTATGACAACCTAGTAAATTATGTAGGATAACTTTTTAGTCCTTTTGGAAGTTGGTCATTGATGCCTTGACGACCTTCACAAGCATTAATTACATCATCAATAAACAAAACATAATATCAAAATATAAATTTGAAACAAAAACCATCAGATGGAATGACATTACCTCGACGATTTATTTTATTGTATGCCGACTTCCATAGGCGAGGTGTCATTTTTCATGGCTTTGATGTAGTCTCTTCTTTCCCATTGAAAAGATGTTTTTCAGTAATTCGGTACTTATGATTTATGTGGAGAAAGTGTCTATTCTCATCGAACACCTGCTTTCTTAAACTTTTTGAATGACGAGATTTCATCTTTGAACCACAAACTGGACATGCAAATTTTCCCTTTGTCTGAAGACCTACAAGATCGTGTATAATTGGATTAAATGTATTAACTTTGTGTTAGCACTATAACATACCAAAAAAGAGGTGTTAAGAAGAGAACATAGCACAAAAATGTGTTAGCCCAGGGGCATCATGTATTGTCCATACAAGCATTGTATGGAATTGAAATTATCTTTGTCTTATTGGTCTAGAGATGTCATACATAGTGATCCCATTCCATAACACCATCAACTCGTCGATAAGGGGCTCAATATATACATTGATATCTTTAACTTGGTACTTACCTAGTTGAATGAACAAAAACTTTACATAATTATTATGACCATTTTAATGGATTATTAATAATAAATTAATTTAGATGACCATTAAATCAAAAAATACTTGGAACAATCAGTGCCAACATTATGTGCTCCCTCTTTATGGACAACCAAGGAGGAATGTTATTATTGATAACAAAAACAGGCCACACCGAGTAAGTAGATCTCATCTCTCCAAACGGATTGACACCATCTGCTGCCAATGAAAGCTTGAGATTACGAGGTTCTTCTTTAAAGTGTGGCCATTTTTCCTCTATTTCCTTAAATGTCGAACCATCTGCAGGCATTCGCATAATGTCATCTTGACTTCTATTGCATGCATGGTAATTCATAAATTGTGCCAAGCTATTGCACTTGAATAATCGTTGCAGACGTGGAATAATGGGAATATGTCAAAGAACCATGCGAGGCACCTTTTTTGTTATTCGATCTAATTAATATCTACTAATATGACAAATAGGGCATTCTATTGCAAATTCATGCTATTTATGATATATAATATGATCGTTCAGACATGCATGTATTGTTTGATACTCCATTCTAATATCTTTCATAATGGTAGATAATTCTCGGTACGAGCGAGGTAGAATGTTTGATGGTGGTAACAAACACTCACCTATCAACCTACAACCAAAAATATAATTTGTTAATTTAAAGAATATTAATTGCTACACGATTCACCCAATGTTAATTGTAAGGGAATTACAACTAAAATAATGAAAAAAGATGACATACCTTAACATACGTGTCATTGCTACGTTGGATAAACCATTCATAACCTTCAAGTTCACCAACAACAATACAGCGGCAAGAAGAGTTGTTTCGGAGCCTTCATATAGGGGCTCGTGTGCCTTCTCAAGTATAGGTACATCAAGCTCTGCGTCAACATCATCATCATCATCATCATCATCATCGTGATCATCTTGATCTTCTTCATCATCGTGGTCTTCTTCCATGATATCATTACCTTCTTCTTCTATATTCACACCTCCATGTTCCCTCATTTGGAAATCCACATTCTCCAGATTGTCATGGTCCATAACATGAAACTTAGGGACGTTGACCTATATGAAAATGATGACCTTATATTAACCATGACCATGTTGTCATCATCAAATCATGTCTTATGTATTTTATAAATTATTAAAATACATACCAATGGACGAAATTCATTTCCCCCTTCAATGTGACCATGTTGCCTACAATGTTCCTTAGCTGTTTTGATTAGATATCTTCGAGTCTTTAAGCCCTTGCAAATTTTGCAAGGACAATAACATTTTCCATCACCTTTTCTTTTTAAGTTAGACCACAGTCTAGCAATTGTCTCCCTATTTTTTTGTGCGTTGATATCATCAGACATGGTCTTTCTTGAATGGAATGACTCGTTGGTGGAAGAAGGATGATTTGTTTGCAACCTGTAGATACAAATTGTTACTGAACAACCATTTTCTCAACTATATATATCATTCAAAATCCTAGTAATATAACATCAACTTTCTATTCTTCTTTGTCGAAGATTGTAGGATATTCCTGTTTTATGAAAATTGAGACACCTTAGACTATCCAATATATCTTCCTAGTCTCATTGAATCCAAATCAAATAAGGCTATAAAACAAGTGCAGAAGGATGCAAAATTATCATTTATCATGACATAAAGATTTCTGTCGAAATGCTTTGCCTTGTGCTCCACAGAAAGCACCAAAAATTTGTTAGCATTTTACTTCAAGGCTTTGGATGCGATGTAAAGAAAAACAATGTTTACAATATAATGTTGTACAAATTATTAGGGGAAGCTCCTTTAACCTAGAATCTAAGGATTTTACAAAGTATGTGGTACAAACTACAAACAACCTTATCTTTTTTAATTTTTTAACTCTAGAGCACACCAATTTCATCACATTTGCATTAGATAAGTTTCCATGTGTATATGCTATCTACTTTAGAAACTAATCTAACACAACTAAAAGAAATTTATGATTTTCAATTAAACACACAAATCCGAATTCACAAAAGGATTAGATGGGATTTATTAAATAGAGACATTGATTATGAATTCAATATGAAGGCTTATGTACAAACCTACAACACTTCCAATAATTATGACAATGAAAAGTTTGTTAAATTTTTGAAAACCCATAATTCACAACTCACACAACTACAAAGACAATAAATTTGTAAATGACAATTTCAACAATAATAGAAAGCTCAAGATATGGTCTTTTCTTCAAAACTAACGACAAAATATCAATAGCATAGGCTAAAAATAGACTTTTCTGGAAGGTGGTTTTGAAGATGATTCTGATGAAACTTTCATGGTGGATTCTCTATTTTGGCAAACTGTAGCGAGTTCTCTGAGGTCTTGAAACTTTAAAAATCACTTAACACTAGCCTGAAAATTATGATTTGAAATATCCTTCTTTCATACTCAAAGCTTTTGTTTACAAATATGCTTCCATGACTGAGCCATGAAAGTGTAATATAAAAGTATTATATCTAAAATGCTCTGTAACCGTAATCAGGCAAAACTTGTCTGATATATTATTCTGCTATTGGCCCACTCACAATATACCTAACAACCTATCAAAATTATCGGATGCTTCTGCAAATTCATTCCACTATCGGCTCGAAGCTCAGGAGATTAGCTTCCTCTGGACAAGAACCCCTAATTTACTTTGCATTGACCTGTCAGAGGAGAAAGAATCAGTAAATTCAGTGTTGGTCATTTTTTGCACGTATTTCCTCCCTTTAGGCACTGGAGGAATCTCAAAAAATCTGCATAGTCTACAAAATCTGAACCCCAAGTACCACTAAAGTCACTTCCCTTATCTCAGACTCCAACATGCTAGCATTTCTATGTTTACTTCTAGAAGAGATATACCCAATGATACAGACCATTTAAGCTGAAACCTTGGCTGCAAAGAAAATTTCTAGAATTAATAGCCCATGTTAGTCAACACTCGTAATGGGAATTACACCTAAGTTCTAAGAAAAATCAGAGCATCCCCCACAACAATCAAAGCCCAGTAGTCTCACCTCTGTGTACCAAGTAAAACGGATTTCCCTGCCCAAGCGAGCATCAAATAAACATCAGGCCAAAGTGCCTCACTGTAAGCCTGTCAACCATGTTTCTATTGTCTAATTATATGGGTTGTATTCAACAATCAAGGGAGTCAAAAATTGACTTGGCAAAAGCTCAAGTTATCAAAATGATGTTGGATATTTCAATCAATTTTATTTTTTGTTGAAAGTAGTATTACTCATTTCCAAGATCCAATAAATGTGCACCACTACAAATAGTTCACCATGACATCAATATGCTATGTAAATACGCACAACACTAAACATCTAAAGTAGAGAGGGTAAATATAACCTTTGTATACAAAATCATGTCTATTCCACTCGATGTGAAGCATCTTTTGCTTGCTGTTATAAACTATAAATTTGTACACAACTGTCTACTCCACTCCATGTAAAGCATCTTTTTCTCATTATTATAAAATGTATATTTGTACAAAATAGTTTTGATGCTGTGTATAAATGCAACTTAAAGCATGTATCATAAAAAAAGCACAAAAAATAATTTCTCCTTAGTACTGTTCCTTATGCACACTTTCACTATTGCTTTGTATGTTCCACAAATTGATGGAACATATATGTGGTAGTAATTTTGTTCTATTTTATTCCGCTACCTGTGACGTTTGCATGTAGAAACCAATTAATAATTCTGTTTTATTCTATTATACCAACTCTAACATTTGCATTTGGTAACCCACATTTAACAAGAAAATATTTTATGTATCTATTTTGTTCTTGTTTTAAATTTTAGTTGTAAATTATTTTGATTAGCTTTTCTCTTTCCTTTTGTCTGTAAGCTTGGCAGTGTTCATTTCTTCAGACTTTCTTCTCTGAATTTTACCGATCTTAAATACATTGTACAGAGCATAACTTGATATTGGTGTAACCATTGCATCTTATTGGTGCAAGTGTGAGTACAATATTTTTACAAATGGTAGGCCAACTTAGAGACATTTCACCTACTTGCTATTGACGTAACCATTGCATCTTATTGGTGCAAGTGTGAGTAGAATATTTTTAAAAATGGTAGGCCAACTTAGAGACATTTCACCTAATTATATGATCCCATTCAAGGCATATTTTGTCTTCCAAGAGGATTTAGAGGCTGAAAATAATGTGCACAAATCTTTTGATTATGATCCCATCAAATCAATTTTGACTATAGAACAAATCAACTCCTATCGACATAGGAAGATTGTAAACAACCTCACGCAATTTTAGCCTTCCCAAGTAGTTCACAAAATCACGAGTTGGCTTTATTGCTATTAATGGTAGGGAAGGCAAAAATGGTTTATTAATAAATTTATAAGTGATCTTATTACTATTGATTCGTAGAAATTTGTGGTAAGCTTTATTTTTTCTATTAAAAATTTAAATTGGGTTCTTTTCAACCTCTTTTATTAGTAATTATAAGTAGACTTAGTGCATATTTGTCTTGATAAAATTTATGTTAATTTCATAACCTATATTAAAGGGCAATAGAATTATTGCCTCTTTTAGCTCCCCAAGAACTCCACTTTTATGTTAATTTCATAACCTATATTAAAGGGCAATACAATTATTGCCTCTTTTAGCTCCCCAAGGACTCCACTAATGACCATACCATATGATAGAAACAAATTTTAAAATTCAGGATTACTAAACAAAAATTTCTTTAAAATATCTATTTGAAATTATCATTTATGACTTGACCCTTCTTTCATGACTTTAAAATTGTGTTCAATTTTTGCATAAGTGTTTCATATCATATTCCATGAACCACCATCAAAGTGAGATTCATCTTTTATGAACTATAATTGAAGTGACACTCCATTGATGAAAAAGGTCACCATCTGCATTGGACTCGACATTGGCGGCATAATGGTGACCTTTGTGGTTCATAAATAAAGTATATATGGACTATTAGGAAAGAAATGTATTAGAAAAGAGAATTAGATTATTTTATTTGCGCACCTCTTACATTATTTAATAGTCCATAATGCTAAAATGTGAAGCTTCTGGAATTGACAAAAAAATGTACACAATCAATAACAAAAGCTTGAAGACATTTCAATATCTATGCATTTTTAATAAATTTAAAAAAAAAATCAGGCATGGCAAGTAAGAGGGCAATAGATGTTTCATTGTTTTAGATGATGTGAGGAGTAATAACCAATGTAGAATAATGATAACCACTAGAAATAGAGATGTTTTTGAAAGCATGAATGCCCATCCATATATATGAGATGCAACACCTCTCAAAGGATAAGCGTTGGAATCTCTTTTGCTTCTTTTCCTTTGTGGATCGAGGGGGAAATAGGCCACCTCAGAAGTTGGAGATTTTGGCTTGTGGAATTATAGAAGAATGTGAGAGATTGCCACTAGCCCTAAAGACAGTTATGACATCCATGACCAAGTCTCCCCTTATGCCAGATTGGGAGTCATAGTTGGGGCAGTTAAAAAAGATAAGGAAAATAGGCAACTCCATCATGAATATTTTGATGTTGAGTATGACTGCCCCCAATCTCAAATCTTGCTTTACTTATTTATCTTTCTTTCAATAGGACACATGTTTTATTTTACTCAAAAATATTTACAACTATAAGTATCTTATAGATTTTGCAATCATGAAAATATCCTAGATATGGACCTACTCTAGCTCCACAAATTTACTTTAGATTAAGGGTTATTATTTTTAAAGAAAAAGAATAATTAGTAGTTAGGTAATAAGAAAAATGAAGTCATTAGACTTGTTCCAACTATTGAGAAGGTCTTGATTATTTTTATCCTACCAAGAATGGTAGTAAGCATGTTCGTCATCAAGAGGCTTACTACCATTCTTGGCAGGATAAAAATAAGTAGGTTACTAAAGTTATGAGCAATAAGAGATATGAAGTCATTAGTAAGAGGCAAAGATGGATCATGGTTTTAAGATTTTCTCAAATTATTAGGAAGGTATTAAAATTGTTTGGAATTGGCTCCCAACCTATAAGAATGCCTTCTTTGTTAGTATGTTCACTCTCTAGGGGGTTCAATATCATTTTTGGTACTAGTAAAAGCTAGAGCAATGCAAACAAATTTATTGTCTAGCCAATTAGGAACTCCTTTACCATGAGGCTAAAAAGACACAAAAGAAGAAAAGAATGCAAGGAACAAACATGAGCATTGTTTCCTTAGGCTTTGTGTCCTCTTGAGGGTGAAAAGCCTAGCCCTGCAAAATATAGATCCTTTTATTAAGAGCTTAAAACAAATACATAGTTCTCTAAGTTCTAATTATTGATTACAAACAATCAATCAATCAGACTTATATGAAGTTCAAACACTCTAGCTATCTAGATACAGAATATAAGAGATCTTCAAGTATCTCACATATACAAATGAAAATGAGAATGACTCATACATAGAAATATAATGCTCAGAGATCATATATGAACTGATGTTGTAGCATTTCTCACACTAATTACATGTAAACCTTTTATCAGACACAGAAAATATCAGATCTCCAACATGCTAAGGTCTCCGCCAAACTAATAGGATGAACAACAATACACGATACATTCTCAATGCATCCTTTGCTGTGGTTCTGCCTGAAGCAAGAATACAAATAACATTTCCTATCTGCACACACGATTCATACAACCGAAACTCAATCAGCATCGAATAGAATTTTCCAAGGAATACAGATAGACACCTGTTACAAAACAAGGAACCCTCGGTAGTTAAGATGCCAGACATAAGATCGCTCATCATAAATACTATCCACTCGAAACTTAAACACGAGTCATCACATAATAAGTATAAATAATAATGAAGGAAACCACTGTCAAATAATGATGATCACCATTAGAGATTTCAGCCCGATGACTTATACACATCGTAATAATACAGCTAGGCAATGACGGTGGAGAAAGGATGTCAATTCACCTACAGCAAAATACATAGCCTTTGAAACAAAGACCAAAAGATAGTATTCACAGTCACAATAGACTCTCTGCTGGAAGACTTGTAACAACACCCAATGACACATGACCATGAGGTATCGCATAGGATAAAGCTGAGAATGGTAGAGAGCCAGCATCACAAATAATCAAACCTAAGAGTGAAAATATAGACCAGCGTGACATACACAAGCTAAGACGGCTTCAGAACACCTTTTAGAGTCATCGTAGGTATAAATAATTTCTCCTTTGCTAATAAGCAATGTTAAAATTTTATAGCTACAAATTTATGCAGAAAATCAGTAAAAGCACACTAGGATTAAAATCCAATCTGATCCAAATACTAGTCATTCTGACATTAAAACTTAAATTGTAGCACTAGAAATTCAATTTACAAATTATGGATTCTAATCCCATATTCTGTGTTCATCACTTCAAAAAAAATACCTACACATAAATCACAACTGAGGCACTCTATTAAATTATCGATGACTTTGCTCATTTGTAGTTTAACCCTAGAACAGTTATAAACATTTATAAACAGTTATCGACTAATTATGTTTATAAACATTTATGTTTTGTCTAATTAATCAACCAATATGTTTCTGGTGTCGGAATTAACTTCGACTGATTGGGACAGATTTTGTATTGGAAGCCCAATCTAAAATAATTCTAGATAATTTCTACATTTTATTTTTTCATTTGTGTTTGAAGTTTAGTTTTGGGTTGCTGATTTAATTGGTTCTTTTGTTATTCATAAATTTGTAGCTGGTATTTTAGATGGGATTGTTTTTTTATTAGAACATTGGAAGGCGAATTTATTTTTTGGGGCCACTGTAGTATTCTAATGGTGTTTTGAGAGGAATGATCTCGTTACCTCTCATTTGCCCGCGTTCACCCAATTCAAACCCTGTTACCTCTCGTTCGCCCGCCCGCGCTAAAATGAAGTGGTCATGAAATGAAGTTTCATTTTCTTTTTTTTTACTTTTATGCACGTGTTGGTTTCAATTTTGACCAACACATCGTTGGTTGAAATTGAGACCAACACGGGCATAAAAGTAAAAAAAAAGAAAAGTTTTCCTTTGTAATGCGACCAAGCTAAACATTTTTATGATATGGTCGAATTGTTAGGTCAAAATTTAAGGTGAAATGTACTAGTGGTAGCAAAAAGGGTAACTTGTTTATGTTGAATGTATCCTTACTTCAAGACCAAGACACTAATGATGCTATCAGAATGGTCACTTGTTTATCTAAATTCAGTACTAGGTGCTCTTCCCTAGGAAAATAGTGGGAACACTTGGTGGAAGTGTAGAGGAAAATGTTTCAAACTATTGGTAAGAAGCATGATATGAATAGAAGACAAAATGAAGCTAAGTTTCATAAGAAACTAAATGAGATTGTGGAGTTGTTGCAGAAAGAGGCGCATAATGAGCAGTTGGAAAAAGATTTAGTCATCACTAAAGCTGAATGGAGAAGGCATCAGAATTATGACATTCAAGGACAAAAAATTAGAGCCATGATGAATTGGCTTAAAGATGGAGATAGGGGGACCAAATACTTCTTTAACATTATTAGGGAAAAGAAAAAGAGGGAACTCATTGAGGAAATACAAACTAATTTGGACTTGTCCAAAGATAACCAAGAAATATTGGGTACTTTCTACCAATTTTACAAGGATCTATTTACACCGGAATATGGTGTCAACAATATCATAACACTGGAAAAATGTCTAAAACTTATTCCAAAAAAGATTAACAAAGAAGAATTTAAGATGTTATACTAGAGCATTAACCTAAAGGAAATTGAAGAGGCTATTGGATCCATGGCCAATGGAAAACCTCCTAGTCGAGATGATTTGCCTATTGAATTCTATAAAAAAAAATAGTGAATGGATAAGCCATGAGTTGTTAGAGGTCTATGAATAGACAGAGGCACCCTTGGGGAGAAGATCAACAAGGGCATAATAAAACTATTACCCAAGAGTGGGGATAGGCCGCAAGTAAAAAACTAGAGACCCATTACACTTTTGAATCTCTCATACAAAATCATGGCTAAGGTACTTGCTAAGAGGATTGTTAATATTCTAGGCAGAATCATTTCGGTTACTCATACTAGATTCATTAAGGGTAGATATATTCTAGAGAATCTCATTACTAGTTGCGAGGCTATGAATTGGGCTCCTAGTGATGGAAAAAATGCTTCTATGGTATTTCTTGACTTTGAGAAAGCCTATGATCGAGCGGAATAGCCTTTGTGATCAATATGCTTCAAGCTTTTGGTTTCCCCCCTTACTGTTGCAGATGGATCTCAATTTTATTCAAGGACTCTTCCAAAGTCATAGAAGTGAATGGAGAAATTTCTAATCCTATTTCACTCCAAAGGTCTATTAGGCAGGGGCGCCCCATTGCCCCATCATTATTCATCATTGTTGTTGATGCCTTATTCTTCATTCTTAGAACTTCTGAGCTAGGCCCTCTTGTGAAAGGTATAACCCTTCCTAATGGTGAATATTTGATTAATGCACAATTTTCTGATGATACTGCTTTGTTCCTTAAGCTCTCTCCTAACAACTTTGATAATATCATGCATAGACTATAATTTTTTTGCCTTGTTGTTGGAACCAAGGTTGCCCCTCACAAGTCAACTATGCTCGAGTGGAATGAGAATGCTCCAGATTGGTTATTACAAAAAGGTTGGTTATGGAATGACCCTAATGCCCTTATAAGATATCTTGGCATCCCTTTTGTTGTTGAGCCTACACTTAAAGATATGTGGCAATGGATTTATTCCAAAATTGAGAAGAAGCATATAAAGTGGCAAACTCACATGTTATCTCTGGTTGGAAGAGTTCAAGTTGTACATAAAGTACTGGCATCTCATGCTATATATTATGCTTCATCTTGGTTGTTTGCTAAATACTAGAATAATAAGCTTGAAACAATTCTAAGAGACTTCCTTTGATCTGATGGAACGGGTACTAAAAAATGACATTATGTTAAGTGGGAATGGTGTTGCACTCCAAGAAGGTTAGGGGGGCTTGGTCTTAGGGATTTACAAACACATGAGACAACCCTAGCCTCTAAATGGATTCTGAATAACCTTTTTGGAGAAGAGCCTTGGAAGGTTTTGATTAGGAATAGTATTCAAAAGTCTGTCATACAAAAAGGTAAAAAATGAAAAAATGTGCCTCTTGCTGATATTGTTTTTGGATAGTCTGAAATAAAGTGCTTTGGTTCCAAGGTTTTTGCTTCCATCTAGAAGGCATGGACTCAGGTGAGAGTATTGCTTTGTTCTAAGAATGCCATAGAGAGCTCTCCTACATTCTCTGTTTCTAACAAATCTATTTGGTAGGGCATTTACATTAATAACAAGCCTTTGGCTCTTACTCAAGGTTGCTCTACTAAGGTATGGAATAATAAAGACATTTCTCTTATTAATGATGTTTTGGTTGACAACCAATCGAGTAGTTGGAAGGAAATCAGTGACAAATTTGGGGAGCCCTTGATAAAAAAAAAAACATACACTATGTTGTCTAAAGCAATTGTTTCTTTCTTTCATGGTAAAATTCTTTATACTAATCATGCCATAAATCAGATCAAGTGGGCTAATGGTGGTTTGTTGTTTAATGCTTCTACTAAATCTATTTATAATATGCTCAAAGAAGACACCTACATTTTTAATAGAATTAATCACAGTTGGGGCTTTAATTGGTTGTTTTATAGATGGCACCATGTGTTTGATTTGTGTTGACACCCCCATGTGGAACCTAAAAAGCTATGCTTTAGATGGATTTTGATGCTTAAAAACCTTGCTATGGGATCCTATTTGGCCTTTGTTGGTTTGGAACCTGTCATTCGTTTTGTTTGTGATTTTCCTTAATCTTTTGAACATTTTTTCTTTGAGTACAAGTTTGCATCCAAAGTTTGGTCTTTATTTCTTGGTAATCCTGTCAAGTGGAATAGTAGACCTAGATTGTCTTGGCAAGAAGTCTTGGTGGGTTTTGCAGAGACCTTTGGTCTTTCTCTTAGCAAATTTTGGTTTGCTCTTACTGTTGAGGTTTTGTGGTTTATTTGGAAGCAAAGAAATGAGGATGTTTTCCAACAGAGGAAGAGGGTTCTTATAGAGTTTAATTGTAAGCTCACTCATTTTCATATTATGTCTCAGGTATTTGCAGTCCTGGAGGTCCCTAAGGACAAGTTCATGATCTTGGTGTGCAAAGGAGCCATGATAATTTATAAAGAAGATATTATGTCAGCTAATTATTTTGACAATTATGCTGATGAATTGAATAAGGAGGAGCTGGATAATCTAAAGTTGTTTATCAGAGAGAAACATATTGACATTGGGAAATATAACATATTGATTAGAAATAGTCGAGATGACAAAGGGTCGAGCTAGGAAGATGCAACAAGCATCCCACTTGTTGTGGATCTGCCCATTGGAGCCTTTGACTGTGACAAGGCTGAATGCAACAATAATATAATAAGACAATGGGATTAATCTTTATGTTAGAAAAGGAAGCTCTAGTTTTGTTTTGATCTGGCGGTATACGATATATAACTATGTAATTGGGACTCTGGTTGTAGTTTTGTAATAGTTGTGTTGGTATCTTTCTATTGACTGATAGTGTTGATGATACTTATATGATGTTAAATCCAACTTCACAAACTATTTTAATATAAAAAAAAATACTCACTCAATGTGATTTCTACCATTTTGTAAACCAATTCTAACCTCGTGAAAATATTTCACAATTGAAAAAAAAAATATCTTCATATTTTTTTTCATTTGTATTTCACCTTTTATTTTAACATTTTGGCCTAAACTTTTCTGCTGATACATCATTTGTGCAAACTGCATAAACAATCACTTTAGCTATGCCCTGAAATTCATATTTTTACCCACTATGAATATGTTTTCATCTCTCGGTTAAAATGCCTCTTTCTCTATTCACTTTGCCATATTTAAAATCACCATTTTGTCCAAACATTATTTTGGTAATAAAATCTTCCTCACCTTTGAATGGAAAAATTAAATCCATTGTTGCATATCTTGACTTACGATTAAATTTTTCAACATTATCATATTTTCACCTGTATCCCTTTGTGAAAATATCTAACTTAGATATTATTTTGAATAAAACTCCTTCCAGATTTATAACTTTGAAGCTCCATCTTTCCTCTTTAAAACTGTGAATCCCACTGTTACATTCTTTTTTCTTCATACTCCAATATTCCCTCTTTGTCAAAGTCCTCAAATCTCTGTCCATTTCCCACAGCTATAGAAATCCATGAGACACCATTCTAAGGCAATTAAAACTGTTAAAAGAGTTCATATTCCCATGTCTGTGCCATTGCTTTTGTTCATATGTCTGCCAGGTAGTACCAACTACAACATTTGACAAAATCCTCAAACCATGTTTCAACAGACCCATTTTCTAGAAATAACATCGGCCTTGAACTTTAGTTGAAAACTTCTAATCCTTTTCAATAAGTTTATTTTGTTCACAATCTGTAATCAACACATTCCACCTTGCAAGAAAATGGTGCAGAGGGTTTGGGATTCAGATATTGCATTCATTTGCTTTGAAAATTCAAAGCCTTCTCACCAAATTATTTTGTGCATATATAGTCACCCACTGTACCTCCATATTTTGCAAACATTTCAACCAAATACTAATATCTAACAAAAATCCCCAACCTGCGGGTATGCTTGAAATTTTTTGAAAATCGATTCTTTAAATTTATATTATGCACATCCTGCATGTCATAGTATACCATGACATCAAATTTAAATAAAGTGGTCTAGCCGCCCGTTCTGATACGCACCTATATTGGCAGGAAAATTGCTGGCAATGGCTGAGAGATTTGACACAATACCCAGCCAGTCACATTTGGCTTGAAAGTTTCCAGACAGTTTCAAAAAATCAGCGAGTACATATTCTGCAAACATTTGATCATCAGCCATTGAGATCACATTTAAAAAACATGCCTTGTTTGAGAGCTCCCACTCACGCGTTGTCTTGACAATGTCGGATGTTGGCAAAGGTTGCGATTTTTGCCATCATACCTACCGTTGCATTTATTTGAAGATCCTTACAATTATTTCATCAAATCTTCTTTGTTTATTTCCTGCACTTATTAGAAAGCACGAGACCAAAAACTTCTGAGGCTCCTAAACTATTAGCGTGCCCCTGCAATTACAACATCTGACAAAAATATCTTCAGTTATGCCTTGATGAATGAGCATGCCCTACTCTGATTGCATCTTCTTGAAGGTCCGCTGAAGCCCTTAGAGTCACAGAATGGACAAAGATGTTTCAAGTAGAGGTCGCTTGGATAGCTTTAGACCTGCCACTTTGCATTTGCTAGGAAAAATCCAAAGCCTATTCAACAAACCTAATTTGTGCCACATCTGCACCTAAGGCACTCCACATTTTTCAAGCATGTTTACCATAGAAACTTTAGGTATTCTATTAAATAGAGTTGTGCCATATTTCCTACTTTCATTTTGATCAGGTTCTGGGCTTTGTACTTGTAGGCAAATGGAGTGGTAGCAAAATATCATAGAATAGT
The DNA here is from genome assembly GCA_027943335.1 of Chamaecyparis obtusa. NCBI lineage: Eukaryota > Viridiplantae > Streptophyta > Pinopsida > Cupressales > Cupressaceae > Chamaecyparis > Chamaecyparis obtusa. The sequence goes on from BSBK01003396.1 coordinate 1,534,648, forward strand.
ATTTTATACTTGTAGGCCGTAATTGCATGAGGATTTTACTTCAAAACATTTTTACCAAATTTACCCTGGCATATCTTGCCATCATGGCTACCATGAGACCCATTTCTTATTGCAAACTATCTGGCAATTCATTATGTTATGAGTGCTCATGTCACAAAATTTTCAGGGGCACTTTTGTTCCAGATTGACCCTCACTAGATACATAGTAGCAGATATGGTAGAAAAGGTTGCAGAATTTGGCTTTGCAGCTACCAATTGTAGCCGCTTGAAGTGTGCAGGCCTGTAGTTGCACCCTCACAACCCAACTTAGGGTTTACTGGGACTACCTGTGATGGTCCGAGAGCATAGTCCATTTCGGTTGAAAAAAAAATTCTTAATAACTTACAACCTTTGGTCGCAAGCTCATAGGCCTATACTAACATTTTACATTTCCCTCGCGAGGATGATTGAACACATTGGTGGTTTATTAAAATTAAAACCTTTAGCACATTATTTTATTTTTTATATTTCTCAAGTCCACATATTGTTACAACTAGTGGTCATAGTTGTACCAAAAGATCGACCTATTAGATAGAACCATTAGACATATAAAAGACACAAAAGGTTGTTAAACCATGTCACAAACCACCATTGCACTGCACAACATAAGGAGACCAAGGACGGAATCAGTCTTGCTCACCATGTAACAATCCACCCCCTCCTAGTGCAAGTGTAGGGTTCAAACATGTGACCAAGCTCTGATACCACTTGTTACAACTAGCGGTTGTTGTTGCACCAAAAGATCGGCTTGTTAATGTCTGATACAACCACTAGACATATAGAAGACACATAAGACTATTAAACCATGTCATGAACCACCACTGCACTGCACAACACAAGGAGACCAAGGGCACAATTAGTCTTGCTCACCATTCTAATACATAGGTGCATTACTTATTGATTCATGAGGGATCAAAATAATTAAACAAAACTTGTTTGTTTTCAATATGTCACCTGTGAAGACTTAGAGCACACTGGTTTTCAATAAACGTGCTATATCAAATCATTAATAATGATTTAAGTAATATAATATTACCTTTTCCTTTGGAACAAATAGCCAGGTCCCATTATTATTTAAATTATAAAATGATTAAAATAACAAGATATTATCACCAATCTTAAAATTTTAAACTTGAGCGTGATGAGGAAAGTTGGGTCCCCAAGTGGATCCGACTAAAAAAAAATTGTTTTCACTTTAACTGAGCCTCCAAAATCAATCCTTGATCACCCCTGTGTATGTCTAGACTAAAATCATCATGCAATTAATCACTGAACTATGAAATTCAATTGTTATGAGAAGTGTTCAAATTAAGGAAATAGCTCGTATAATTGTCTTTAAAAATTGATCAAACATTGTTCTGAAACCTTGACATCTAGCAAATATGATGAATGACATACATAGAATCACCTTGTAAAATGTATTTTCATAACACTACCCGAGGTGAGAGAATTTAATCTCCAAATTTCCTCTTTTCATTTTGTTTGCACTCTGACCTATCAACAAACAATAAATTGCATTTCATATTGATTTGTTAAAAATATCAAATGGGGTTTTGGGAGCTTAATACTTTTCATATAGGCAAATTAAAATGTGGTGAGTATGGATAAAAAACTAGCTTTATATGGACATCAATTGGTCACAAGTTATGCACCCTTGAAAATGACTGGTCTGAAAATGCAATTTCGTCCACATTGGAAACCTAAATAAATTACTTCTGGACTTGGCTTGAAAAACTTAGCAAATGAATTTACTAGGACTTGAAAATGGAAATGAGGATTGTTTCTCATGATTTTACTATGGGGCAATGACCCTTTGGTCATGAAAATCAATAGGGAAATCAATGCATGCCTCCAAACTAGGTTATTTAGAATTTTTGGAAAAGTGAATTATACAAACTTATGCAAACCCCTTTAAACTTGGCATATCAAAAACTTGTCGAACTTGACCATAGGAGCTTGTAGATGGATTCTTGGGCTAAATGATAGGCAATGAACACTCTCCTAAGGTATTTTCTCAAAACTCCCACTGGGTACTCAGATATTCAATGTTAAAGTGGACTTTGTCAAATGGGCTTTTAGGGGTACTTTTTCATACCTTATAAAATTTTCAACATGGTACTCTCCAAAATTGGTGAGTACCAATAGTGGCTCTTGTTGGGGATGCATTCCCCTTATGGGCATGATGAGATTTTAGATCTCTGGAGGGCATACCACACACCCTATTTCTACATTGGGCAATAGAGTCAACTTATCTCTACCCCCTTGCTACCATATTGGTTTGAAAAAATAAATCAAACCACATTTGATTATCCAAGGCCACCAAAATTTTTTTCCTTAGCTTGCCTCTATTGTAAAAAAAATTTCATCTCAAAATACTAAAACCAAGCTTAAATTATCATTGTCATTTGTTTGATCAGATATGATAACACTTCCATTTAACTCATCATACATGATATCAACGGCACATTCACTGTCATACTTATTTCAAAGAGGCAGAAACTAAAAATACTAATTATCGTGTGGTATATACATGTTGCATTCATTTGGGTAAAGAAAAAATAGAATGAATGAAATATTCATCATTGGCCAACTCAATGCCATATTCTACACAATCACAACCCAGCTGAAAAAAGCACTCATACTCTGCCATACAGCTAGTATTATTTATCTTAGTTTGATTGGCAATTTGCATATCAAACATAAAACTCTCAAGAGAACATTCAAATAAGTTGTCCACATCATGCAAACTATCCTCTAATGTATGAAAAGAAAAAGGTTCCTACATATTCACCCTTGGTAATTGCAAACCCATATGCTAGCAAGCGTATTCATATGCATACCTCGTATTCCCTTCATCATACTTTGCATCAGCATATGAGGTCATCAGATCTGGTGTATTATCAATTTGAACTTCTTTATCATCTGTTGTCCAGACTTCATAAGAATCTAAACTCTCATCAGCATATGTATCGTCGTATTCATCATATATGGCACCATTACATTGTTCATTTTCATTTTCACATTCATTGTAACTTTGTAAACCAAGATGCTTGAGAGTGGAAGGATGATCAAAGACATGTGTGTCATATATGAGACTACCAATAAAACAACCATTGTCACTCTTCAAGTGAGATGGGCACAAATGTGCATACCTTTGACATTCCTTGGCCAACAAATCTGAAATTTGTTCACAACATAGTGAACCATTATCCTCATTCACACCTTCTTATAGTCTTTCATTTTGATCCTCATTAATTCTACAAGTATTCTCTATTTGCAAATCAAAGTTCATTGTACTATCAATGTTATGACTCAAATATGAAAACTTAGTAAACTCATTGTCACATGCATAATTTGATGTAGAAATGAGACTCTCTATGTTCACACTTTCATGCATATCTAAATTATCATAATAGTAGCTCACACTTGCATCACCACTGCCTACATGTTGATCATAAACATTACTCTCATCATAGGGAACATGCTTAGGACTTGATATTTTCTTATCATTTTTTAGTCATGGTTTCCTCACTATAAATGTCAGAAGGATCAACATTATTTGCATATTCAGATTTGAGACTTTCAACCATACTTATCAACTCTCTAACTTGACCAATACTTGTTGGTTTTAAGGATCTAGGACAACTAACTGAATCGGGCTCATCGATATTCAAAAACAAATCTATGCATGTGGACTCTTGAGGTCTAAAAGAAATAGGAACAGTTGTCAATGCAATCACAAACCTCATAAATAATGAGACTATTTTTGATTGAGGTAACAACAAGTTTTGAAGGGGCCCCGAAACCTTGTACAAATGAAAAGCTAAAGATTGATCAATAAAAGCTCCCAACACACAACCGACCACCCAAAAGGACCAGTCACCCCAAGTGACATCCACATGAGAACACTACCTAAAAAGGCAGCCCAAAGAACAAAACACCCACACTGTTACAAAAGAAAAATCGAAGAAGAAACACAACGGAAGGAAAGGAGACTAAGATCTCATTCCTTTCTTATGAGACTGAAGAGTCATATTGAGAGAAGGTGAGGACTTCTTTGCAATTTTTTCTTTTACTATGATCCAACCCTCTTCAACTCTAGCAGCCTCATCCTTCCAGCACAATGAATCCAAATCCGAAGAACCAACATCCAGTTGAGCAAAAAATTCTGTCAGCGAAGCTGCCAACATAGGACCAATAATAATCCCCTCCAAAGGAGGATCAAAAAGACCAGAAGCACCAAGAGTACTAGAAAAACCAACATTCATTGAATCACCTACAAGGAGCCTAGCACCAACCAAAGGTAGAACAAGGTTAGAGAAAACAAAAGAGTGTAGAGGATAAGAACCTGATGAAATAGCAGACTCTATAGTAGTTGGAGGTAGAAAAAGGGCCGATCCTTCCACCATCCCATTAGATATCTAAGAAATTACAATAGGAGTAGACTCCAAGTCAAGTTGAGAGGAGTTTTTCAAAACTGTATAATGTTGGGTGGAGGTGCACCCTTCCACCAGGATGGTGCAATTTTTTTTAGTTACAAGCCACATAGGGAGGTAGTGTGACTAGTCTTAAAATGTTTTTGACACCTGAAGGGAATACCTTCATAGTCAAGTTATTGTAACCAAGATCCCAAAGAGGATTCAATTTTGATTTCAACTGGGAGCCCCTTCGAAGAATCAAGCTCAACCAAAATGTGAGAAAAAGTGGAATGATAGATATTAAAAGAATCATGATCCAACATCAGAAAATCCCCCAGGACCTCACCCACTTCCTCAAGGATGAAGTCATGCCAAAGATGAAGAGGGAGATTAGGGAGCCTGATCCAGATAGGGATCTTGCTAAAGGTTTTAGAGGAAGGATAAAAATTAGGATGTCAGGGCTTCATCATCAGCATAAATTTATCCCCCTCCCAGCTAAAAAAAAATTCACATAAGATCTTAGCTCTATCATTAGCTTTATCAAACTTTTCTATGAAGAAACCCTTTGCCATAGGAAATATAAGAACAAAACCAGATAAAAGAGGTTCCCAACATCTAGTCATCCAACCATGCAGTTGGGGAAGACTAGGCTAGAAACCCTAAAATTGGCAAATAAGGCCATGAGCCTTAAAGAGGTTTGTGTTGTGCACCAAGTCCCCTTCAGCATCCAAAGAAAGCTTAACAGAGATAGGTCAGTCCACAAGAATCAAAGTATATAGACGTGTCATTGGTGTGATTATTTTGGAATGTGCCATTGCTAGACATGGGTAGATGATTTTGATTTTATTCAATAATAGGATGATGTGTGTGAACTATTTTTTGAAGCAAATAATTGAAACGTTTAGATTGAAGTTTTTGTTGTCGAGTCGATCTTGTTGGTGATACCACATTGACATTTGCATGTTGTAATCTATTTGTTGATTGAATGTGTGGTAAAAAAGGTTTCTTATTGATTATGCTTGATTGATGTCCGAATGATGAGATATTTGCAATTGTGTTTGATTTGAAAATCCTTGGTGGTGGATTTGAGAAAATAAGAGGATGTTCATCAACATGTGATGTGATCAGAGGTATATAGGTTGGTTGATCAAAAGGGTAAGGATATAATTCCTCTACGGTGTAAGACTCTGATTGACTTTGACTTTGAAGATCATCTAACTAGGTTTGTAGGTATTGCATTTGTTGTATAAGGATATCAGTTTGCAATTGTTGTTGTGCCAACTCGGGGAAACTTTCTAAGTAGACACAAGGGTTTATGTCATCATAGTAGTTGATTTATTGTTCTTCTTTGTATGGAGGGTACATGTTGACATATAAATTATATTGGTTATTCCTAGTCTATGATCTTGTAACAGGTCTACGACCAAGGGTGTATAATGGAAGAGACATCTTTCTACAAACTTTAGATCACAAGAAAGTGATCTAAGATAAACACAAGGGATAACCTCTTATAACAAGTCTTACCTCCTATTTAAGAATGGTAATTCTAATGACAAAACTCAACTCTACTTGATCTCAAAAGTGAAGATGATAAGATATGATTCAATTCTTTCCTTAGATGAGGCGTCAAGTTGTTATAGAACATTTGGTGAGAAAATAAGATATAGAGATCAAGACTAGTATAAATTGACCCGTCAAATTGTCAATCCTAAATAAAAACTTAGATTTGAAAGAGAAAGTTCCCTAGGTATTTAAACTTTCACTGTAACTGTGTTATTGTTTTGGATATGTTCAGTAGCATATTTGTACACAAAGATCTAGAAGGTTGTAGAATGATAGAACATATTGAATGAAATAGAGGATTCTGGAAAAATAGAGCAATTTGGAACACAAGGTTTGTCAAGAAGTTGTGGCAATACATTGGTCAAATGTGGCAATAAATAGTAGCAACTACGATAGAATGAAGGTACAATTGTACGGTAAGGTGAAGGCAAGTGTGGCGATAAAAGAAATAGTTACAGCAATAAAAGATATAGTTGTAGCAATAAACAAGACAATTGCAATAATAAAAAAGAAGCTTTATATTGATAGGTTTGTTGGAAAAAAATTCATAAATTAGCTTGAACTTTCATATTTCAATGGTCAATTATAATAGTTTTTATTTTGAAAAAGTGATTGTTGGAATAGATGTGTAGAATAGTTTTAACAATTCTCTAATTGTTTTCCAATTTGGAATAGTGGGCTATTGACTCTCTAGGACTCTAGAATGTTTGGCATGTTTGAACTTGTAATATGTTTGTTTTATGTTTAAAATATCACACAAGCAAACATAGTAGACTTGATATGTTTTGTAAGCTAAGAGTAACTAGATAGAATTAAAACCCTATGACAGGCCAAGATGATATATGTTGAATCCTCACTGCAGATAAATCCAAACCAAACTTGTTCAAAGTGGATAACCTAGAATTCTAGAGGCACAAGATCCTCCTTATAGTGCATTCACTTCTCTTGCACACCAGGCTTCGAGCTCTAAGGGACATCACTTCCCAAGGAGCTTTTATCTATACTAGGAACTTTGAGGGCATGTGGTCTCTTCACGACCATGGATGACTCCTTGAGACAATAAATTGAAGGTTTTAGGCAGCTAAAAACATTGGCTTATTTAGTCAGGACATCCGTTTAGGTGGCTATGTTCAAACAATATTCCCAATTAAGGGGGCTCTCCCAATCTTGTCAAAGAAAGGTGTTTTATGTCTTGCAATGAAGGATTTTAAGACACCACATAGGTACTAAGGGAAGTTTTTGCTAGCATAACAACTTCACACCCATTGGTTGTGAGACTAATCACAACCACATTTCTTATATAGCAATTTGAAAGTGTTTGGCTTTAGTTGTTACCGCTTGGGTCGTCCCTTGGGGTGAGTACCTCTTTTCCCACCAAAGGTCACCCTCTAAAAAGAAAAGTCAAGCATGGTTAACATTTCTCCTGCACCAACGACCATGAGAACCAATGGGAGAGGATAGTGTATGTTAACAGTGGGACTACTCTACAATGCACAAGCATGCCAAGAACACAAGACAATTGGGTTCATTAATTAAATACCAAACAAAGTGTGTGAGAAACAACATATTCTTTTTATAACTCAAATTAAAAGGTTTAGATTGGATTTTTTTCGGAATCCCTAAACTTTTATAATCAACTCCATATGCAGCCCTATGGGAACTAATGTCTTCATGATCATAAAATTTTACCAATCCAAACTTCATCTTACCTTCAATATCCATTGCTACTTGAAAAACTTGATGCAAATTATGAGGTTCTTTATCTTTCATCTTGTAACTCATATGTTTACCAAATGCACCCAAATAGATCATTAAAGCCATAGTCTCTTGTGGTTTTCATTTCTCAGAAATCCTCTTTAAGAATTTCATAAATATAGAATTAAAATCACAAACTAACTCACCATCTTCAATATGGATATCAAAGATATTAGTGAGAAAAGTATCTGTTACTCAAAAATATAGCATACAATACAATAAGCATAAGTAGGAAAAGGTTGCATTTGTTTGTCTAATTAACACTACCTTGCAGGTTTTGTTAGTTTGCATGTCCTTATTGCATTCATTCTAGATGTCATTATTGTACTCTAAGTATTGATTATTATTCCAAAAATTCCAAAATTCATAATTAATCATTACATTGTGCTTTCAAACTGAATGTGATATACAAATGTCCTTTCTTGTTTCATGTTTCATCAATAAGTAGAGTACATTGCAGAGTTGAAAGAAAGATTGAAGTATGGAATAGGGGTCCCATGCATTGCCTTTTGTATTGGTTTGTGTCAGCTGGTTGTTTGCTAGGTTTCTGCATTTAGGTCTTCAAAGTCCGAGTCTCCATCTGCATCTAGGTCTTTAGGGTTTCATATCTGCATAAGAAAGGAAAATATGGTTAGATCCTATTGGATCTAAGCAATACATGAGAAACGAATAACATATTGTAGCAATCAAGTTTTCAATACTGCATATCAATCTGCAAAATTAAAATAAATAAGGAAATGTACACTGACACTCACTGCAAGGTAGTGTTAAAGGGACTTGTTTCTGACATGAAACCTTTTACTACTAATGATCATTATGGTGTATGTTGTCCTTTTTTATTAACCAGGTGTTTGAATTAAAGGGACTTAGTATGTTTCAAACTGAGAAACCTTTTTCAGATAATGTATTTCATAATGATGTTATTTGAGAGCTTAACAGATTATCTTGCAGATAACAACTGACTGGTTTTCACATTCAGTCATTGTCAAAGATGCAGATCAAGCTGGTTTTCCATGATAAAAGTACTACAGGAAGTGCCAATGATTGCCAACTTTCTAGTTCAAGATACAAATGGTGTTGCATAAATACTGGTACAAATATGTCCTTACTATTTCAAAAGTACATTTTCAAGCCATAAACATATTTGTTGCTGAATACAAAAGAGTGCTTCAAGATTGAGCCATAAAATGATAAAATGTTTACAGTTTGTTTCTATTGAGTGTCACGAACCCATGTTCGAACCTCATTAGTTAACATTATGGTGTTTTTTAATGTCATGAGCCCATGCTCGAACTTCATTAACAGTGAACAAACATTTTCATCTTGTTGTACTTATCATATTAAGTGCAGATTCAACATCAATGAGAATTGTATATAGTGGACAAAGCTATAGGATGCAAGCTGAACATAAAGTATAAAATATGTATAAACTAGAACAGAGTATGTATAGATAACAGTGGAATGTCATAAAGGAGAAAGCTACTTATCTGCTATGGAAATAATAATAGTTATATGTTGAGCATCTCTCAATCATAATCACCTTCTAAGGTTTGCGAAGGTTATGAGTGAAAGATGTGATAATTTTATTTATAACTGATTATATCTTTAACATTTTTCACTCATAACCTTGCAACTTTAGTAAGTCATTAGAGGTGTTTCATGGTTTCCTAGAGTAACTGTCCATCATTGCCGAGCTCATAATATATGGTTTGCAAAGGAATGATTTCACCAATTCATCAAATTTATAGCTGTTGATTACACAGTTTCTTTTCATGTCAGTAGAATGAAACAATTTGGATGCTATATAATATAATCACAGTTATGTACAAACTGTGGAAAATCTTTTAAATCAAGTTCTAGTAGCTATCTGTTATGCAGAGTGATTTTTTAGAAGCTAATCGGAAAAGAGCAGTTATCTGATATTTCCAAATTCCCAGTCAAAATTTGGGTTCCATTTTTATGTTGTCACAGTCATATGCTGAAAAAGAGACCAAATTTAACACCACTGTGCACAGTGAATTCAAATGTCCACACAAGTGTGGAATGTCTGAACTTAATATGCAAAGAGCTTCATGTTATAGCAGAGAATTTTAAATATCTACTAGTTAAAGAGCTCAAGCAAGGTCGAAACAAGCAAATGTTTAAAACAATATTTTTTTGATATATCAGTGTGTTTCACTCTTAGATAAACCGAGTTCTTCTCATTCAGTGAAGTTGAGCTTCAGTTTAGCTTACAAAGAAAAAGAGTAACAATCAAACTTCACTTAATACCCACAAGCTACATACTGGACTCCCAGTTATCAAAAGGTATGAAGGGTTATTTTCTTTGATAAATTTAAGAACCCCGTAACTATATTAGTCATGGCTTTATGTTCAAAATGAAGAGAATCTACAATTGAAACCCATGACTGATACTAGTTCACAATATGAAGCTCACGGTTCTATGCCAATCGCAATTGGTCGTACATCGTAAAGATGTATTCATAGTTGTAAATGAAAGTGTTTTAAATAGTTTCAGGTTCATAAGGTTTGAACCCATATATGGTTTGCAAAGGAATGAACTAACAGTAGAGCCCGGGTGTGAAATGTGTGGAGCTCGTGGAAAAAAAGGACAATTCAATAAGTATAAATAATGGATCAAAGACATGATGCCATGAATAAGTCATGATTCGAGAAATACAAGTGCAAACAAATCAAAAAGCTCCCAGGAAGGCATGTCCAAGTTTTACAAGATAAAGTAAGATACATATCAGTCACGACTGTGACTTATTCGTGGCTTCACATTATTAAACAACAATCATCTCTCAGAAAGAAACAGTGAAGATATATATATATATAATAGGAAAAGAGGCTGTAACTTATGCTGAAGAAAAGTTACAATTTCATGATATTCATGCCAGAAAATGAGCTTCATAAGATAAATAGAGAGTTTTAAAATAAACTTACTGTTCGGTGAACTTGAGTTTGTATTCAATGTTGAGTTCCCTGTTTGAGATACACATCAATAAAAATAGCAGTGATCTTCAATATAATAGAAGACTCAAGTTCAGCAGTGGAGTTCTTTTACAGTCAAGCTAAGCTTCATCAATAATTTTCGGAGTCTTTCCTGCATGATAGGGTTTCATTTCCCTTAAACTTCTTTGTGAAGAATGAAGTAAACACAAGTGCGGAGATCAAAATGAGTATAACTATTTGGAGTCCGCTAAGCAATTCAATGCCTTCAATGCATGTTTGATTCTTGCAGAGCCTCGAAAACTGCTCATAGTGCCACCTTGCATACTTATCTCCTTGATTTTTGCATTGCATTGCAAGTGGATGAAAAGTCATGTCGACTTTCCCCACATTGCATATAGTTTACACTTAGAGTCTTTTATCTAAGTTAGGAGATGAGGTTAGGTTATTTAATATTAGATTTTTATCTAATGTTATTTTTTCCATAATTTTGGCAATTATTCTTTGTAAAAGGATTTAATTCCTTGTTATAAGCCAAAATTTAGGGGGGCATTTGGAGGAAGTTTTTAAAAGGCTTAGTTATTGGCATGTTTTTTGGCACATTTTTGGGCTAAGATCGAGCATTTAGAAAGACTTAGATTTTTGGATTTGAGGCATAGGCAGGATATAAAATTGATTTTTGAGGATCAATTAGGGGTTGCAGATTTTGGAGAGAGGGAATATAGTGAACATATTGTTCCTAAGTGCTTTGAAGACCATTTTGTAATCATTTTTGTCAGATTTTGGAGGGAATGAATCAGAGATTTTGGCTCATATTTGTGAAATTATTTTGATATTGGATCTTGTTTCATCTTTTCTAACAAGTGTTAAATCATTTATTATCTAAAGGAAGTGAGTAGATTTATGTTCCTTCTCAAGATAATCAATTGCTCCTAGACCTTGTATGAGAAATGTATGTTTGTTGATTATCTAAGCTATTTGTGGTAGAACCCTGAGAGCATGTTTTGTCAACCTATATGTTGAACAGAGATTCAGAGTATTGAGATCTTCATTTTTGAGTTAGGATTGATGTTTCATTGTTTCTACAAAGTCTGAAATATTTATTGGTGTATCACCCTAATCTTTTAGTTATAGTATTTTTTTCCCTTTTCCCAGCAAATTGCAGATCAAGTTAAGTGATATTCCATATTTTATAGGAACTGGCCTAGAATCCAGAGATTCCTCTTCATCCATAGTCTACCCACAGCTAGGAGAGGTTTCCATTATCAGGATAGAATTGTTGTTTTGCCTTAATGCCTAATTTAGGGTAACAATTCTAAGCCTAGATAGTTTTTGGCATGCCCGGTGGGACAATGAACTACTTCTCAGTTCTGAGCTATTAGATTTATGATTGTTTCAAGTTTCAGTTGTAGCTCTAAGTATGGATTTTAATGAGCAGAACTCCAACAAGATCAAATAAGGAGGGTTTTGTGTATCAAGAATTACAACCAAGCAGAAGGGGAGGAAGATCATCTAGAGGTGGAAGAACATTGCATGATCCAAGAGGTACTTCTTTGAATTTAGATTTCTCATCATTTGATAATCCTATTTTTGAAAAACAAGCTGCAAATTTAGAAGAACTTGAGGTTATCATTGAGGAGCTCAATCTTCCTAAGGATCTAGACGTTCCTAATCATATCGGGTCAGAATTTCCAAGTATTGAAAATTTATCTATAGATAATTTTGTTTTTGAAGCTTCTGTAAGTGGTATTGCAGTAACTCCCCTGAATCTAAAGACTTATCAAAGGAAGGTAGTTCAGCCTGCTCAAAATTTTGTTACACCAGCTATTCAACAGCAAGCTCCCCCATATCAAGCAATGGCTAGGAATTTTCTGTTTGTTACATTCAATCAAGGTAGTCCTTTGAGGATTGCAAATCACATTAATGTTCCATTAGCTGCTCTTAAAGGCTTGCCATCATTTACTAGAGAAGGACCAGTAACAGCCATTGAACACATCAAAGATGTTGCAACTCTTTGCAGTGTTCATCATGTTACAGAAGAAGATGTGGCTTTTAAGCTATTGGCTGCTTCACTCAAAGGTAAAGCCCTTGACTAGTTCAGAACCCTCCCGATGGATTTTATTGCTAATTGGGATGCCCTGGGTGAAAGGCTGTCTAAATTTTTTGAGGACAAATCTAATAACTTGTCTCTTATGGAACAATTAACTACAATCAAGAGAGCCCCACAAGAGGAGATGAGTAATTTTAATCTTTATTTTCAGAAGACTTGGAATCGGATCCCTGTTACGGTAAGACCTTCAGCTGAATATGCATTTTTATATTATTTGAAGAGTCTGAATAGTGATATCTCTGTAATGATTCAATCTATGGGAGGTATTACTTTACCTCAAGCTTTTGATACTACTATTAGGGCAGAGAATAGTCTTATCCAGGCAAGAAAGATAGCTCCTAGGCCTCCTATTCCTTTCTTTCCTAATATACAGTCTAATATGCCATTGGTAGTTCCACCATTATCTGTTGTCCCATCTTATGAACCTTTAGAAATAGCTCCTACAGCTCCTCTGAATGAATTACAGACTATTAAGGACAGTCAGCAAAAAATTGAAAGTTTGCTGCAATCTTTTAGTAATGATTTAGTGGCCCTTAAGAGGAATCAAGCTCAGGAAAACCCTACTATTCAAAATCAGTTTGCTAGTTCTTCTTCACAATATCCTAGCCAACCTAATTTTCAAGTTAATAGGCAGCAATTTCAAGGAAATACTAATGCAAACAGGCAAAATTGGAATATGAGACCAAATAGACAGTATAATCTAGCACCTCTTAATACTGTTAGGGATATTGTGCCTACTCAAAATAACATTGCTACTGATTGGTGTTTTCATGCAATGAGCCACATGATCAGTCTACACATTCTAATGGAATTCTTAATCAAGCTCTCATGGTACAAAATTCAATGAATTCATAGCAGAATGTGTCTATTGAAGAGGTCCAAAATCAACCAAACCAAAGTGCTACAGATACTAGATTCTTAAACTAGCAAGAGGAAGAATTTTGTGGACTTAATGAAGATTCATTAATTGCAGCAAATACAAGAGCAAAAAAGAGAGCCCTTGAAGCTGATCAATCTGCTGGGAATGTTTCTTCTCCACCAGTTTCTATTTTAAAGAATCCGTCAGCTTCCACTAATAAAGATCAAACTCAAAGGAATGTTGATTAGAGTTCTCTTAGATCATCACATAAGGTACAATTTATTGTTCCATTCAATATTGTTGATACAATGAAAAAAACAAATGTTACTTTGTCTGCATGGGAAACTCTATCTATTCCAGGACAGATTGAGATTTTGAAAGAAGAATTATCCAAACTGGCAACTAATTCTTAGCAAATAGTACAACAGTCACCAAGTGTGGTCATGACTAATTTTGAGCCTCCTAAGGTTCAGGAAAAGCCATCAAAAGAAGATAAAAAGTCTGCTAAAGTTTAGCATCCAGTAATACCAGAAGTCAAGAAGGCTGCAAATATTGAAAAAATAGCAGTAACTACTGATAAGAAACTGTCAAATGTACAAAAGACATCAGAAAAGGAAGGTAAGAAATTTGTAAATGAAAAGCCTCCTCCTTTTTATGTCTCCTTGATTATTGGAAATAAATTAGTTCATAATTGTACGGTTGATAGTGGTGCAACCAGTACGGTCATGCCTAAGAAAGTGGCAGATTTGTTGAACCTAAACTATGAGCCTCTTGAAAAGGGTGTGGTCCAACTTGAAGAAACCTCTATTAAAACTTTAGTAGTTATTAAAAAGGCAAGTTTGACCCTGCATTCCTACCCAAATTTTTCAATACCACAAGACATATATGTTATTGATTTACCAACATATTTCGCTATGTGTCTGTCTAGAGATTTCACAACCAAAATAGATGGCTATTTTTCATCAGATTGGTCACATTTGTACTTTAGAACTAGATATGGTACTAAGGTAACCATAAAATCAGAATCACTAGCCAAAAATCACATAGAGCCTTATAATCCAAGTCCTATTAATGCAAGTTGTGTGACCATGGATCAAGATGAAATACCTAATTATTCAGCGTATAATACTAAAAATGAAGCATATCCAGATATTGTTCTAGATGAATGGGCTACTAGGAATGAACAGAATGATGACATGTTTGATACTGGTTTTGGGAACTACATGATTTTAGAATTTGATTCAGTAGTGCCTAATTTGATTAAAGATCCAGAATCTGAATCTGATGTGTCTAACCAACTTTGGGATTTGTATTTTGATGGGTCAAAGAATAAGGATGGAGTTGGTGCAGGGGTTATGCTGGTATCACCTGATGGTGATAAATTTTATGCTATTTTTAAGTTTTCCTTTCCTTGTTCTAACAATGTGGCTGAATATGAGAGTTTAATTCAGGGATTAGAGTGGGCAAGATTGAGAGGTATGAAGTGTCTGAGAGCATTTGGCGATAGTGAGCTTATTGTTAAGAAGGTGAGAGGCATCAATACTATTAAAAATGATTTGCTTAAGATGTATAAATCTAGAGTTTCTGATATTCTAAATGAATTTGATGCTTTCAACTTGATTTCAATTCCTAGGAGGGAAAATCTACATGTTGATAGGTTGGCTAGTATCGGTGCTCATATTGCAATAATGGAAAATAAAGGACTGATTTTAGACCAGTCACATATTAAGATAATTGTTAGGCCATCCATTCCAGATAATGACACTTATTGGCAAGTTTTCAATACTGATGAACATATCTTAAGTTTTTTGACAGAAACAGATGGTTTTTCAGCTTCAAGAGATAACAAAAACATTCAGCAAATGGAAGATCAGATTATTCAATTGAAAACCAATAAGCTTCCAAAGGGATTAGTCAACTTGGAATCACCTTTTAATTTTGATGATCAGTTTAGGAAGGGTAAAACCAGCTTGCTGATTAAAGAAGATCATTATGAAGAAGTGGAAATTTTCAGAGACAAGCGGTTGAAGGTTGGTAAAATAAATTCTCCTGAAGAAAAAGAACTATTTATTGATCTTTTTAGAGAATATAATGATGTTTTTGCATGGGATTACTCTGATCTGAAGGGTTTTGATCCCCAATTAACCCATCATACTATAGAATTGGAGCCTAATGCTAGGCCAATTAGACAAAAGCAAAGACCTATAAACCCTAAACCCTAAGTTAGAGCCATTAATGTTAAAAGAGCTGAGAAAACTTTTAGATGGTGATATCATATTTCCTATTAAGCACACATCTTGGGTTTCTAACTTAGTTCCAGTAAGGAAGAAGAATGGAGAGATAAGACTTTGTGTAGACTTTAGAGACCTTAATAGGGCATATCTAAAAAATAGACACCCTCTTCCTTCTATGGAATAGATTTTACAATATGTTTCAGGTTCTAAGAGATTCTCACTCTTAGATGGATATTCTGGTTACAACCATATTTTAGTCAAAGAATCTGATCAATTTAAAACAACTTTTACAACTAAATGGGGTACCATGGCTTACAAAAGAATTCCATTTGGGCTATCAAATGCTGGAGCTACTTTCCAGAAAGTAATGGATATGGCTTTCAAGAATTTAATGTATAAGTTTGTTCTAGTATACCTAGATGATGTGACAATTTACAACAAGGTTGCAAATCAGCACATTGATCATTTGAGACAGATATTACAAAGATGTAGAGAATTCAGAATTTCTTTAAATCCTAAGAAATCTGTGTTTGCAGTTCATGAGGGAAAACTCTTAGGATACCAGGTGTCTAAGGAGGGAACCACAATAGATCCTGAAAGAATTCATGCAATTCTTGAGCTTTCATTGCCTAAACACAAGAAAGGATTGCAGAGTTTTATTGGGAGAATTAATTTTGTAAGGAGGTTTATCCTTGATATTGCAAACCTACTAAAACCATTGACCACAATGCTTAAAAAAGATATTCCTTTCAGTTGGACTGATGAAGGAAAAAATAATTTTAAACTGATAAAACAGGCTTTGTCTTCAGCCCCTACTCTTGTTAATCCTGATTTTACTAAAGATTTTATTATGTATGCCTATGGTGGTTTTGATACCATTTCAGCAATGCTGGTTCAAAAGAATGATGAAGAACAAGAGCAACCAATTGCTTTTTTTAGCAAAGGTATGGATGACTATGAGAAAAGGTACACTTTTATTGAAAAGCATGTACTCATTGTTATTAAAGCTTTGAAGAAATTTAAGCATTTAATTGCTAGAAATAAAGTGCACTTAATGGTTGCTCATCCTAGCATCAAAGAGTTTTTGCTAAACAAGGATGTTAATGAAAAGAGGGTTGGTTGGATAGCAAGGGTTATGGAATATGACGTACAGATTCATGTGACTAAGTTGATTAGAGGCAAGGGCCTTTATGCTCAAATGGAAGAAGAGGAAGAACAGGTTGAAGTTTCTAAAAAATCTAAAAATTTACAAGGTGATATTGTATTATTCAATGATCCTATGACTTGGTTGTCAGATATGACCAGATTCTTGCAAACTGGGCAATGCCCAAATAATCTTGATAAGACAAAAAGGAGATACTCTAGGTTACAATCTATTCCCTATGTTCTTATTGACAGTGTTCTATATAGAAAAGACTATTCTGGAATGTTTCTTAAATGTATTGATTCACTAGATCAAGGCAGAATTTTATCTGAGTTTCATGATGGATCTTGTGGAGGACATTTTAGTCCTAAAACTACAACCTGAAAAATATTAAGGGCAGGATATTATTGGCCTAATTTATTTAAGGATGCTCATGTTTGGGCCAGAAAATGTCAAAAATATGCAATTTTTGTAGGTAAACAAAGGCTGGTAGCACTGCCATTAAAACCAATTGTGGTTGATCAACCATTTGCTAAGTGGGGTATGGACTTTATTGGTCCTATCAATCCTAATTCTAGTGTAGGTCATAAATGGATTTTGACTGCTACTGATTACTTCACAAGATGGACTCAAGCAATTGCATTAAAGGAGGCTACTGGACCTGTTGTGTTAAAGTTTTATGAAGATATTACAACCAGGTTTGGAGTTCCTCAATCAATTATTTTTGACAATGCTATGGCTTTCATTGGTCTAACTATTACAAAATGGGTTGTGAAGAACGAGATTTATTTAAACACTTCTTCTAACTATTATCCTCAGGGTAATGGTCTTGCAGAATCTACAGATAAAAATCTAATTAGAATTATCAAAAAGACTCTGCATGAAAATAAGAGAGATTGGCATTCTAAATTAAAGGTAGCCTTATGGTTGGATAGGATTACACCTAAACAGGTAATTGGGAATTCCCCTTATGTCCTAGTTTATGGTAAAGAGGTTAGATTGCCAGTTTCCACTGAATTTCCAGCCATACAGCTGGCTGATTAGATGTTATTATTTGAAGAGAAAGATCCCCTGAAATTAAGGTATGCTGATTTACTATAGCTTGAAGAAGAAAGGAGAAAAGCATTGGACACAATGGAACTTAAGCAAGCACAAACTAAAAGATCTTTTGATAGGAAAGCTAAGTTTAGAGAATTTAAGGAAGGAGATTTAGTACTCAAGTGGGATGTCCTAAAGAGCAGGCCAGGGCAGCATGATAAATTCGATAATTTTTGGTCAGGCCCTTTTGTTATAACAGCTTGTAAGGACAACAATGCTTTTCAGTTGTCCATAATTGAAGGGGAAGAATTGCAGATTCCAGTTAATGGGATACACCTCAAGCTTTGCTTTAAGGGTTAGGTTAGTTTTAGTTTTTTTTTTTCAAATTCAATAAGTGTTGTCCAAGCACTAGGTCCTTAGGTTGCATTGAGTCTAGTTTAGGTGCATTTTCATTTCAATAAAGGTTGCATTCATGGTTCAGTTTTCCTAAATTCTGTTGCCTTATGATAAGCCTATAGGTCATGTCTAGCAGCCAGACATCTAGCAGAAGTCACCAAAATTATTACTCAAAAATACAACATACAATACAATAAGCATAAGTAGGAAAAGGTTGCATTTGTTTGTCTAATTAACACTACCTTGCAGGTTTTGTTAGTTTACATGTCCTTATTGCATTCATTATAGATGTCATTATTGTACTCTAAGTATTGATTATTATTCCAAAAATTCCAAAATTCATAATTAATCATTACATTGTGCTTTCAAACTGAATGTGATATACAAATGTCCTTTCTTGTTTCATGTTTCATCAATAAGTAGAGTACATTGCAGAATTGAAAGAAAGATTGAAGTATGGAATAGGGGTCCCATGCATTGCCTTTTGTATTGGTTTGTGTCAACTATTTTTTTGATAGGTTTCTACATTTAGGTCTTCAAAGTCTGAGTCTCCATCTGCATCTAGGTCTTTAGGGTTTCATATCTGCATAAGAAAGGAAAATATGGTTAGATCCTGTTGGATCTAAGCAATACATGAGAAATGAATAACATACTGTAGCAATCAAGTTTTCAATACTACATATCAATCTACAAAATTAAAATAAATAAGGAAATGTACACTGACACTCACTGCAAGGTAGTGTTAAAGGGACTTGTTTCTGACATGAAACCTTTTACTACTAATGATCATTATGGTGTATGTTGTCCTTTTTTATTAACCAGGTGTTTGAAATAAAGGGACTTAGCATGTTTCAAACTGAGAAACCTTTTTCAGATAATGTATTTCATAATGATGTTATTTGAGAGCTTAACAGATTATCTTGCAGATAACAGCTGACTGGTTTTCACATTCAGTCATTGTTAAAGATGCAGATCAAGTTGGTTTTCCATGATAAGAGTGCTACAGGAAGTGCCAATGATTGCCAACTTTCCAGTTCAAGATACAAATGGTGCTGCATAAATACTGGTACAAATATGTCCTTACTATTTCAAAAGTACATTTTCAAGCCATAAACATATTTGTTGTTGAATACAAAAGAGTGCTTCAAGATTGAGCCATAAAATGATAAAATGTTTACAGTTTGTTTCTATTGAGTGTCACGAACCCGTGTTCGAACCTCATTAGTTAACATTATGGTGTTTTTTAATGTCACAAGCCCATGCTCGAACTTCATTAACATTGAACAAACATTTTCATCTTGTTGTACTTATCATATTAAGTGCAGATTCAACATCAATGAGAATTGTATATAGTGGACAAAGCTACAGGATGCAAGCTGAACAGAAAGTATAAAATATGTATAAACTGGAACAGAGTATGTACAGCTAATAGTGGAATGTCATAAAGGAGAAAGCTACTTATCTACTATGGAAATAATAATAGTTATATGTTGAGCATCTCTCAATCATAATCACCTTCTAAGGTTTGTGAAGGTTATGAGTGAAAGATGTGATAGTTTTATTTATAACTGATTATATCTTTAACATTTTTCACTCATAACCTTGCAACTTTAGTAAGTCATCAGAGGTGTTTCATGGTTTCCTAGAGTAACTGTCCATCATTGCCGAGCTCATAATATATGGTTTGCAAAGGAATGAGTTCACCAGTTCATCAAATTTATAGCTGTTGAGTACACAGGTTCTTTTCATGTCAGCATGAATGAAACAATTTGGATGTTATATGATATAATCACAGTTATGTACAAACTATGGAAAATCTTTTAAATCAAGTTCTAGTAGCTATCTGTTATGCAAAGTGATTTTTTAGAAGCTAATCGGAAAAGAGTAGTTCTCTAATATTTCCAAATTTCCAGTCAAAATTTGGGTTCCATTTTTATGTTGTCACGGTCATATGTTGAAAAAGAGACCAAATTTAACACCACTATGCACAATGAATTCAAATGTCCACACAAGTGTGGAATGTCTGAACTTAATATGCAAAGAGCTTCATGTTATAGCAAAGAATTTTAAATATCTACCAGTCAAAGAGCTCAAGCAAGGTCGAAACAAGAAAATGTTTAAAATAATATTTTTTTGATATATCAGTGTGTTTCATTCTCAGATAAACTGAGTTCTTCTCATTCAGTGAAGTCGAGCTTCAGTTTAGCTTACAAAGAAAAAGAGTAACAATCAAACTTCACTTAATACCCACAAGCTGCATACTGGACTCCCAGTTATCAAAAGGTATGAAGGGTTATTTTCTTTGATAAATTTAAGAACCCCGTAATTGTATCAGTCACGGCTTTATGTTCAAAATGAAGAGAATCTACAGTTGAAACCTGTGACTGTTACTAGTTCACAATATGAAGCTCACGGTTTTATGCCAATCGCAAGTGTATGCACCCTAAAATGGTCGCCTAGACCTTGGGCCCCATTCAGCAATTTGTCAAATCCCTGAATCAATATTTTCAAATATCAACAATATCAATTATATCAATTTCTTTGATCAAATGATAATCAATTCAATATTTCCTAAGGTTTGAGCCTTATTTAATTTAAAAAAGAAAAAAAATAAAAATCTTATTTAATTAAGAGAACATGGTCCCTTTTAATTAATTAAAAATTTCTTTTAATTAAATAATAAAATCACTTTATCCTAAGCCTTTATTTAATTAAAAGGAATTTCCTCCAATTTTATTTAAATAAAAAATCTCCACTTTTCTTCTTATCCTATGTTGCACAAATAAAGCATTATTCTTATTTTATAAAAATAAAAGAAAAATATTTTTTGTCTCACATGGACATAAAGTAAATGCTCAACATAAAGTAAATGCTTTTAATTTTCTTATTGGAGGATATTTGTGCACAAGGATCAAGCTTCTTTTTTCTCCACCGTTGATTAAGTCTTTTGCCTCTTAATCGCAATGGTCCATTCCTTTTCACTTCCTATAAAAGAAGAGCTCTCTTCTTCATTTTGCATACACTTGAATTTTATGCTATTGTTATGCTACAGGTTTTCTAAGTCATCTTGAGGCTTTTGGAAACATTCTTGCATCAAGTTTTGAAGATTTGGAGCATCATTGACATTCATCTTGCATCTACATCACATCCTAGCTTGCATCATAGTTGAATAATCATGGTATCATTTCCTTTCATGTTTTAGATTAATCTCACATAGTTTAATTAGAGGGTTTGTACCTCTTTCATTTCCATTTTCATAACCTAATTTGCATACTTGCATGCTCATCTTAGATTAATTTTGCATTGCATTGCATTCATTTGGATTTCATTGGAGATATTGGCATTGTTGCCCTTGTTTTCATTGTGGTCACATTTTCACCATACATTTTTGGCACCCACCGTGGGGCAACCCACCTCTTGCATGCTGGTTTTGATTATTTTTGGAGCTAGCCCTTGTGTAGATTTGTTTGGAGATGAAAAACCCTAGATTTGAAAGATATGATCATATCTCCCAAACGACCTGGTGTTCTGGCCTGAAATTTTTTTTGCAAGTTGGTGACATATAAGAGAAGCTCCAAAAAAAATTCAAAATTTTCAGAGGTGATTTGTATTTTTTATGATTTTTTTTTAATTTTTCATAAAAAATTGATTTTTGGCACAAATCAACATATTTTTTGAAAATTTTTACATTTATGAAAATGTCTTGAAATTATACAGGGGGTCCATTCACTGTGTTTTTAATTTAGAAATCATATCATAGCTCATTTGGTCAATTTATAAAAACTGGTCTGTTTTGGTAAAATAGGTCTCTAGGCCACAAATGAAGAGATTTTTTTGAAATTTTTACATTTTTTGAAAGCTCTCTATTTTTTGATAGAGGTCTCTTTTCTACATTTTGGGTTTAGGGTCTGAATTCATGTGGTAAAAATCAAATCTTGTTGACTAGGTCAAATGCAAAAAAAAATAAAAAAAATTGTGATGGGTATGCACTTATTTTTTGTTATTCAATGCATGATATGAGTTATCATTTGGATTATTTTCTGGTTATCATTGCTCCTAACAATTGATTTTTAGATCTAACCCTAGCGTTTGCATAAATTGGATATACATTGCATATCTTGTTTGCTTGTTTTCTTGTCTTGTTCATTTGAAGGTGCTCTTGCTTTCATGGAAAATGCTTAAAACAAAGTGTTGGACTTGAGGTACTTTGTTCCATCTCTACAACATTTAGATTTTGGGATTAAAATTGAACCTCTCATGTGTTTGGCTTGAGTGTTTTACATGCTTTCATAGAACACATTTCAATTGATGCTCTTAATGGGAAATGAATGAACATAGATTTGCTTTCATACAAGTTTGTGTAAGTGAATGCTTGTGTTTAAACCTTAAATAATTCTTGGTTCCAATATCAAATATCTCATTGAGTGATTGAGGGCATGGATTCATTCTTTGTTTACATAGGGAGTTAAATGCACCACTTTGTGGACTCACTTTATGTTTGCTTGGAAAGTTAAATATTTCATTGATTCAACCCTTTGTCATTTGTGAGTAGTATTGATAAGCAACTTTAGATTACTTGTGATTGATCTAGATTGCTATCTTGGGTTATTGGACTCACTAATCCGTCGGCCCCTCATTTCCACCTTGTGGTTGCAAGATTAGTGCCATATTAAAGGGGAGGGGTCTACAGGAAAGAAGCGTTAATTGCTCCAATAGGCAACCTTTTTGTGCTTTTTGGAACTCACTTATTTTCTAAGGTGTGGACTCACTTTGAGTTGGTGTGAAGAGTTAAATGTTCCACTTTTGGACTCACTTTGAGTTGGTGTGAAGAGTTAAATGTTCCACTTTTGGACTCACTTTGAGTTGGTGTGAAGGGTTAAGTGTTCCACTTTTTGGACTCGCTTCACATTATCTTAAAGGGTTAAATGTTCCACTTTTGGACTCGCTTCACATTCTCTTGGAGGTTTAAATGTTCCACTTTTGGACTCACTTCACATTATCTTAAAGGGTTAAATGTTCCACTTTTGGGCTCACTTCGCATTCACTTGAAGGGTTAAGTGTCCCACTTTTAGACTCACTTCGCATTTACTTAAAGAGTTAAGTGTTCCACCTTTAGTGCTGTAAATAATTTTGATAGTGAATTACTTAATTTTATTTTTAGAAGGCCTTCTTGGGGACACACCACCTCAAGGGATGACCTTAACTCTTGTGTTTTGGCAGAGTATAAATAGCGGGAGGTGAATCGAAAGACACCTCTCTTGGGAATTGAGTTTGATATCACTCTTGGCTAAGCCTCAAAGAACTTTATACCTTTGAGAAGTGAAGGAGGAGATTTGGGTTACCGTCTCCCCTCGGCTGTGTGATTTTGGATTCTTCTCATCTATGGATTTGGGCCTCACGTACCTTGCATATATCAAGGACTCCTTTTAAGAAAGCCACGTATATCCTTGTAGATAGCTTGTTGTGTTCTACATGCCTGCTAAAACATTTTCAAGAACATACACAAGTAGAATTTTTAAGGAGTAGAATACTAAGTCACTATCTCTATTCATGCGCAAGGTTGCTTTGTCCCTTACCCATTGTTTGAAAATAATTATTTGCTTGAACTCCCTAGTTGTTCTATGTGCTTGATCATCATTGCAAAATCTTTTGAAAAATCTAATTGGAATACTGAAACTGAGTTCTGTCCTGCTATAGTGAGTTCTCCTTAGAAACTTGATCTTCCTTGGTCAGTCCAGATCTCAGATTCTAGGTGCTGTCATGTTGCTCAACAACTCAATGAACATTATGGTATCAATTGCATAAGATGACTCTTAGTCTTCTTCTTCCTTCTCCATTTCCCATGTTTTTCTGAAGTCTTCTATTCCCATGGGAAATTCTTCTTCTTCTTCTTGATTCTTTTCCTCTTAGTCTACCTTCTTCTATTCATCTCTTCTATTCATTTCTTCCATGCTTGATTCCTCCTCTTCTAGAACCATGAATTCCAACTACCTTGCCATGGAACCTCTCTTGAGAATGCATGATCTTGAACTTGTTTCTCAATTTGAAGAATTTTGTTCCTCCAAAGGTTCTTCTAAATATGGCATGGGTGATAAAATTATAGCAAAAATAAAAGAAAAGTCGATTAAATCAGATGCTTTTGCTAGAATCATACTCATGATCTCATCCAAATATTCTTCATCTTCTAAATCTTGTCATCATTCTTCATCTTCTAAATCTTATCACGATTCTTCTAAACACTATTCATCTTCTTCATCTTTCAAATCTTACCATGACTCTTCTAAACATTATTCAAATTCCTCATTATCCAAGTCCTCTTCCTACACTAAGTCTTCAATTTCCCCTTCTTCACAATCTCATTCTTTTTCTACTTTTTCCAAGAGTCTTAGTTCTCTTCAAAAGACATACCATAAAGAGCAACATGATAGTCCTTATGATGTCTCTTCCACAAAGAGTGACACAACCACCTATGATGACTATGATGACTATGATGATGGACAATGGAGTGATGCCCATGAAACTTCTATTCCTAAGCATCATCCTCATGGTACACTTGTGATTTCTAAGAGGGAGTCATATTGGGTAGACTATGATGGTGATCCATATGACTCTAAATTTGAAGAATTCTTTGATGACTTTTGCGAACAATACAATATTCCTACTGAGGAAGAGAAAATCTACTGTGCTAATTTCAATTGTCAAAAAAATCTCTCCTCTAAAAGTTCTCATCCTGAACATAAAGGTTGTGCTCTCAAGCAAGATCATATTAATGTTGAACCTTTGTCTTGTGATGGTTCCCTTCCATCCTCTACTTCCTCCAATACCCACACACTTCTTAAAGCTTTCGATTCTTCCAAATCTTTCATAAATTCTTCATCCAACAAAGATCCTAAGGCTTTCCATGCGGTTCCCTATAGTTATTCTCAAGAGCCACCTCTTAAAGATACTCAAGCTAACCTTCACTTGGCTGAAAATACTTTCAATAATGCTAAACCTAAAGAGCCTAAGCCTTTATGCACTATAATGCCTACTTCAGCTGGTCCTTCACCATCTTTTCCAAAGTCTTCCATACAATTCCAACATATTTTCTTATCCTTAAAAGTGGCTCCATGTCAAGAGGACTCTAAAAATGAAAAAGAAAAGAACATAAAAAGGGATCAAGATCAAGAACCCTCCATGTCATCCAATTCTTTTCATGACATCTCTCCTCCATTTCATGGTTCTTTTGATCCTCTACACTCTTCCACATTCATTCCACCATCTCCTAAGCAAGATCAAGCTACTACTTACACCGTTGAGCTTATTGATAAACAAAATAACCTTACTACACTTGCGCTTTCCAAAGATGATACTTCTATTAAGGTTATTAAAAATGGTGTCATTACCTCCAATGTTAAGCCTATTGAAAATCCAAAGCAAAATGATACGCTTACGCTATCCAAAGATTCTTTTCAAGATCAAAGTCTTCCATCTTCTTGTTCTACCACTCCATGTTCACTTCCGCTTTCCACTCTTCCTAAGTCTTCGCAAGCTTTGCATGATCCTGTCAAAGAAGGTGCTCCTATTCAAGATGTGCATGATCCTGTTGAAAATTCTAATGCTCACTCTAAAGATGCTAATGTCCTTGGTTGTCATATAGATGCTGATGAACTTATTGATTATCCTTTTGCATCTTCCACTTTTATCCTTGGATTTCCTCCACCAATACCAAAGGCTTCATGTCTTCCTTCCATTTTGGGCCCTTATGTCCCTTCACTTTCCCCTCCTAATTCTCCTAATTCATCATCCATCTTGGGTCCTTACGTCCCTCCATCTCCTATCTTTCCTCAAGATCAACATAGATACATACCCTTGAATCATTTTCATCCACTCACCCATTTAAACCAGTCATATTTTCCTCCTTCCACAAGTCCCAAGTCTTTTAGAAGTAACTTGAATGTTCAATACAAGAAAAATAAGCAATACAAGAATCCATCAAAAAAAGATCACTATGTCTACTCTAATCGACATGGAGGCATAAAGTCAAAAGAGATATCTAAGAAGAAAACTACAAGACAAGTATGGGTTCCAAAATCCATCATTCAAGATATTCTCTCTAAATCATCAAAAAGAAATGAAAATCCTACGGCTATATGGATTCCAAAGTCTCTCTTGAATGAGTCTAATATTGAACAAAAAGTGAAGTTGACATTCAAGCTTCCAAAGGCTTCCATTTCATCTTCTTATAAAAATATTCTTCCATTCCATGCACCTGAATCACAACCTCTGCTAAACATTCACCATATTCCTTCTTGTATTCCTTCCTTCACATTTCCTCTATCCTCTTACCACCCTTCAAAGTGTGTGTTGATGTTGATCTTGTCTTCCTTCCCATCTACCTTTTCACAATCCTTCCATTCATTATCCTTCTACCTTCTATCCTTTTTCCTCATTTTCCTATTCCTCCTATCTTCCAACTTCACTCGCTTTACATAAAACCTTATCCTCCATTTTTCTCTTCCATCTTCCTTTCCCTATCAACATCTTTGAGCATATCATTTTGAATCCTTGACATATCATGGTTTATCCTTTCAAGGAGCATTATCTAAAAAGCTTGCCTTCTTCCAAAAATAAAATTCAAAAAATAGAAAAATTTAAAAAGAAAACAAAAAATAATGAAAAAAAATTAAAAATGTGCCTTGGTGAAAACTTGAAAACAGGTGCCTTGGTAGCAAAAGTAAAGAGAAATAAATTTGTCCTATGGTGAAAACCACTCCCTTGTGGCACCTTAGATAAGTATCGTGATGAAAACCTGGTAATCAGGCATCGTGCGTAGTTCTTCTACATGTTTCATCCATTCCATCTTTGATCTTGACAATGTTGAACTATACATGAACATTTGGCTATCTTATGAGCTATTTTATGATGATCTTGCTTTCATTCCTTTCATGTTTAGCTTTCATTTTCCTCCATTCATTCTAGCCTTTCGCTATCCTTTTCCCCTTTGGTCTTGATCTAATAAAAAGAGAAAAATATGATGCTATGAAGCCTCTTGACATGTCTACTCCTTTGGACTGCATCCTTTCCTTCTTTTGCATTACACTTTTGTGACTTATCCTATGCTGACCTTTCATTACTTGTCCAAATGTGCTTGCATGATAATTTTTCCCTAGCTTGGGTACTCTTGAGGAGTTTGACCTTGAGGATTTCTTCCCTCCATTTGCCTTCATTCTCCTTTCATCCATCTCATTCACCAGCTTCCTCATCCATCTTGTCCCTCACCTTGCCACATTTTGGAACTGCACGATGTGATCTTGCTTGGAAGTTTGATGCCTGTTCTGTCTGGGGGCATCCTTTGTACATATCTTATATGATCCTGAAAAAATACCCAAAAAATTGATATATGATGCTACAAAAATTCTAAAAAGCATAAAAAGTCCTGAAAAAAATACAAAAAAATTCAAAAATTTAAAAAAAATATATAGAAAAAGTGCCTTGGTGAAAATTTGGTAACAGGCGCCTTGGTAGCAAAAATACAAAAAAAAAGAAAAAAGAAAAAATTGCAATAAATCCAAGTGGTGAAAACCTCGAAACAGGCGCTACTTGAGGCCTTTGCACCCCTATTTGTTAGCATGCATCCTCGACACTTAGCCACTTTCCATCATGCCTTGACCTTATTTGACTTGGTCTAGAATTGGTCTTTATCTTTGTCTAGGGGGCATAACTGTTCACATTGGTCCTTTAGGTGCATTGGTCTCTTGGGGCATTTCACAACAGGTGTTTTTCAACACCACCCCAAACAGTGTTTTTCAACACTACCCTTGTGTCGAGTGTTTCTTAACACTTATCAGATGTCTTTCCCAATAGTCTAAGTATGATGCGATATTTCTCATTAGCAGATGTGATAACCAGAGTCTGACTCTATGACCAACACACATGCACTTAAACAATCAACTCGCTGAGATATGTTGACTTTATTTTTCTTTGTGTGTTGTCTATGAGGATTTCTTTGATGAGTGGTCTCTCCCTGAGAAGTTTTCGATGATGCATAGCTAGAAGATTGAGGGTATGAGAACATGTTTTCTTTCTTTATCTGCTTAGGGGTATATTTTGTTGATCCTAACTGTCATGAGCATTTATGTTGGTCTTACTTGACACTAGGGATTGACAAGATATTATCCTTGACTGTTTTGCGAGTGCATGCTTCTAGTTATCCTGACTTTCATGTGTCTTGATACAAGCATAATATCACCATATCAAACTTAGGTAATCTCACTGCATTAGTCATCTTGACCTTCATGTCTTTGATGCCTAGGTGGGATTTCCACATTTCTATCTGATAAAGATCATATTCATATCCACATAGTTATGCTAGTGTGCATTGTATGATCTTATGATGCTGTCAATAATGCTTGATGATGATAATTAGATGTCTATAGGCGTTGTGACCTTGCAAGTCAACCACTTTCATAGTAGCTTGCATTCTTAGGTTCATCATAGTTTAGTTTTTGCATCTTGCATATGGAGAGAGATCTTCTTTTTATCATCTATGGACTAGTTGGTCAACTGTGCTCATTTTCTAATTCTTCTTGATCATATCTTTCATTTTTGGTCTTTCATGTCACATCATTTTCTATCCATTTCCGGACTTGAAATCAAAATTCGAGTCGCGTTTCCAAGTTTTCTCATTTTTGTACGCAGTTGACTGACCTTTTGAGGCATAATTCTTTGATCTTTGATGGAATTTCTTTCTTTTCATGTCTTCCAAACTTCTAGTCTTTCATTCACCCCTTTCGCTTCATTTCTCTAAGGTTTGACTTAATCTTTATCCTATATCTTTTTCAGTCAAACCTTGTCAACCTGGGGCATATCTTCACTGTTTGATGGTTATCCTATCATGCTCCATCCTTTGATTATGATTTATTGTGACTTGATCAAGTTTATCAATTTTTTGTTCTCCTTTATCTGATTTCGATTTTGATTCTGAGGGGGTAGTACCTATCATCTTTAATCTTTGATTCAACTTTATCATTCAGCTTAGCTTGAGATTCTTATTTTTAGACTTGATTATCACCTAGCAGCGATGGTGGTGATTTTGTCTTTCAATTTTTATCTCCTATTTTTCAAACTTGATTATTGCCTAGCAGCGACGGTGATAGTTTTGTCTAAGGCTTGATTTGCACCTAGCAGCGATGGTGTTGGTCTTGTCTTTCAGCTTTTGCTTATGCTTGTCCTGATGTGTTCCCAAAATGAACACACATCTGGGTTGTTTTGTGATCCCAAATCGACCTCACGTTTCAATTCTTCTTTGACTGCATGTGTTCCCAGATCGATCACACATTAGTCAAATAGGGGCAATTGTATGCACCCTAAAATGGTCGCCTAGACCTTGGGCCCCATTCAACAATTTGTCAAATCCCTGAATCAATATTTTCAAATATCAACAATATCAATTATATCAATTTCTTTGATCAAATGATAATCAATTCAATATTTCCTAAAGTTTGAGCCTTATTTAATTTAAAAAAGAAAAAAAATAAAAATCTTATTTAATTAAGAGAACATGCTCCCTTTTAATTAATTTAAAAAAAAATTTAATTAAATAATAAAATCACTTTATCCTAAGCCTTTATTTAATTAAAAGGAATTTCCTCCCCTTTTATTTAAATAAAAAATCTCCACTTTTCTTCTTATCCTATGTTGCACAAATAAAGCATTATTCTTATTTTATAAAAATAAAAGAAAAATATTTTTTGTCTCACATGGACATAAAGTAAATGCTTCTAATTTTCTTATTGGAGGATATTTGTGCACAAGGATCAAGCTTCTTTTTTCTCCACCATTGATTAAGTCTTTTGCCTCTTAATCGCAATGGTCCATTCCTTTTCACTTCCTATAAAAGAAGAGCTCTCTTCTTCATTTTGCATACACTTGAATTTTATGTTATTGTTATGCTACAGGTTTTCTAAGTCATCTTGAAGCTTTTGGAGACATTCTTGCATCAAGTTTTGAAGATTTGGAGCATTATTGACATTCATCTTGCATCTACATCACATCCTAGCTTGCATCATAGTTGAATAATCATGGTATCATTTCCTTTCATGTTTTAGATTAATCTCACATAGTTTAATTAGAGGGTTTGTAACTCTTTCATTTCTATTTTCATAACCTAATTTGCATACTTGCATGCTCATC
Source organism: Chamaecyparis obtusa (assembly GCA_027943335.1). Lineage (NCBI taxonomy): Eukaryota > Viridiplantae > Streptophyta > Pinopsida > Cupressales > Cupressaceae > Chamaecyparis > Chamaecyparis obtusa. The sequence goes on from BSBK01003396.1 coordinate 1,565,330, forward strand.
TTAGATTAATTTTGCATTGCATTGCATTCATTTGGATTTCATTGGAGATATTAGCATTGTTGCCCTTGTTTTCATTGTGAATCTCTCATTGTGTGGTTGACTAGCAAGGTCATGAGTTTATAGCTCTAGCTGAGAGCAATTTTATAAATCTTGCAACTCCATGCATAGAGAGCTATGGATCGATTTATGAGGGCTCATTATTGAGTTTTCTTGCATGTAAGGATTCATAGAAGTGTGGTCACATTTTCACCATACAGCAAGTGGTCGTACATCATAAAGATGTATTCACAGTTGTAAATGAAAGTGTTTTGAATAGTTTTAGGTTCATAAGGTTCGAACCCATATATGGTTTGCAAAGGAATGAACTAATAGTAGAGCCCGGGTGTGAAATGTGTGGAGCTCATGGAAACAAAGGACAGTTCAATAAGTATAAACAATGGATCAAAGACATGATGCCACAAATAAGTCACGGTTCAAGAAATACAAGTGCAAACAAATCAAAAAGCTCCCAGGAAGGCATGCCCGAGTTTTACAAGATAAAGTAAGATACATATCAGTCACGACTGTGACTTATTCATGGCTTCATGTTATTAAACAACAGTCATCTCTCAGAAAGCAACAGTGAAGATATATATATATGTATATAACAGGAAAAGAGGCTGTAACTTATGCTGAAGAAAAGTTACAATTTCATGATATTCATGCCAGAAAATGAGCTTCATAAGATAAATAGAGAGTTTTAAAATAAACTTACAGTTCGGTGAACTTGAGTTTGTATTCAATGTCGAGTTCCTTGTTTGAGATACACATCAATAAAAATAGCAGTGATCTTTAGTATAATAGAAGACTCAAGTTTAGTAGTGGAGTTCTTTTACAGTCAAGCTAAGCTTCATCAACAGTTTTCGGAGTCTTTCCTGCATGATAGGGTTTCATTTCCCTTAAACTTCTTTGTGAAGAATGAAGTAAACACAAGTGCCGAGATCAAAATGAGTATAACTATTTGGAGTCCACCAAGCAATTCAATGCCTTCAATGCATGTCTGATTCTTGCAGAGCCTTGAAAACTACTCATAGTGCCAGCTTGCATACTTATCTCCTTGATTTTTGCATTGCATTGCAAGTGGATGAAAAGTCATGTCGACTTTCCCCACATTGCATATAGTTTACACTTAGAGTCTTTTATCTAAGTTAGGAGATGAGGTTAGGTTATTTAATATTAGATTTTTATCTAATGTTATTTTTTCCATAATTTTGGCAATTATTCTTTGTAAAAGGATTTAATTCCTTGTTATAAGCCAAAATTTAGGGGGGCATTTGGAGGAAGTTTTTAAAAGGCTTAGTTATTGGCATGTTTTTTGGCACATTTTTGGGCTAAGATTGAGCATTTTGAAAGACTTAGATTTTCGGATTTGAGGCATAGGCAGGATATAAAATTGATTTTTGAGGATCAATTAGGGGTTGCAAATTTTGGAGAGAGGGCATATAGTGAACATATTGTTCCTAAGTGCTTTGAAGACCCTTTTGTAATCATTTTTGTCAGATTTTGGAGGGAATGAATCAGAGATTTTGGCTCATATTTGTGAAATTGTTTTGATATTGGATCTTGTTTCATCTTTTCTAACAAGTGTTAAATCATTTATTATCTAAAGGAAGTGAGTAGATTTATGTTCCTTCTCAAGATAATCAATTGCTCCTAGACCTTGTATGAGAAATGTATGTTTGTTGATTATCCAAGCTATTTGTGGTAGAACCCTGAGAGCATGTTTTGTCAACCTATATGTTGAACAGAGATTTCGAGTATTGAGATCTTCATTTTTGAGTTAGGATTGGTGTTTCATCATTTCTGCAAAGTCTAAAATATTTATTGGTGTATCACCCTAATCTTTTAGTTATAGTATTCTTTTCCCTTTTCCCAACAAATTGCAGATCAGGTTAAGTGATATTCCATATTTTATAGGAACTGGCCTAGAATCCAGAGATTCATCTTCATCCATAGTCTACCCACAGCTAGGAGAGGTTTCCATTGTCAGGATGAAATTATTATTTTGCCTCAATGCTTGATTTAGGGTAACAATTCTAAGCCTAAACAGTAACCCAACTAATCCATTCACAAAATTGTGCATTGAATGCTGACTAGAATTAAACCCAAGAGTTAATTGAATTTGGGAAAAAAATCTAGAAACCAATTTCTAGCTTCATCATCTTAGGACTGCACAAACAATCTCATTATGACATCTTCATGGAAAATCTCACAATCCTCTATCAACTCATTGAATTTCATCAAATGACTTTCAACTAACTCTTCTTTCCTACAACTGAACCTTGGGACGTGCTTTCTAATTTCAGCTAGTATGTGATTTGAGTAACCAGGGATACCTCTAAAATCTATGGCCGCATATCTCTCAATTTTGAAATCTTAGATCACGTGGGATTTTCTGTTGAGGAAAAGACCAGTGAAAGGCATAGTTGACGAATGTTGAGGAGATTCTTTTATCATGATTTATTACACAAATTATGAAGGATCCTCCATTAAGGGAATGTTTGTGACATGCATTTGATGTTTCCTTTCCTGACTGAAACACAACTAGGTGTTGGATCAACAAGAGATCACCATGGAAATTGCAATGACAAAGAGCGAGAAGATCTTTCAAAGTTTGATTGGAGTGATCTGTGCATCTGTCTCTCAATTGTACAACTATCATGCACTATGCATGAAGTGTATTTATTCGTCAGTTAGTGAAGATAATTGGTTGTCTTCATTCTGCCAAGAAGAAAGAGTGAAACTGCATGTTGATCAAAGCTACTACAAAAGAAAGGGAAAAGAAGAAGAGAAGAAGAAAAAGAGGAGAGTGTGCAAGGAAGCACATTAACCTAAGGAGAGCATACTAGTGGTGCTCGATGATGACTCTCAGTGAATGAAATAATGATTTTATCAGGCTCTACAAAGCCATTTCAAAGGATCAACTCTTCTATTGCTCTCTAACAATTGCAATAGCCAAATCTCAATATCTGGGTGGACATTAACATGTCATTTGTATTAAATATCTTAACCGGGTGACATCTAGTTGATGTTTTAAAGTCCTCTAACATGGCAGGGTTTAACAAGCCTTTTTCAAAAGCCTTTAACCGGGTCACACCTAATAGTATGTTTGTAATTCCTTAATAGGGAAGGGTTTTTATAGGGTGCACTTCAGAAGAGTGCAAAATTTGTGAGTTCCTACTCACACTGTGGTTTTTTCCCATTTTGGGTTTCCATGTGGGGTGGTCCCACAAAAGTGTGTCCCACTTTTTTAGACATGCTGATTTTTGTTGAAATGACACATTTTTAATAAAATATGATGATTTAATCCTTGAGAGGTTCCATTTGAAATAATTAATTAAAAATGGTTAGCTCAAAGTCTCTTAAATTAGAAAAACATTGATATAACATCTATAGTCCTCATTCATACCTACAATGGAGTCTCCTTCGCACCTATTAACATGCTGACAAAAAATCACTTCAACTTGAAGTTTTGGCACATCAAATGAATCTATTTTAAAAACCTATCTATGTAGGATGATGCTATTTGGAACAAGCTTTCTAATGAATATAATTTTAATACATATTAAGTTCATTATCACTTTTAAATATTACTTTAACTAAATATAGGTTGTTTGGTCATTCAACAACCTGGTGCTTCAAGACTTTGGGAAAAATAGTAAATTACAAAAAAAAATTATAAAAAATATGTAGGAAAAGATTATTTGTGTTACCTTTCTATTAAAAAAAGAAAAAATTAATTTCGATATACACAGATCAAGTTAGAGTGATCCAAGTGACCTTATGTCTAAATTAAAGTTACTGTCACTTTACAACTTAATAAACTATGAAATATTGACCCAAAATGAATGAAACCAATTGCATCCTTTAGATATTGAAGTTACAAATATAATCTCAAAATAATTACATCGTTATCATATTTTGAAAAAAAGTTATGTTGATCCAAGTGACAGTAACTCCTTAAAAACACAGTTTTTCACACAAACCACTTTTCGAAGGAGAAGAAAAAATGAATTTTAATGAATTTTAATTTTTTTTAGAAAAATATATTTATAAACTAGAAAGAAAATTCTAAAAGACTCTAGTTTACATCATCTTCAAATTCCTAATATTTTTGCAGCAACATGTGTTTGAAAGTGAAGTTTTTTCTCAGAATGTTGATCTTTGTGTCAAAGTTGGCCAAAAAGTGGGACACAACTTTGTGGGACCACCTTGTGATATATCTGGTGTTCTATGTTGTGATTTTGAGTTGATTATTTCTTTTATAAGATATTTTTTGCATGCAGTAATAGTTAGTAGATCTAAGAGTGTCTTCAAGTTTTATTAGGTGTTGATTCACCCCTCCCCTCTCAACACCGATTGGGACTATCACCTAATGGGAGTTTTAAGAAAATACTTTAGGAGTGTGTTCAGTGCCTATAATTTAGCCCAAGAATCCATCTACAAGCCCCTATGGTCAATTTTGACAAGTTTTTGATATACCAAGTTTAAGGGGGTTTGCATAAATTTGTATAGTTCACTTTTCTAGAAAATCTGAATAACCTAGTTAGGAGGCATGCATCTATTTCCCTCTTGATTTTCATGACCAAAGGGTCATTTCCCCATAGTGAAATCATGAAAAATAATCCTCATTTCCATTTTCAAGCCCTAGTAAATTCATTTGCTGAGTTTTCCAAGCCAAGTCCAGAAGCAATTTATTCAGGTTTCTAGTGATGACAAAATTGTGTTTTCAAAACAGTCATTTTCAAGGGTGCATAACTTGTGACCAATTGATGTCCATATAAAGCTAGTTTTTTATCCATACTCACCACATTTTAATGTCCCTATATGAAAAATATCAAGCTCCCAAAACCCTTGTATGATATTTTTAAAGAATCAATATGAAATGCAATTTATTGTTTGTTGACAGGTTAGAGTGCAAACAAAATGAAAAGGGAAACTTTGGAGATTAAATTCTCTCACCTCATGTAGTATTATGAAAATCCATTTTATAGGGTGATTCTATGTATATCATTCATCATATTTGCTAGATGTCAATGTTTCATGACAATGTTTGATCAGTTTTTAAAGGCAGACCCAAGAAATATAAAAAATAAAATAATGTGCAAAGGTTTTAATTTTAATGATCCACAAATATGTGTTCAATCGCGTCGTCGCCAGGGAAATGTGAAATGTTAGTATAGGCCTACGAGCTTGGGACCAAAGGTGGTAAGTTATTAAGATTTTTTTTTCAACCGATGGACTATGCTTTCGGACCATCGCAGGCAGTCCCAGTAAACCCTAAGTTGGGTTGCGAGGGTGCGACTATAGGCCTGCACACTTCAAGCGGCTACAATTGGCAGCTACAAAGCCAAATTCTGCAACCTTTTCTACCATATCCGCTACTATGTATCTAGTGAGGGACAATCTGGAATAGAATTGCCCCTGAAAATTTTGTGACATGAGCACTCACAACATAATGAATTACCAGACAGTTTGCAATAAGAAATGGGTCTCATGGTAGCCATGACGACAAGATATGCCAGGGTAAATTTGGTGAAAATGTTTTGAAGTGAAATCCTCATGCAACTACAGCCTGTAAGTATAAAATATTATTCTATGATATTTTGCTACTGCTCCATTTGTCTACAAGTACAAAGCCCAGAACTTGATCAAAATGAAAGTAGGAAACAAGGCACAACTCTATTTAATAGAATACCTAAAGTTTCTATGGTAAACATGCTTGAAAAATGCAGAGTGCCTTAGGTGTAGATGTGGCACAAATTAGGTTTGTTGAATAGGCTTCAAATTTTTCCTAGCAAATGGAATGTAGCAGGTCTAAACTAGTCAAGCAACCTCTACTTGCAACATCTTTGTCCATGCAGTGACTCTAAGGGCTTCAGCGGACCTTCAAGAAGATGCAATCAAAGCAGGGCATGGTCATTCATCAAGGCATAACCGAAGATATTTTTTTCACATGTTGTAATTACAGGGGCACGCTAATAGTTTAGGAGCCTCATAAGTTTTTGGTCTCATGCTTTCTAATAAGTGCAGGAAATAAACAAAGTAGATTTGTTGAAATAATTGTAAGGATCTTCAAATAAATGCAACGGTAGGTATGATGCCAAACCTCGCAACCTTTGCCAACATCCATCATTGTCTAGACAGCGCATGAGTGGGAGCTCTCAAACAGGGCATGTTTTTTAAATTTGTGAATCCCTCAAAGAAATGTGATCTTAATGGCTAATGATCAAATGTTTGCGGAATATGTACTCACTGGTTTTTTGAAGTGGTCTAGAAACTTTCAAGCCAAATGTGATTGGCTGGGTATTGTGCCAAATCTCTCAGCCTTTGCCAGCAATTTTCCTGCCAATATAGGTGCGTATCAGAATGGGTGGCCATACCACTTTATTAAAATTTGATGTCATGGTATACTATGGCATGTGGGATGTGCATAATATAAATTTAAAGAATCGATTTTCAGAAATTTTCAAGCATATCCACAGGTTGGGGATTTTTGTGGGATATTAGTATTTGGTTGAAATGTTTGCAAAATATGGAGGTACAGTAGGTGACTGTATATGCACAAAATAATTTGGTGAGAAGGCTTTGAATTTTCAAAGCAAATGAATGCAATATTTGAATCCCAGACCCTCTGCACCATTTTCTTGCAAGGTGGAATATGTTAATTACAAATTGTGAACAAAATAAACTTATTGAAAAGGATTAGAAGTTTTCAACTAAAGTTCAAGGCCGATGTTATTTCCAGGAAATGGGTCTGTTGAAACATGGTTTGGGGATTCTGTCAAATGTTGTAGTTGGTACTGCTTGGTAGACGTATGAACAAAAGAAATAGCACAGACATGGGAATATGAACTCTTTTAACATTTTTAATTGCCTCAGAATGGTTTTTCATGGATTGCTATAACTATGGGAAATGCACATATATGTGAGGACTTAAAGAGGGGATATTGGAGTATGAAGAAAAAAGAATGTAATAGGGGGATTCACAGTTTTAAAGAGGAAAGATGGAGCTTCAATGTAATATGGAAGGAATTTTATTCAAAATAATATCTAAGTTAGATATTTTCACAAAGGGATAGAGGTGAAAATATGATAATGTTGAAAAAATTAATCTTAAGTCAAGCAATGGATTTAATTTTTCCACTCAAAGGTGAGGAAGATTTTTCCAAAATAATGATTGGATAAAATGGTGATTTTAATATGGCAAAACGAACAGAGAAACATGCATTTTAACCAAGAGATGAAAACATATTCATAGTGGGTGAAAATATGAAATGATGTATCATCAGGAAAGTCTAGGCCAAAATGTTAAAATAAAAGGTGAAATACAAAGGAAAAAATAATAAGAGATTTTCTCTCAATTGTGAAATATTTTCATAGGGTTAGAATTATTTGACAAAATAGTAGAAATCATATTGAATAAGTATTTTCACAAAGTGGTTGCAAATTCTATATTTTCATGGAGACAAGTGACAACAAATCAAATATTTCTCAAAAGGAGACAAATTCTGATATTGTTAAAGTGACAACAAATCAAGTATTTCTCAAAAGGAGACAAGTGGCAAGATAGCATAATTTTCAATTTCAAGAGATGATGATGACTTGGAAGGTCAGATCAAGGATGAGTGCGTAGGACCAGCTTAGGAGAAGATGTTTCAACACCAGAACAACTTGAATTTTCTTTTTCTTTTCTATTATTTCTCTTCTTCTTCTTTTGGTAAGGGGTTCCAACCTAGGGTTCAGTTCTGAAACTTTCTTCAAAGCTTGTAAATAATTTTTTTCTCTCAATTCTAAGTTGCAAATAGGATGTTTTATTGTAATAGTTTGTTTTTATGAACAATGGTAGACTAGTTAGTGCAATTTAATTGTTGTCATCATGGAGTTGTCTCCATTTTTGTGCATTTAAACCATTTGAATTCAATGTATCAAGTATTCTCAATTCATCTCTACCTCTCTTTGTAGTTGTGTTGTTTTAGCATTGATCTCTTTCAAGGAAAGGGGTAAATTTCTTTGTCTAGACATCAATGGTCTCAAGTGACTATATTCATACTTATGCAAATTTGAAATATCAAGGATATTTGAATTTGTCTTCACATTTAATATGTGTTTTGTAATACATGCTCATGGGTCTCTTCTAAGGGAAGAGTTAAATTGTAAGAGCAAGTATTAGTAAAATTGAATACTGAGTTGTATTTCATAAACAAAGTTTTATGATGATATAAGTAGGTTTGTTGGTGCAAGACAATAGCATACTGAAAGGTTGATTGGTTGAATTGTTGTTCATAGGGTTTCTATTATGAGTGTATATTTGACTCTGTAACCCATGATAGAGGTGCTGGTCTATGTGGTTTTGAAGTATTTTCAGAAGCAATCTCAAATCATTTTAATTTCATGTTGATTAGTATAGGATTGGTGTGAGTGTGAAAATGTGGTTGACACTACACTTCAATGAATCATTATATAACTGATCTAAAATAATGAAAATAGCATAAACAAAACTAAAATTAGTTAAGGTGACTCATTTCCTTCTAGTAGACAGGAGTATGGATTTTTCTCTCAGATCATTGCAAAATCCAATGACTTTAGACTCTATCTAAATGAAGGATTTTAACAAATAAGCTATTATGCAATGCAAGTTCATCCAAACTTAATCCAAGATTAATCCATTTAAAACCAAATTGAAGTGTTCCTAGATGTGATTGATGCAATTAAGATGAAACAAACTAAATTAATTATGTAATTAAAAATAGCTAACAAGATTGCAATGAAAATGATAAACAAAATGACAACATTACTCTAATAAAAAGTTGGGATCTTTGTTGTGAGAATGGAGGCCTGATTATATAAAAATCTTCTCAAGAATGAATGCACAAGATTGATTCCAAATGAATGATGGAGATTCATTTTGAGCTAGCACAATCCACATGTAACTCATTTGATTGGTTGAGAGAATTAGTTATTTTGGGAAACTTCCTAGGCAGAACTGAAGTTTCTAAAATGATTGATGAGTTAACATATTTGTTTTTCTAGTTAACTGAATTGTTTCCAAAATTGATTTTAGCTAACTGAATGATGATGTCATAAATGCATTTTTAGGATATTAAAAGGATTATATGCATTTTTCTCCAATCCCTCTTTGGCATTGATGGAAACACCACATGTTCTACCATGCAATCCAAAAAAAAATGTAATGAAGCAACTTCAGTCAACTCCCTCTGTGTATTAGATCTTCATTAATATCCTTAGCTTCATTCATATTCTCAGCCAAGTACCAATTCCCTCTTGGATAGATTTCACTCTTTATCTGTTCATCAGTTTATTGAATCTCTCCTTATTCAATCTCTCCCTCTTTGTTTTCACTCAAGTTACTAAATATCTCCCTCAAGTTTACTCTTGACAACTCTTTCTGAATCTCTCCCTCATTGACAACAATGCCAAAGACATTTATCTTCACCATGTAGATATCTTCATGTTAGTTCTCTGAAATTTATTACTTCTTCAATCATCTTACTTATGACTGATCAACATCTTTTCTTTACTTTTCACAACTCTAGGCAACTCCTAATGTGTGACCTCCTTTGCATCAATTTGTCAGATATTCTGATTTATACCATTTGATGCAATGCTCCTATATGTTACTAGGTAGCCTCAGTTAGGGGCATCACCCCTAATTTACCTCTAAGATATTCATGAGCATCTTTGGGTAAAGCCTTAGTGAATATATCTATTAACTGTTTCTTTGTATTCACATACTCCAATCTCACTTCTTTATCTTGAACTAGCTCTCTCAAGTAATGATACTTGATAGCAATATGCGCAGTCTTAGTGTGCATCACAAGATTCTTTGATATGTTGATAGCACTTGTGTTATCATAGAAAATAACAACTGGCTTAGTGATTTCCTCCTTCATACCTTTTAATAATTGCTTAATCCACACTAAATTTGAACAATTCACTGTTGCTGCTATATATTCAGCTTCTGTTGTAGATTGGGAAATGTAGTTTTGTTTTTTGCTTGTCCAAGAGACTAATATCTTTCCTAGAAAGAATGCACCACCACTTGTACTCTTTATGTCATCCACATTTCCTTCCCAATCTACATTAGTGTAAACTTTTAGTTCAAACTTGTCATTCTTCTTGTAATACAATCCATAGTCCTCTGTTCCTTTTAGATATCTCAATATCCTTTTCACTGCCATCATGTGGTTCTCCTTAGGATTTGCAGAAAATCTTGCAACAATCCCAACTGCTAAGGCAATATTTAGTCTGCTATGGACAACATATTGTAGCTTTTCAATCATAGATCTATACAAGGTTTGATTTACTTCAGTTCTATCATCATTTTTTGATATTTTTTGTCTAGTAGCCATGGGTGTACTTACTGGTCTAGAAACTTTCATACCAAAAGTTTTCAGTATCTCCTTGACATACTTAGATTGAGTAATATAGATACCTTTCTTCATCTGATAAACTTGCAAACCAAAAAAGAATTTGATCTCACCAAACATAGACATTTCAAATTCAGTTTGCATTTCATTTGAAAATGTTTGACATAGGGCATCTTGTCCTCCAAATATAATATCATCAACAAAGATTTCAGGTAACAATATCCCTTTACCTTTTTCAGTCTTCAAATATAGGTTGTTGTTGTCATTTATCCTTACAAATCTAATCTTTATCAAATAATTGTGCAATCTCTCATACCATGCCCCATTGGCTTGTTTCAATCTATACAGTGCCTTATGTAGTTTACAAACCATGGTCTTCCTGCTTGGGTCAACAAATCCTTCTGGTTGTTCAATTTATACTTCTTCTTCCAACATTCCATTTAGAAATGCAGATTTGACATCCATTTGATACACTTTGAATCCTTTAAAAGCTGCATATGCAAGTAGAGTTCTCACTCCTTCCAATATTGCAACAGGGGCAAATGTCTTCGCATAGTCAATGCCTTTTTCCTGTGCATATCCCTTGCATATCAATCTAGCTTTGTGCCTAGTGACTTCTCCATGTTTATTTAGCTAATTTCTGAATACCCACTTTGTTCCAATAACATTCTTATCTTCTAGTCTCGGTACTACTGTCCAGGTTTTGTTCTTTTCTATCTGCTCTATTTATTCATTCATGGCTTGAATCCAATTTTCATTCTCTAAAGCATCTTTCACTGTCTCAGGCTCAAATTCACATAACAAGCATGTTTGATATTTCAACTTACTTCTTGTCATGACTCCAAATTCTTTATCTCCAATGGTTTGTTCTGGCTTATGATCTCTTCTCACATATTGTGCCAATGTACGCTTAGATCTCCTTTCCACTTGTTCTTGATCTTCAGGTTCATCTTGTAAATTCTCTACCTCCTCTCTTGATTGCTTGGCAACATCCTCCTAATGCTCAACATTTTCTTGTCGTGGCTTAGTAGGTTCAGATATATTACTAGCCTCTCCTTACATGTATACAAAAGATCTGTAATCTTTAGGTTCTTGCTTGCACTCCACTTCATTCTTTTCTGCATATTCATCAACTCTAACATTTGCACTTTCCACAACTTTCTTAGTGTTAGAATTCAAACACTTGTAAGCTTTGCTCTTAGTGGAATATCTTAGGAATATGCCTTCATCACTTTTAGCATCAAGTTTTCCATTCCTATTGTCCTTCAGTATATAACATTTGCTTCCAAAAACTTTAAAGTATTTCACATTAGGTGCATAACCATACCATAACTCAAAAGGTTTATCATGTGTACCTTTCTTGATTTGTACTTAGTTCAAGGTATAAATAGTTGTACTTACAACTTCTCTCCAGTATTTTTGTGCAACATTCTTCTCTATCATTAATGTTCTAGCACAATCTATAATTGATTTGTTTCTTCTCTCTACTATATCATTATGTGGAGGTGTCCTAGGTGCAGACATTTGTCTCTTTATTCCTCTATCATTGGAGAATATATTGAAATCATTTGATATGAACTCTACTCCTTTATCAAATCTCAAACATTCAAGTTTTTACCTATTTCTTTCTCAACTTTTTCCAAATACCACTTAAACAACTGAAAGGAATCAAATTTCTCTTTCAGAAACATCACAATCATCATTCTAAAATAGTCATCAACAAACATAATGAAATATTTATCACCACAATAACTTTGCACACCAATAGGTCCACGTAGGTCAGTATGAACCAATTTCAAAATATTATCAGAAGTATATGTCTTGCTCTTGAAACTAGACTTTGTCATTTTTTCCAATTGACATTGTTTACACATCACATTATTAGGTTTCTTCAATCTTGGTAAACCTCTAACTTTCTTCATCTTACTAATATTTACCAAATTGTTAAAGTTCACATGACACAACCTCTTATGCCATAACCATACATCATCAAATTGTGCAAACAAACATGTTTCTTTAGATAGGTCTAGATAGAACAAATTACCTCTTGTTTATTCTCCACTTCCAATTAGTTCACCAGTGGCATCAAATATTTTAGCCTTCTTGTGATAAAATTCAATTTGGTAATCAGTACTGTTCAACTGTGCAACACTCAACAAATTGTAGTTAAGACCTTCAACCCAATAAGCATTATTGCATATGATCTTATCAATTAATCTTATTGATCCTTTTCCTTTCGTAGGACATGGTGCATCATTACCAAACTTAACACTTCTACCTTTGTAATTATTTAGGGTTTCAAACTTACTTTTATCACCAGTCATGTGATGTGAGCAACCATTATCAATAATCCATTTATCACCTTTACTCACATATGAAATAAGTACAGTTTTCTCATCTTCATCAGAGTCACCTTTCATAGCAACATAAACAACTTCTATATCACAATCATCAAATTCACTAGTTTCACTGTCAGTTTCCTCTTCAACAATATAACAAGATTTCTTACCTTTGTCTTTGTAGTCTTTGTACCTTTTGTGATCTCCATCATTTCTTTTGTCTTTATATTTGATTTATCTTCTTTCATCCTTGTCATTCCCGTCAGGGCATCTTGTTGTAATATGGCCAACTTTTTTACATGAAAAATAGATTATAGGAAGTTTACCTTTGAATTTTCCTTTTCCTCTCAGTAGCCTTCTAGCCATAAGTGCCTCAAGATCATCTAGATCATCATCAGAAGTATCACTATCATTGTCGTTGTTATTGTCACTGTTCACACATCTTTCTTTTCCTTTCTTAGACTTATGAAGAACCATCTGAGACTTGAGTGTGGATTCAATGTTGTGAGTAGTGAAATTATAAAAATTAGACAACTCAAAAGCAGTATGCCTACCAACAAGACCTTCCAAAGTTAGGACATTGCCAAGAGTACATCTAGATTTTTGTATCGAGAAGAAACTCTAATAGCATAGATAGGAAGTAGGGTTCTCGACACTTTACTAATAATAGTTTCTGTAACACCTATCCAAACTTAAAACTAAAAACTGAAACCAAAGAAGAATCAACCATAAACAAAACCACATAGAACCATAGTAATAAATTTTTTTTTTTTAACATTACAAACTGGAACATATAATCATAGTAACTGCTTCTAAGAGCTTTATAGTTTTCAACTGAATTACATCAGAGTAATAAGAATACTCTTTATTCAAAGACTTAGTTTCAAAAAAACAAAATTTCCTTCTTAACCAATCCTTTACATTCTACGAATAGTTCTGATAACTAGTAACCAAGAAATGATCTACTTCCCATAAATCTTAACAACTGCTATCCATTGTCCCATACTCATTGATTTATCCATCTAAAACCTGAAAATCAAAAAAAAAAAACACAAGCGCAATTGCAAATAGGGCTCAGTCACATTGATAAAGATAACGAATCATTTCCCAAAATTCTGCAACCATAAAAGTCAGTATAATATAACAATTATGCAGATTAAATACAAATGTTATTGAAATCTAATAACATAATTCCATTCTTTTTAACACCAAAATCATCAAGCACTGTATCTCTTTCTAACATAAATAAACTTGCAAAGAAAATGACAAAGTAATGATCCAATAGTTCATGGGTGTCCACATAAGGACCTACGCTATGTATCTGTAAGGAAACCTCGTAATTATCCATTATGTCTGATGAAACCATAATGTTTTATCTTGTTAATTGAAACCCGTATCCCTTGAATTTATAATTATCACTTAATTAAACAACTGATAGAAATTCTTTCCCATAAGGATATAGACTAGTGTCAGTCACAACTGACAGAAATTCTATCACCACAAGGTACTAGACTAGTGTCAGCCCCCAATCTAAGGATCATACTTGCATTATCTCAAAACACTTGATCTAGCAATTAATGATTGAAATGAAATGAACTACATTACACCATTTCACTAACACTCCATTACTATTGCATCAATTTATAAAATTGAAATAGCAATCAGAAATCCATTTAGATCCATGTTTCCATTTTCCTTAACATACATTCTTAAACATGATGTTTCTCAAAAGAAGAAAAGATCACAATACTTTATCCATCACAAATCCAATCAAATAATAATCTCCACATTAACTTAGCATTATATCTAAAACTATACAATAAAATGTCCATATTGAAATCACGATTCCATTGAATAGAAAAGAACTAAAATAATCATATATCAACTGAATCAACACAACAC